>LQNS02000211.1:13996667-14016027 GCA_001587735.2 Parhyale hawaiensis | reverse complement strand
AAGCACCTGCTAATGAGACTGTCAGGCCGGTGAGATGCCCGAGATACAGCACACGCACGAGACGCTGTTTTCCTTGGCGGAACACGCGAAGCAGCCTCACAAGAGGGCTACAGCAGCAGCGCGCGCCGTCATATGCAGGCTCGGGACAATGTACTGTCACAACCATGGCTTATAGAGTTAAGAGGCGCTACATAAAGGGACTGAGATATTCAATTTGAGATAGAGCTACTATCCAGTTCTGCCACCTCAAAGGCAGTGATACAATAGAGCCATAAGGCAGAGGGCGAGGTACATAACCAATGAATTAAATTTATTTCAGAGATGCTTTTCGTCGTTAACGGTCTGTGCAACTAATTTACGTTGCACAGATATTTGAAAATCGTTCTGGCAGGTGTTAAAACAATTTAGCATACTACAGATGATCTGCTTAATTGACCGATGTTCCGTTTTACAAAATACACATGCAAGGCACACAAAACTGAGTAAATTGGATCTATCTTGTTACTCAACTGTACTAGCGATGCTTCTCTATTGTCTAATGAAGGCCATGCGCAGGGATCGATATGGATACAAAGAGCATTGTGCGCAAGTAAAATAACTTCATAGTTACGAATGTATAAGAGAGAGTCTGACTATGACGGAAGACTTAAAGCCGCCTCACGCGGAACAAAGCATCGTTGACGCTCTACAGAAACTCGCGACTTGGGTTTAGGACGTAAACAAACCCAGGTTAATGAGAAATTCGCTTCACCACGTCACAATATCAGCATAACTCTTTGATCTGCGCCGGTAGCTAAATAACAACTATCTATAATGCCTGAGGAAACGCTACAAGTTCGGTTTGATATAATATGTACAGCTTAATTTCGCTGCTAAAGCGTGGCAGTGGTTTCAGGTAGACTGCACCGGCGAATTTCTAAGCTGCCACAGTCGTGCATGTTGAAGGGCGAACATGAGAATTTCGGGACACTTGCAATGGCGCTTACCCTATGAAACCTAATATTTACGAAGCGGTCGGTAATGGCTATTATCTTCAAATTGACAAAAGAATATTTAGCTTTTGCTACCACGAACTTGGTCGTGCATGAAATTTCCAGGTGACAACCTCGTCACACGAGGGTGCACAATTTTGAAATGAGCCAGTATTATAGTAAGTACCTATACGAGTTAATTGAGCATCAATTATCAACTTTACAGTTGCAGAACAAAGCACCGTTAACTCACACTGTAAAAAAACAGGACTTAAATGGAGAAAGTTTCATAAAGGTTACCTGGAAAACCCCCTATTTTAGTTTACTGAAGAATAACATAACCTCCTAACCGGAGGTAAAAAGCCAAAAAGGTAAACAGCTCAGCGTTCACGTACTTAATAGCATACTCGGTAAAGGTGCCGACGTATGGGGATCCACTTCGGCAAGGACTGCAGGGTTTTGAGTCCTGCGCCGAATGCTTTTTATAGGAGTGAGCAACGAAATTTATGAAATTTAGGAAAACCTCGTTTAACTCACGAGATTTTTGCTGCCAAATGTTTCTCCGTAAAAATTTACGAATCTTAGTTTATAGTGCAGGGCACAAAATTTACTGGAGAAACACTGGAAATGTAAGAAAATTCGTATCAGTTACGGGAAAGGAAACTAACGTTTTGACCCGAGGTTGCAAAACAACCAATCCCTACAGGCAGAGACAGAGCCACCGCGTCTGTTCTACGGCCGAAGCCAGTGAAATAAATAACCCCCGATACTAGGCAGTGCGAGACCTAGACAACTGAACAGCAAACCTGTGAAGCCAAACAGCTTCAGCGAAATACCCGAAAAGCCGCTTCAACAAAGTGCGGTCAAGGATAAAACAATAAAGATAGTGTGCTCGCCCAACGATGTTATACGGTCAGTAACGTTGCTTAAATTATTAACAGACTAATCTGAAATATCTCGTGCTTCTTTTTTCACCAGAATTTTCAACAGTGCGAATCAAAGTAGACATAATTTTATAATTTTGGGTAGATTAAGATACGCAAACAATTTTGCAGTTTAACCACCATTACCTAACATTGGAAACGAAAATACTTTGTTATTTTACAATTTGATGGGCCGCAGCGTTTCTGAACTCCGCCTGCAGGCCAAACTGCCGAGATGTCTACAAATGGCAGGAAGAGCATTACTGCATGGCACCAGCAACTGACGGTCCAATTTTGCTACGATGCCAGCCAAGCGACGATCTATCAATTGATAGCGAGTGACATCTAACATGTTAAAAATAGTTCTGTAGCTACACTTAGGGCCATGCGTATATAGACACTTAAATCGACGAAAACATCCACAAATGCAATTGAAAGAATCACACCTAGTTCACGGTACACAAATTTCCGAAGCAGTTGCATTTAACCACGTAAATAGCGAACGCACATATGCATTACTGTCTGCAGAATTTTTTCGACGCGATGAGTAAATGAGCATGTTTTTCTCGAGCACAACATGTTTATTCCTAAATGAGTGGTGTTCCTGTGGCGCTGGCACAGGGGTGGGCAAACTTTTTGATTCGGGAACCACATGGACTTTTACAAATTTTCAGATGACAAACACCCGCTGCATACGTGAAACAATAGACAGAAAAAATACATTGTCTGCAATAAAAAAAAACGTTTTCGTTGCAGCTATGGAATTTCAGAATAAATCTTATAGCCTAAAAAGTGCTTCAAGTATCGGTTAACACATCGAAGATCAAACAGTCTTCAGCAGGCCGGATTAAACAGACTAACCAGCCGTATAATGTGTCCCGAGGGCCGGAATTTTCACAAGCTGATTCTGATTTATTTCTGCAATAGTTAGCTAAATAGCAAACAGCCAAATATCAAGTTCACTGCCGAAAACCAGTCAGCTTTTCTATATGTTTTAATAACCAACCAAGACCCACAACGCTTACCACTGGGCCTTACAGAAAACCCACATTCTCAGGCCACGGGACAAGTTTTTCAGTCACCGTTACGATCAATTTGAAATCAAAGCAGTAAAACTTTACTATTTCGGGTATATCATTTGTCCTCCTCCTACTTTGCCTTCTCAAACGAAGTTGACTTTCTCCAAACATTCCTCAAAAATAACGGTTATCCACACCATCTTCTGGACCACTACTGCAAATTGTTCCTAAACAAACTGTTCGATACCGGCATAAGCAAACATTCCGTCCGTAATTTAGGCTTCTTTCACTTGCTTCCGTACTACCACAAAGCCTCTGTTAGTGCAGTAAACGCATTGAGAACGTTCCTCTCTGAAGCCTACCAACAAATAAGCTTAAATTTTCATACAAACACACTTTCACCATAGGGTCCTACTTTAAATTNGCATTCAGCTGCCCGCCTATATGCTGAGCAAAACAACCATCCCATCAGCAAGAATGATTTCTCAATCATAGACTCTTCTAATTCAATCGAGCTCACAACTTCAGAGTCCCTCTACATCCACAGAACAAGACCCGCCCTTAACATCATGACCTCAGCTGTACCGCTTCACACAATCCACAATTAGTCCCACATCAGTCGACTATACAGGAGCTGACATCCGGCCCTTCCACGTAGCTCAGTTAATTCCCTTTTTAGACCTACCCTCTCCCCCGACTTATGCTTCCCCTCCCTAAATAAGAAATAGAGGAAATTTTTATTTAAAGGTTGTAGATCATCATTTTTCTTTTTTTCTAATGATGGGATTTCTTTTTCACCCTGAACGTTAAATTTCATCATCTGTCGATTTTACATTTATTATTAAAGTTATACTTCAGTCAGATATTATCGAACCCAAATTGTAACCGTTAATTTAAAGTGCGCACAGGGAAGAAACCTACAGAGTGGCGTAACAACCTCAGGATATATACAAGCAGTGACACCATAGCTACATACATAATTTACAAGACGTCGCTCAACCGTACGCTACTTCATATGAGCCAATAGAAAAACAACCGCAATTTCATTACTTTTTCCGAACGTTCACCTGAAAGTAATTAAATTCGTACAACACCTGCCCGCACAAAAAAAAAAAGCATCAAAATATACGGATCTGCACTGATTGGCCAGACCACCCATTTCAGGTGACTTTTAAGGATTGGCAGAACGCTGTCGCTAATTATTTGGTTTCCACTGCACGGCTCACAAGCTTCAATGCATCATTAGTTAAATCAATCACTTTCGCATAATTCCTACATTAGCAAATAGATTTCACGCAATAGAAACTCGTCGTTTTTGGGAATCTGCATGAATAAAAATTTACAAGCATCAATTGCAGAGTCAACATCCCCGGGCAGTTAACCTGTATTCAAAGGAGTACTATGATCGAAAAATACCACGTACACGGAAGGAAGAGTCATCCGCAGGCGTGCGTGCCTATACCTACCTGTGGGTTAAGTAACCAACCTATGGCGCTCCTTGCCATAAAATGAACACAACTATAGCTAACCAAATCCGACAGATTCACACTGCAAGTATGGAAGAGTGTGTAGCACGCGTACAGCTGTGGTGACGATAACAACGCGGCAAACATGTAGTACGGTATAGCCTCATGGTGGCCATTTCCGGGAGAGAAATATGTGCTACATGCACAACAGGCGGCGGACCGGGTCACCGAGTCGTCACAAGTGCGCCAAAACAATTGATGGCATCTGCGATAGCAGAGTCGACAAACAGATAAAAGTGGAGCATATTAACTGAAATGGGTTTGGGGCAGGCATGTCCAACGTACGGTGCAGCAATGCTGCAGCCATCGGGCTAATACGCACTGACGTTCTATTTCAAGACACAGCAATCTGAATGCTAAATATTTTTCGTCGAAACTAGTGCAGCGATGCATTCTCATCACAATACGTTATAAGCATGAACCTGTGATGTGGGCTGTGGATAAACTAAGATCTAAAAGTACCAGAGAGGCAGAAAATGCTTTAGTTAGCGGTAGGAAAATCCATTACCTGTTCATGCCTACTGTATCCATATTGAATAGCTTTGTTCATATGAAAATTTATTGTTGATTAAGATCGACGAGTGGTAACGGTTCTTAGCGCTTTGGTGAATGTTATTTCGATAAGAAACCAAATCATAATTCTGCGCTTTAGAGCTAAATAGAAAACATTTCAGTTATAGGACACAAAAAGTTGGTTTTTCGTTCGAAATAATTCTTCCGCAAATAGCACCTAGCACCTCTTTATGGCAGAAACTGCATGGACTGCAGTTCTCTCCGACAAAACGAAGTGTAATCAATCATTTACTTCCAAAACTTCACGATGCACCTAAGTTATTGTAAACGTTTTGTAAACTCAAGTCAATTACAATTTGTAATGTATGCACTCCTTACTTTCATTGCACGTCTTAACCAGTCGGTGACCTAACTACATACACGTCGCACGGATGGCGTCTGGTGAGGCATCTTTCCCTGCATTGCTTTCTTCACTTTTGCCATTGGAACAAGAACACTTTGGTGCTCACGTGAATAAACTTTATTCTCCAAGATAGAGTCTACTTCGCAGGGCAGTCTTCGTCTGCTAGTATGAGGCTTGAAAAATTTTAAAATCTCACAAGATTTTTCCCCCGGTTTGAAAAGTGCAATAATGGCTTCACTAACTTTTGTTCACAATACAAAATAAAAAAAATTATGAGTAATTTCTGGAAAGTAAAATATTTACCTCTATAAAAAGAGTTACGTTTTTGCCTGTGTGAGCTTCTCCGTCAGCTAGCAACATAACTCAAAAAACTAACGATGATTTTTTACGAAATTTACAGGTACTAGCTTTTAGGAATAACACGAGGGGCAGACGATTAAATTTTGGTCACGATTCGGCAGTCCCGTCGGTCTGTGTCTCTTTAGCGTTGCTAGGCAGTCGTCAGCGCTCTTGGAGTGCAGCTTTGGTTTATTAGCTGAGATTAAACCGGGCATTCGCAAAGACTGAAGTAATGTGCCATGATCGATACTCATTGAAAAATATAAATATTTCTATATATAATACCTTTTATAATCGTTCTACCAAATAGAAGTTCGGCCATAACATAATATTCTATTGATGCGAGTGGCCTCTCTTCGGGATGTGCAGAGTTATTTTTTTTACGAATACTTGGTCATTGCGCTCGGCATAATGCTTTTTTTTGAGTGTCCTTAAATAGGTACTTGTGTTTTTAGGCCTGGAAAAGGGAACCTACGCTTCTTGACACAGGCATATTTGTTAGCTTACAGCTGTGGTGTGCCAATGAGAGGTATACACATGGAGTCTAGCGATCAAGACCTTAAAATTCCTCGAGTTCTCCCTGATTTTGCTTAAATCTTCCTGAGTGTCAGATAGTCCATTTTCCTCTCAAATAATGTGATTTCCAATGGGTAATAGCTGAATGGGACTGAAACCATTACAAATCACCCTCACAATATAAGGATTTGCTGCATATTACAGCCAGACAGTCGTCCACCTTTCCCCGGCACGCAGAAAAAATAATCCTCATATAGCTCAGACTCTGGGGGGAACGCCACATTCATGAAGATAAACCCACAAAATGAACACCATCATCTGCCCTGTAGAAATTCCCTGAGTTTTTTGATTACTGGTTCCTTTTCCCTGAGTTTTCCTTGGGTGAATTTTTCTCCCTGAGTTCTCCCTGTTTTCCAGGCTGCTAGACACCTTGTATATACTAGAGGGTAACATGTCTAGTACCCGTCCACCATGCTAGTAGCCGTCCACTTGGCACTAAAAATCTTCCTGTGTGAAAACCAGTAGTGATAGAAAGCCGTACATAGGCTTAAACTGTAGGCTAAGTAGTGGCGCACCATTGTTGAAAACGACGGGCGAAGAAAAATGGTGGAGGTTTCAACATTGTTTCACTAAAAACGTGAAAAAAAATGTGAAAACCACCACCTTGTTTTTTTTCGCCCGTCATTTTAAGGGATGGTGCGGCACTATTTAGCCTACAGTTTAAGCCTATGTACGGCTTTCTAGCACTGCTAGTTGTTACACAGGAAAGTTTTTAGTGCCAACTGGACGGCTACAAGCATGGTGGACCAGTACTAGACATGTTACCCTACGTTCTCCGCGTGTACTGAGATGTTATCTAGAACATCGGGGCAGCTGATATTTTAGGTATTCCGAAGTCCGAGAGTTTGAAAGCAGAGAATAAAAAGGTAAGCAGCACTCTAAAAGGGTCCGTAGAATCAGACAGTGAGAAAGACTGCCTATATAAGATACTCCAAAAAACTGAAGAACCTATCAGGTAGAGCAGAATTCTTGAGGGCTGGATTTTGTCAGCGAGTCCTTTTGAGGGATAGACCGTTATTGGCTAGGTCCAAACTAGGCTGATGCATCATGAATGTCTACGTTATATCCAAATTAGTGGTCAGTTTCTGCAGAGACGGGAACAGCGCTAACTGCTGCCGCCCTGGGGCTATGCACTTGATCTGACAGCTGCAGTCATGCATTTTGGACCAGTACTGGAGATTTGACTCCTGTCTCCTCACATTTTCTCTCTGTGGTATTACAAAAATAATACACCGAAGCATCGACGTCTCTTAAATCTAATCCATCAAGCTTTACTGACAAATTTTTTGGACGGTCGTTGAGCATTAAAAAAGACAGCAGACCTAGGATATTTGATATATATACAACAAAATAATAGAAAGTGTCTACACTTCATCTGATCACCCTGTGCAAGCAGAGTACTCATAGACTATAGGAAAGCCTCCAGAATACGGTTATGCAAAGAAATATTGCAGTAACTACAGCATTGTTACTGTTTGCCAGTCCCCCATATGTTTCCATTGATGTAAAGCTATTTTTACACACGGCTGCAGCGTGTTTTATTCGAGTTATCAAAATAGCATGTCACCCAGTTTAGTTGGAAAACACTGCAAATTATATCTAAGCAAGGAATATCTTCCAAGTGACACTACTGATGACGATATTGGCAACTATGTACAGAAAAAACGCAACGGTTTATGAAACAGAAATTATTAACTACATATAAAAGGTCGATATGTGGATCAAAAGAACTTTCTCCCACCGTTAGGAAGAAACTAATACCAGGAGTAAAAGGTAAACTGGTAGAATTTTAAATCTACGATACTAAAGTTAATATGGCGTCGTTGTTTTAGTTTTTTCATCTGCTATCCTCAAGAGGTTAAAATTTTGTATTTTCTTTCACGGAAATACTAAAAAAAAAACTTACCGTAGAGTGGGGATTGCACGATTACATCGCGCCAGGCAAGCTCGAACTTTTACTATCTAAAAAGTACAGGAAAAACAATAGATCTGGCGGTTTGTTTTACGGCATTTATTCAGCAAAGAAAAACAAGTACATTACCATTCTCTACCTAGGTACGATCCTTCTGGGCCAATTGTTTCCCATGCACAAAGTTTCGAACATGTCCCGCTTCAAGTGATTGACAAGACTGGAGCGTCTCTCGATCCTTCCGAATGGCTTTGGATTTTGCTGTAAGGATGTCGCGACGCCTCCTACACTAGGATTTCATTCTGAGATAATGCCTAACTGCATTAGAAATGGTCATTTTGGTGATTTTTTTTTTTGCAATTTGAGCCATCGACTGAAATGGATTTGCCTTTACGGAGCATTTGAAACCGCCATGAAATAATTTTGTGCACTTCCTGTCACTTTTAGGACTGTGAGTCTTTCGCTGAATGCCATTCCCTTGTTTCAAACTCGATACGATACGTTAAACTGTCCTTGGAGCATAACCAGTCGTTCGTCTGAAGTCTTTTTCCCGGCGCGACGTAAATCTGTAATTCCAATTCTACGGCTAAGTTCGACACTATTAATCCTTTTTAGTCTTTCTGCAACACAAAATATTTTTTTTTACTCTAACGATAGTCAAAACCAATAAATTAAAACATAATTGTATCGCAGATTTAAAACTCCGCTAATTTACTGTTGGCACCCGGTATTGATTAAGCTGAACGTGTTGCCGTCATAGTCATCATGAGCTTTGTATTACAATCTTATTTAACACTCTCTGCTTGGACGATGAGTTGTCATATTCCAAGCCAATGAGGAGAAGCGAGAATAGAATTCCTGACCCTGAAGATCAGCCGCTAAGACCGCGACACATGTAACTTTACCGCGAATGCGAAACACCCCAGAGCTAGCTGGGGGGAACAGCAGCAACACTCACCACCACAACGATAAGCACGCATATCGAACATATTTGGCAATACATGCAGAATTCTTATTGCGTGATCGGTGAAGGGTCGCGTCATAGAAACACTGGTCACTGCCGCAGAAAAAAACACCGATGAAAAATAGCGCCGCCATGTTTACTAAACATAAATATATGATACAGGGTCAGCCCAGTGTTTGAGAGCAAAGCCAAGCATTCTGACAGCGTGCGATGTATGCTCTGTACACACACAAAATGTTATGTCTAATGGAATTTAAATGCACCAGCTGCAACTATTTTGGCTTTGCAAGGAAGAGGGAAATAGCTGGTTCGCCCTTTATAACATTGTACGAAAACGTTGTTATTTAAACAATGGCAAACACAATGCTTGTAGTGAGACTAAATTTACTCTCATTACGGGAACGTTCTCCGCGTATACTGAGATGTTTTCAAGAGTATCGGGGCAGCTGATATTTCATGTATTTTTGAGAGCGAGAGTTTACAACCAGAGAATAAAAAGGTAAGTAACACTGTCAAAGGGTCCGTAGGATCAGGCAATTGTACTACGTTCCATCTTCAGTTAAGGATAAGTACCAAAATACTTCTGACCACTTTTGTTGACAGGAAACTCTTATGTTAACATAAGCTAATTATTTCCTAAACCAACACGTACCACAAAACAAATGTACAACGAACCCCCTAAGAACTGTTTAAAGAAGTACTTATGTTCAGATTAATGCATCGTTATAAAGTAGGAATGAGCACAAAATCATATCGGCGGGTTCAAGCTTCGAACTCACAAATGACGTTGAAAAAATGCGGACACGGTGCGTGACCAACTCCAGCGAACGTTTAGAAGAAGAATGGACGGACACCTGCAGGCGCGATTACATCAATGGGGCCGTAAGCGTGAAGCACGTCCACAACAATTCTTAGCAATGCTCGACAAACGTGACCATCTTCAACCAGGGTCAAGTGACAGACAAGCCTCAACAATATTCTACCAGTAAAACTTTTACATTTTGAACAAAGTCCAAGCAGCAGGCATCTATTTTAGTAGTTATAGTCCGACGAACAAAACCATTTCAATGAAGTGTAAGCAGCAAATAGTTCTAAGCAATATTTCACAGGCAAGAGCAAGCTCAATGAGATCCAAGCTATAGACAAATCTATATACTGCTCATCAACAAGACCGTCCTACAACCCAGATAATCCAAAAGACCTCAGCAAACAAGTGCATCTTCAGCCAAGCCCAAGCAATAGAGGCCCATGCAGCACTTGAATACAAGTATATAAAAAACAAACAAGAGCGCATCAATGGGTGAACACAGAGGCAGGAACTACACTCCGCACGTTCCTGCTATTTGTGCACGCTTCACTGGAGACGTTTCAGATGGCAGAGGAAGCTCAAGACCACGGCATGTAACAAATGCGCATTCTAAAGGTTACGCAAAGCAGGCGAGCGAAATCGCGCTCGCCACATCTTCTATTCTACTCGATATAAAAGGAAATTCATCCTCCATTCTCTCGACAGCGGCTTGTAGATAGGTAGGACGATGACGCCATGCACGTCGTCGCCATCAATCGGGGTCATGGAGGGAAGTTACTGGATTGGCTATTTCTTATTACAGCGTACGCTACGTGAATGTACACACTTCATGAGTTTTCAAAAACAAAAAGATTAATTTCTGCAAGGCTCTTCCAAAAATCGCCACCTTTCTTGAGAAAAATCGACAAAAAAGTCACCTGAATACATCAAGCAATTACATTTTGACACACACACACCTTGTGAGCTGCATTGGCAACAACAAAGGGGCTATTCCTGAATATGCATATTGGAACTCTCAGCAAATCACTAACCGAAGTCACTGAACAGAATCGGACTAGACCGGACCACTATTCTGCACTTCATCGGCGCAAATCTCAGCAACAGCTACGAGTATGGGACCACAGACGATTGCGCAAGGGGGGCGTATCCATGTGACCTCCGTTGAGCAATGAAAAGAGCACGCGTATTATCGCAATTACCGGTGATCTACCTAATCATGCGCGTTCCGAAGCGTACTTAGCACGCGCACTTGTACTGTTGCCCAATAGCTCATCAAAAGTTTAAGGGCGAAGCCAATTCTAAAGATTTCGATACGTAGACGCGATTTATACGGCGCATTGGCAAGTTAAAATAATAATTATTATTATTTCTATATAGCTTGTTTTAGCCTCCTTAGACACAACTATGGCGTTTCAAAAAGGAAAAGGAAGGTGCATGTAGCATGTGGATAGAAACGTACACCCCATGCAGAAGGGTGGATCAAAGCAAATGGGAAAAGCAAGGTAAAAAAAAAGAGGGAGAAAGGCACCAAGCATCTCATATGAGTATGAAAATGGAAGGAAGTAAAGTGGACGCGACAGACGTCCAGAAGGCCTAGCTAATAGCTAAGGTAACCTAAAAAATACCCCTGGGGTCGCTGCTCCCCATAGCATAAAATGGGCGAACCAAACTAACCCAACACTAAGGCCTTAGGCTCATCTTATGCCCACTAAGGGGTAGTAAGTAAGCCAGGTACCGGTATTACAAACGTAACAGAGTTCTAAACAGAAATAATCCGAAAAATTAGAGGTGAAAGAATTCATGTGGCAACGAAAAGGCCACAAATTTCTGCTTGTGAAATGACACAGCGGAAAAAGTGTGAAATATTGCAACGCAAAGAAATGGAATATCGCTTCATACCGCTGATTTCCACGTGTTGCAATGCCACGAAATAGGGAACGGATTCCAGGAGAAACAATGGACTGATATGGGACGATAATGGATCCCAGGGTTTAAAAAAATACGTTGGGCTAAAGTAGACAAGGAAGCCTTTAAAAAACTCACAATATTATACAGCGCAAATATCGGGGGAATGGTCGAGAACTTCTCACAACAGTTATAATGACATGGAATAAACCAAGTGAATGATCGCATGGGGCATTTAGGCCAGTTACGAGTCGTTAAATCCGCCCCTTCCCTCCCAAAAAAAAATTCAAGTCTTACATAATGCTCCCATGTATGGCAGATAAGATGCAGGGATACCATAACCACTCATCAAGTTTGAAATACCTAAGTGACGACTCACATTCTTCAGATAGGGAAAATATTTCCACTATTTTTATTATAGGCTATGCGACGAAGAATATCACCCACGAATGATACCAAGATTGAAGACTATTACTCACAAATGTCCAATATACTTACTATACACACAGAAAAGAAGTGTTTTTTAACTATATGCACGACTCTGATCACAGAGGGACATAGAAATACACTCTTCTCTAAACCGTACACGAATAGAAATGACCAAATTCGTAGAATGATGATATATTAGAGCTCGTCGAAAACACGGAGGGTGCAGCAATGGAGGCTGGCTAAAGAAAAAGAATATTGGCTTTGAAAACCTTGTACGAACACCTAACTCGTACACATTACCATCATAGCTACTAGCATTACCATATGTATGGAGTATAGACACGAAGTTCTTAAAGTTACTTCAGTATAGTCCAGTACTATCCGTCCGAGCTTGCATCGTTAGCAAGATTCAACTCTTGAACAAATTCAGTAAGAACTTAGCTAATAATCGAGGCGGTCTGGATGACAGCGCATATGAACAGGACCATCACCTAAGGCAATCATACCTCCGTTACGATGGTAGAGGTAATATGCCAGTACAAGTTCCGGGTAGACTTGAACTGCACAATAGAGAGCGCAGTAATTATAATCATCAGCGAGCGCCCAGTGGTGGAAGCTGCCTCGGGATGAACTGAAGAATAATGAGGGCAGATGGCCACAGTATATCACGCATGACGTGTCTCGCGATATAAGGAGAGAAGGAGGCAGTCGAGTGGCAAGCTCAGAGGGTGTCACCTATGCACCGATAATTGTGTCAACAGCGAGGGGTAACGACGGTCCGGCCAGCATTTTACTACCTTATTACAATGAGGCAAAAGCCCCCGTGGCCTAAACGCAGCAAGCTCCATAAAAGTGAGGAATCACGCAGAAACTTTTGCCTTCTTGCGACACATGACCGCCATGCAAGGAGGAAGTGACGACTCACCTAGCCATTAAGGGACACCCAGTCCCAATGACACAAATGCGTTCGCTGTTGCTCATATACAGTCGGTGAGTTGAAACATTTCAGACACAGAATGATATATTATCATCTAAATAATCTGTATGATGCAAGCAACATTTAATAAAACTTGACGAGAATTAAAACAGAATTTTTGGACAACGAACTACAGTACCAGGTCAATCTAAGAATATGAACTGAAATGTCATCACTATAACGATTGGAACTGGAGCATTGGTAACATAATGGAAGTACAGTGACAAGCATAAAATAAGAATTTCCTTTACACGTCAACATAAGAGAACTTAGTTGAACGTATAGTGACCAGTGTAAAGGTAATGGACATTAGGTGTTGCACGAAAGGCTTCAAAGTGAGTCGACGACCGAGTTAAAACGAAATATTGATTGATAGCACGCAGCACTTTATAGGACGAGGGCGCTGAAAATACATGAAGATACTCGTTGAACAAATTCCTCGGGATAATACAGAAACCTTAAGATATCAAATGCCTCGAAAAAATTTATTCGAAAGAGAAATGGAAGTTTTGATCTGTGCTAATTCAATAACTGTAAATGAGGCCACATCACAGTTCTATGCTCAGTTAACTGTTAGGGTACACTAAAGTCCATTAAAATCAACAGATTCAATTTTTCTGCGACATTACGACTTCTTTTGGGGCTTTGCAGTAAAGAAAAACTGGAAAATGGTCAAAAATTTGAAAAGCCAGGGTGCCCTTCCAATAACTTTCGACACCTTAACAGACAACACTACCGCTATATTATATTGCTCAGGACAGGAAAATTCGCAGCTCATCCCAACATTAGGCGACTAAATGCTTAAAATTTCCGCTGCATGGATACCATCTAACTGTAAATATATCCGAGCACCGCCAGCTCTGATGACAACAGCCGCTCCATCTGATGTCGGCGCAAGAAGCTATCATGCAATTCCGTAATGGAGATCAACGAGAGAAACTCTCGATCCATAAGGAAGAAAAGTAGAATATGCATCATTAGAGCAATTAAGTGAGTTGGAGAGATGCGCGAGATCGAGGGCGGCTGCGAAGAGTCTCAAAGTTTCAGCTAACACAATGCATGCAGTTCTCAGATTTCTCCGGTGAAGCAGGACTCTACCTACATTTACATTTGGTCCTCCAATACAACCGAGGTGGTTGGTAGGAGAGCCAAGTAGAGTAGGTGCACTTTCCCGAACATTGTATGGGGGCGCCAGCCAAACGACAGGAAACAAACGACCAACAGCTGTGCATGAATACCTGATAACCAATTGGCGCGAACACGCGAGGAATTCGGGCCAAACAAATACATACAAGCACTAGCTCCATGACGTACGGGCAACTGCATGTCAAAGAAAGATGGACAAGTCGACACGGAAAATGACTTATTTATATAGTGCCTACTGGTGTACCATGCAGCGTTACTTAAATATATATACATAAATATTAAGTAATCAGACGGCAGAAGCACCAATCCACTAAAAGCAGCAATCGCTAAGGACACACTGTCTCCGCGCCTCTCAAATATAAAACGAAAGATGTTCAATGAAGTAATGCAGCGTATGTTAAAGCCCGCATTATGATATTGCATAAGGTCATATCCGGAGATTTATTAAATGTAAAAGAGAGATGGCAAATATCTCTTGCACGCACAACCGTAGAACACCGAGACAGAGCATTACAGAGTGACTTTTTCTCAATTGCTGGATAGAAACTAGACAAAAATATACCTAGCCTATCCGTAGAAAAAAAAAATTGCATAGCACGGCAAGCAAAAAGTGTGACAATCGGCTGGGAAGATGACATTTTAACGCAAAATTGTTAAGCAACATACAACAATATAATAGTGCAACACACAGTAAATGTACCTATTGAATAGTAAAACAAAAATTGTATAGACGGCTGTAACTTCAGTGATACTAGACAGGGTGCGCAGGAAAGAGTTAGTTTCAGCAACAACAGACTGAAATAAAACTCATGTTGGCAAGTTCAACCCCGTGGAGCCTACTATAATGCGTTTCGCTCATACAACATAATAAACATGCATGTATAGTTAAAACGCATGGCTACTGACATCGATGCTCATGTGAGCCAGTAAGTACGAAAAGGGCGCAAGAACCTCATGAGTGATAACTAAAGGCAAGTTTGGAGAAAGCTCTAAATCCATTGGCTGGCATACTTGCCGGTGTCACAAGCACACAGATGTTCAATCGGATGATCGTTTCTTGGGCAGGGACTCTTCACCCCCCTTTTTTTTTCTCTCTCTCTTTTCTCCTGTCCTCTATATCCTACTAACATAATGGCAATAGCTCATAGAGTGCCGGGCCGTATGTTCCGGTGTCTCTTTGGGAATGGGCCTCTTGGTTCGTCTACTGCCGCCTATCTAATCTAATCTGATCTCTTAGGAGACTGCCGACGCTTCAACTGTCGACGGTAGTTGTTTGTAGCTACATACCAGCTTCCAAATCGTGGAAGTGCTCACTGGAAGCAAGCTACATATAACAAAAATCTCGGGCCTGGTGGCACAAGCAGCATTCATATGTCTGAATCTTGCAGTATGGTATAGTAAAATATAATACGGTACTATACTTAAGTCTCCATTTCTAAGTAGCTATGTCCAGCTGTTTACCACTAATTTTTAATTGTAGCATACTCTCATAAGCGATGTACAGAAGATATAAATAAAGAAGAAAAAGAAAGTTCACATCGTCCCTTCACCACTCAGAACTATAGCCAGACCAACTTATGGCATCTAAGATTCAACATCGCAACTGGATATTCGGCCACCAACTAGGAAATACAACCGAACACAAAACAAACTAGAACGTCTTGTGGCGTAAGACCATCGCCCGCGGTAGGCGGGGGGTCAGAATTTCAACGCTGTCATTTTTATGGCCAGCTTACTCTTAAGTTTTGGCATTTTTCACGTCTCAGTCAACCCACCAGACTGCCTGAAAAAGATTGTGATGATGACTCAACTCCTGCCGCTTTGTGGGAGGACTGACAGACAAACAAACAGACATACTTCTTCAACGAAAACATTGTCACTACTTGTCGCTTCACTCGCGGGTGATAAATAGTATTCGTTAGAACTAATGAGTGCGACGCCAATAAAAAGTGCTTCTCGTTTCAGGCACGGATGGGTAAAAGAGGAAGAATAGCCGGAAGCAACGGATGGAAGCACATTGTAGCTACATCAAAAGAAAAAATGTGCGGACGACTATACAAGTTCAATGGTACCACGACGAGACAGCTATAGGGTGCAACCGACAGATGCAAGTTCAATAATATAAGAGCACAGACATGTGGCAAGCGATGGCACAAGTAATAGCTATGGATACAACGTCGTAATTACAGCGGCAATTAAGCCGACTTCCTTCTGCATCTCTCTGTAAACAAACGATAATGGAACAAACTTTCTCGCTACTACTGAATGTAGAGAAACTTGGACGCAGCTTAAAAGTCCGATCGTACCTGATCTATGAGCTGTTGCTTTACAGCTGGGGAAAATATCGTGCAAATTTTCGCGGTTGGCAAGCAAGCTCGTATACCAGGATCGATTTTGTCGGACGTGGAGAAACTTAGCAATGATGGAGAGTATGTTCACTTCGAGAAGACGGAAGCCACAGTATATGAATCATTTAAAGAACGTGGTTAAAAAGATGAAACATACTGGCCAATTTTTCAGTCCAGCTGCTCTACGCTACTTCTATGTAATACACTTGTAAGGCAATGAGTGGTCACAGTTCTCTACGTGGCTATATAAATCGTGCAGCTTAAGTATAGCGAAGGCCTCACGGCTAAAAACCGCACACATAGTATGAGCTGCTAACGAATAGTACTATTTTCTACGGACAGTACAACCGTTCATCCCAAATTTCAGTAGTAAAAGTATTAGCTCTGCTGCATATAGAACTGCCAAATTTTGAATGTGTAACCATGCTACACCAGACAAAATACTCCTCCAATCTTATTCCCATTTGTGCTATGCATGGAGCCGAGCACTCACACTATGTGGCTAACTGCAGCCGCAACTCGACATACAGTAATGACCGCATCCAATTCCAAATTCTATGAGGGCATCTGAAGAGATTCTACGGCGCATAATTCATGCTATCGGTGCAGGGAGCATCAAGCCGTACATCGACAAAGCAACTTTAACTGCTGAGGCTGAGCGAGCGCACAGTATTGGCTGCAGGAGCCTTCCTCTTACGCAAAGCCTATCGCCGGAACTATTTAAAGGATGTAGTTTTTGTGGCGCCCATGGCGAGGTAGCTCAGTGTCGTAGCGTGGGGAGTAGCACTTCCTGTTCGTCAAGAGGGTAAGACGTCGAGTCAAACAACATCAAAAGTCCTTGCAAGAGCCTCCAAACGCACAGCCCACCGTCCTTTCAGTGCTCCCTTTTACCAAGAACTTAATTAGCATGCGCTTTGGAGGCAACGCCACGTTGGTAAGATTATTGGAGTTTGTTGCCCAGGCTCGCGTGTGGACTGACAGTGACGGAAGGCCGAGGTCAGACGTTTTTCCTCTACAACGTTAGCGAGAGCTCTACGCTAATCGCCGCGGTGTACGGAAACAAGCGTGCAAAATTGAGGGGCAACATTCCTGCTACCAATAAGCTACTGACTAGAAAGCATTCCACCTATTCTGGCGTGCACTTCCTAATTGTTCGCAAGTGACCTTCTGCAGTGACGCGATACACTGCGCACGTTACCTACACCTCAGAGAAAAACTGGTGCAAGGTATACACGCGTCCTGCACCCTAGTGAGAAACAACCTGTGGTACACAGGCGCCCTGTACCCTACTGAGGAATGACCTGCAATATCTGCACATGGCTTTGACAACATTAAACACCCCGTACTACCCACGGGGCCTGCGTCCCAATGACCAAGTGGCAGAAGTGACGTTGCACACGAGTGACAAGCTACCAACAGTGTAAGGTGCATTCGAGGACGGACTCAAGTGAGAAAGAGCTCTGTATAAAGCCTGGCTTGCAGTCTCACGAGTTGTAATCCGCGCGAGTTTCTCTGCTAATAGGAAAATTTATTGTTATTTAGTAAGCGCAAAACACGTTTACAGCTGGATTTTAATTTGCTCTACAGAATTTTCCAATCAGGATTGTAAAGACAAATAGAAAACAATACGTGTGACTGTGAACACTGTCAAAACGCTATAAGCCCTTCTTTTTTATCTTCGCCATCACATGTCACAAGAGATATTCAACTGCCCTACTCCACAACAGAAGAATAGACAGTCATAGTGAGCAGGCTACACGCAGAAAAGTATGCTCTTTACGATAAAAAAAAACACCTGGTTTCTTGCCACTAACGAAGTAATATTTTAGCTACAAAGCAATAATAATTAACCGTAAACGAGACTGTCGTTCATCACAACGCTGTTATTCATCACAAATGACAATGTGCAATGACGCAAATTCAAACGACAAGGTAGTTTACAGTTAATTAATCTTGCTTAACGGGAAACAACCATTTTTCTGCGTGTATAGCCTGCTCACTATGACTGTCTATTCTTCTGTTGTGGAGTAGGGCAGTTGAATATCTCTGTGACATGTGATGGCGAAGAAATAAAAAAAAAAAGGGGCCAATAGCGTCTTGACAGTGTTCACAGTCACATGTATTGTTTTCTATTTGTCTTTACAATCCTGATTGGAAAATTCTGTAGAGCAAATTAAAATTAGAATTCACTCCCAAATTACACGTTTCCTTCAATTCCATGCATTTACGAGACAGGTCATTTGGATACTATTGGTTCTCGACTATTCCCCCGCTCCCACTTTCTTCTGTCATATTCCAAACACAAAACCACAAAATAAGTAGAATGCCCTCCTACTGACTCAATATATTTGTGGCTCAGAACGCACGTCATTGTTAAACTGCTTGTAATTATATAATTATCACTCGTATGCTTCCGGTGTGAAAGTTGTCCTCGTTCACCTAGAATGTAAGTATGGCATCACTGGGCGATATGACATTGTGAAAGAGATGCAACATCTCGATCAGCGGATCAAGATAATTCTTTATTTAGTCCAGTAATCTACAGTTAAAAAGTACATCAAAATCATTTTTCCTTGGTCGAAACTCGAAAACCTTCACAATTACG
>LQNS02000211.1:13969214-13995267 GCA_001587735.2 Parhyale hawaiensis | reverse complement strand
CACAACCTTGACCCACCGCGATTCTACGTACTTCTTGCATCCTTTGCCTTGGTTACAATATATTCACTTCCTTCCATTGTGCATTGTGATTGAGGACATCTTCGATGAGCAACATTTCTCAAGTTCTTCTGCGTCACTGCAGCGATGACACTTTCAGAATGTGATAAAAAGCAACAAATGTCAACAAATTGGTTGTCACTTACCTCTTCAACGAAGTAATCATACCACAAGACAGTCTACAGGAAAAAAAACAGTGACGTCGCAGATTCAATATGGGTTTACAGTAGCTTAAAATATAATGATACGTTGCTAACACATCACCAGTCAGGTGTGATTTAATAATAATAATGAAAATGTTACTTCGAAAAATAAAAATTGCAATACAGCTACTTGCAACATACCAATCATCAAGTGGATAACATCTACAAAAATAAAAGATAAACATTCATGGCTCTTACAACGGGGTTCAAAACATGTGTAGCACGTTTTCGGACATTGGAGATTCGAGTAGCCTACTTAAAATCGCCAAAACAAGTCGAACCGTTCAAACTCTAGCTCACTGCTCCACGGCAGCCAAGGAGGCGCAGTGGCGTTTCCGTTACTCGAGCCAACTATCATTTAGTTCAAAAAGTCACAAAATATATATGTATCAAAGTCATTGAGGCATCATGAACATATAGGTGTGTGCCGACTAATGTATTTCATTAAATCACATTTGCAGTTATCATACTTTAAGAATGAACAGTCCATAATCGTAGCAGCAGTATTTAGCACATAATGACATGACAGAGACCCCGTAATGGGCTCTTATGGGTCAGTGAGCACCCCAGCAGATGAGGCCCGTTATGTGATGAAGAGAGCGTGTGTGTGGATAATCTTAACAACCACGTCCGATAGCGTCACGAGCATCATAACGACGTCGGTTGGTGAAATGCACGAACTTGGTTACCAACGGAGCTATGTACATCGTATGCACTTCGCCATGCATCAGCACCAGAAACACTACAACATTCTGGTCCTCTAGACGTCCAACACTCTCAGCTATTTTACAGTCTTTACCAGTTCTGAAACTAATTCAAATAGCCCGCAAGCGTGAGCAATTCTTCCGCTACCGTGCAGTTTCAAAACTGAATGAACTGCCATGAAGGCATATTTTGGGAAATAAGTTTCCGAGAACAGCCGCTACCGAGTTACGAGCGACCTATTCTTGTGCCACACTCTAGTCGCAGGCTCAACTGGCACGCGGACGTGCAGTTCGCCCGTCGTTCGACTTCAGCACTTTCCAACGGTGCCTTGGCGAAGGAATTTCACTGTGTCTGCGGGACGACGTGCAAGTTGAACGTCCACCCATACATAAGTTGAGCGTGCGGTCGCATAGCGTGGCCTAGGATCCAACTTCGAAACGAGACAGTAAGCGCAGTTCAGGAAATACTGCACGCTGCTGCTTTTTCGAGGGGGCGGTATACTGTATGGGCGGTGTACCGAATCAATTTCACAGGTATATAAAAGTACCTACTTACTATTATGCTACGCAATTAGGAAATAAAAAACAGCAGGACACCAAATTTACAATTATTGCTAGATGCAACTGAATGGTAAGATGGTAGAAATTTCGTTTGAGCTGAAGACTGATCAATCTTAGAAGGCTTCTAACTTCCGGACTAAGGGGTCAACGAACTGTCTCCAGGCAAAAAAAGAAACTTCAAAAATCTCATTCTACAATATTTTGAGCACAAGTGGACGACATGACAAATAGAAAGTGCACTCCAGGGAGGGCAAATCTTAGCAACCAGCACTACAGCACACTTCCAAACGCGCTTGAAAATTTAGGACAAAGGTGGAAAAGGCTACAAAACGCTTTATAGTATCGTAAGATAAATGGAGGGCAAATCTGAGCAAAGACAGCACTACAGCACACCTGGACATATAAAACTCGTCAGACAACACCGCTGTGACGTTACCAAATGCCCAGGTGTCGCTACAGAGCAGCCGTTAGCAACTGGCACACTATGGGAAGCTCATAAGAGAAAGAACACTAACGTCTAAAAATAGTGCGCTCCGACGCAATGAATCAATAGAAAAACCAGCAAGAACGTGAATGTAAAATTATAGCAGTGAATGAGAAAAATAAAATGCACTGGCAGAGTCAACAGCAAAAATGCTGCGGCAAAAAAAAAAGATATTTTGAAAAAGCTATGATTAGGTACATAAGAAAAAATGACTGCATAGACGTGATACTCATAATCAGTAGGTAATATCCCAAGGAAACGAACTGCGAATTGAAATACGAAAATGCTATAGGCAAGACTTGACTGCCTGTTGTAATTAATATTTGTTGTTCAGTCAATATTTTCTTCCCAGCTACTTTTCAATAATATACAAAAGGTCTGGGCAGTGTCAATATCCTCAACGGCCGATGAAAGTTTCCACTCCAGGGACTCCTCTACCACTATCCTCCAGACTATCATCTTCCTTTTCATAATTGTCTGCCTGAGAAGGGACATTCCGAGTATACAATATGTATATAACATTTTGAAGATACTGCCAATCGGTAGTTACAATAAATTTCCTACCGAAAATAGCAAAACCTCGCAAGGTTGAGAATCGCAGCCAAATACTCGTTTTCTTCATCTACGTAGCAATAGAAAAATCCCAATAGGAGAGGCACAACCTGGTGCATGAGCGCTGCAAAGATTGCAGAAGGCAGTACGGGCGACAATGATGGCCTTGAAAGTAATTAAAGGACGTTATAAATAGCAAGAAAATACAACTATATAGGGTGCGTGTTCATATATGCGCGCGCATATGATAGAGGAGGCAACAATATGCGTAGCCACTTGCAAGTAAACCGGGAGTGAAGCCTAGAACAGCATGGAGACCACTAGTGTGCAGTGACACCTTCAGAAGGGCTGAGCGCAAGGTACCTAGGCCTGGGAACCAAACAGAAGCAGCGCCAATTCCGTAGCCCCTATCGCCTGGCGAGCTCGTCCACAGCAAAGCGTAGCAGCTGTAATGAGCAGCGAGCGCGAACGCACAACAGCTCAATTAAGGCCAACGCTCATTACAAGCCTTTTCAGCCGCAAGCTATCAAAGCAATTCAATTAGATTCCTACCAAGAGCGAGAGGATTTTGAGCGCAGGCAACAAAAGACAAAGAAACTAATTATCAGCCGAGCCGGACGCGGAAGCGCGGTTCAAAGCAACATATGCACGATGACAGTGGCTCTCACAAATGCAGGTTGCCTTAATTAAGTGGGTAGAAAAATACATCCAATGACTTTCATTAGAGAGAGAAGAGAACAGAAACCCTCTCGTAAAAATGCCAAGTAAACGCCATTTTTAAAAGCAGTGAAACAATTAAGCGTTATTACACTCTTGTATAGAGAGGCCTGTTGTAGATGAAAGTATGCACGTACTCAAAAACTGAATATTATCGACCCTTGAGAATTATATAACTAGATTAGCTCATATCTAAAATCAACGGAAAAAACCGACAACCACCACTGCCACTGACTGTTCTGTTGCCTATGCATCTCATCTTCGTTACTGAAAACACATTAGAAACTGAGAGCATGTTCTAGTTACATAAGTTTTTCCTCGTGGAAGAGTTTAGTAATTTGCCTACGTACTAAGTCCAACAAAAAATACTCACAGCTGACTGCTGACTTGATGGCTCCACGGTAGATACGGGCTACAGTTCCTCCTATGCCATACGCTGCATCGTCCTTGTCTTGGAGTCCCACGCCATCGTGTGAATCTTCCACTCCACCGTCCACATCAGTATCCTCACTAGGATACCTTCCTCGCCACTGACACAGACCCGGACACCACGTGACCCAATCACTAGGGACATCATCACACGATCCACGCTCATAGTTCCTTAAATGTTTAGGGCGCGGCGGTAACTGAGGGGGCTCAGGTTTGCTCTGACTACCACTGGCTTGCGTAAGAGCAGATATCGAAGAAACCATGGGCGCCAGAAGCAGGTGGTCATTGTTGCTGTACTGGAGGACATCTGCACCGTCGGTATCATACAGATCATCGCTAGGGTAACGCAGCGACTGAGACCTGTGTGGTGGACGTGGTTGAGCACGGGTGCTGGGTTCAGGATGCCAAGAAAATTGGGTTTGCAGTTCACCTCGCCGTTTGACTGGACCAGTACGGACATGATCATCACTATCACTTAGCAGTAGAGATCCCATGGAGCGCCACTGATTATGCCGGCGGTGCACCGGCATGGTTGAGTGCACGGGCCGCTGATCAAAGACCGACTTCGTGGGCGTATGGGTGTAGCGGGGAGGAGAATTTTCTGCTTCACTGTTTTCCAAACACACGTTAATGTGCTGCTCATCTCCGGGATTGATCCTAATCGAGTTCTTATGATTTCTCAGCGCATCTATCAAGACGTGAGGGTTAACGGCCTCTTCGACGCTATTAGAACTAACGAGACATGGCTGTCGTGGCACAGAGTGCGACTGTGGATAAACCGTGCTCATGGACCGTACTACTTTCCGTCTCCTGTGATCCTTCTTGGTGTTATCTCGGAACGGGACACCCATGTCATAAGCAGGCGCGTGACACTCATATCTCTCAATGTTGTTTTCGAAACACTCCACGTTTTCACAAGGGAAGCTATTGTCACGAACTGGGAGCTGATCGTTGGAATGATACAACGGAGCTTTACTCGTGGATTCGCGTCGTTCTAACTTGCAGCGAGCACTTCCTTTTCTGATCGATTTGGTTCCGTTCCCTACAGTCTGTGACACCGTTACAGGCATGCCAGGTGCATCACAGCAACCCATCGATGACAATAGATGATCTTTGTTATAAATACTATTTCGAGCATGACAGTCCGTAATCCAATCGTCCACAAGCGATCGTTTGGCGGTAACGCTTTGGTGTCTACGAACATTATTAGCAGGTATTGTAACAACAGGTAATTTTCGAGACCGGGCTATTCTGGGACCATCCCGAATTACGCCATCATGAACGAGGTCGTTTCCTCGGCCAGTGGAAGGTCGAATGGTAAGAAAGGCAGTTGGATGCTGCGTAACTTTCGCCGTGTTGTTATTGGCATTAATAGCGTGGTGTGGGCCATTAGCATTTGAAACATTATAGCCAAGTGAGTGTTTCCTCGCCAACGTTGCTGCGCAGGAAGCAGAGCGCGACACCTTACTCTGGCCAGCAGGCACAAGAGTTATCTTGTCAGTGCCCACATTAGATGGGTGAAGAGCGAGATTAAAGAAAGCTTCTGAACCTGAAGTGGCGCAACTTTGTTGCTTGATGCTCACAGTAACAAAGGTTGGTTTGTGATTCGGAGAGTTCGTCGCTTGAGGAACGTTAGGCGCAAGACCAATATTAGCCGGACTGGAATGCTTGCGGTGCAGGTTCCGAAGATCTGCATCACTGGCTTTGATGATGACCGTCCCACCGCTTATCATGGCGGCAGTATTACCCTGGGTGCCTGGCCCGTACAAACCTACTGCAGACGGTGAAGACTTACGTCGACGAAATTCTTTCTCGCTAATTCCTGGCGCCCTATGGTGCCTAGTACTACTTGCACTTCTCAATGAATTCTGAAACGAGCCAGAGTCGATAACAGAATCTACAACAGACAATGGTGCACTGGCGTCACTGCCACATGCAGTATGAGGGACACCGCCTATTTCTTTCGTTGCGTAAGAGCCACTCAAGTCTTTATCATAATAACTTCGGTCGGTCTTGTTAGATTCAACGCCACTTGTATCGCCCTCAGAACTGTTACGACGATTACTCTTAAGCGAACTTTGATGCACAGACAAAATAGGTTCGTTTGTTCTACCTAGCCATTTAGTATTACAAATTTCTTGATCATACGAACTCTCCACGGATTTCCATTGCGGTGATAAAGTAATTTCGCCAAGCCACTTTTCGACACCGTTTGGTTCTTTACACGGACTGCTGTTAGCCGAGAAGCTGGTCTTGTACTGAGCATTTAGTCCCTCAGCGTCAGGTACTAATGCGTCGACTTGTGCAGCACAGGCTACATTCACAGGACACTCCGAGTTCAGCGAAACTGGACTGCCGTTAGCAGCAGTGGCGCTGGAACGGCCACCTCCCAAAGCTCTGACTTCGAAACCCTCCCACTTGTTGGGACACGCTCGGCCCGAAACTGAGACGGTGCGGCGGGCAGCGGAGCGACGCTTCTTACCGGCTACTCGCACGGTACTGTTGCCCCGGTTGGCAGAGGTAGAATTAACGTTGTTTTTCTGCGATCTGGAGGGTCTGGCAGAGGAGTGCAGGTAAGGCAGCTGGTCGGTGGGAGTGGGAGGCAGGGCTCGGTTCGACAGGTAGTGGTGCAGGAAAGGGTCACTCAGTCTTTTGGAAAGGCGACGGCTTACAGTAGCGTGAGGGGTTTCCAGAGTCGAAGAAGAGAAACTGGGAAGACGAGGAAGTTGGAGTATTGGAACTGGTTCAGGCTCACGAGGTCGCTGTATTGGCATGGCGTGTGCGGGCAGTGACACTCAACACAAAGTTTAGCCCTAGCCACACGAATTTTAGTACTAAGTATATTCGAAAGTATTACATTTTGTCACCGGTGAGTACACACAAAACGCAACTTTGTCACTCCGTACTGAAAAAGAATGAACAGTTAACACAACAAATTTTAGTTCTCACACTATACTCAAGAGTGAACGTAAAAAACATAAGAGAATGAATAGATGGAACCACTGTAAAGAATTACCGTATACTTGCAATTCTATTGATACTAGCTAAACCTCACGAAAAGCAATTCTTTAATGCACTAATTAGGAATCCCACTTGATCAATAGTTCTAAATTTTACGGTGGTCGTTTCGTTATGAACTAGATAGTTTTCAAATTTTTATCATACTAGCGAACTGAGAGAGCTAATACCGGCATAATTCAATAAGCCATAAGGCCGCTACAAATTCCCAAATCTCTAGCCCATTATTCTTATAGCTTGCTGTAACGAAGCAAAGTAAGACTGCATAGCAAACGATATGGGTCTCTAGCCTACCGTGTAGGCGTCCCCGGGAAATCTATCTGCCAGAGGCTCAGCACCCACCCGACTTCTGTGGTGGGAGCTCGGGCAGTGCTACACGTACCAACCGCCTGCCAGCCGGTCCCAGCCGTAGCAGCGAACAGTGAGGGTCGGTGCGAACTTTGGCTAGTGCCATTTTTGCGGAGTCGGACATGCCCGTCCGACCACTCGAACTCTAATTCTTAACAAAATAGACCCATTTTCACTGACTCCCAACTCCTGCTACAAACGAGTGTGCGTCTGTGACGCATGACCTTCAGAAATGTCCGACTGTAATTCTGGTTACCACTCTGCAACCCCAATTAATAGCTACTTGGATAAATTATGCACAGTAGTACACGAGCACGAATGGCACGATAAGAGCAAATTTTAAACAAAACTGCACGGTAAGAGTAACTCACAAAACTCAACGCTAAGATCCTAGACCACACAGGCAGTCAATAAGTAATGGTGTGGTCTATGATAAAGGCTATTGCTGTTGCCATCGGTTATTTGTTTAATGCTATATTTACGGTATCTATATTTAGATTCAGGTCACGTAGGGTTATTGTACTAACCCATGAGATATCTCACCGTCTACTTTCCCAATATTTTGAATTTCCCGCAGTCAGTCTAACCCTCATCCGTTTTGTTCGTGATTCTTTCTGTGTGTTGTATTCCGCGGAAAAATGTCTTTGTAGCGCGGCAACACAGCTCGGTATTACTGGGGTTAATCCGTGTTATTGTACGTAACGATAGCGCCAAGTTGCTGCAGGTCTCTGTTTTTATTGGCTGAGACGTGTGGTTTCTATAGATGTTTTTAATTAACTAAATACGAAAAAAATTAATTTGACAAGCTTTCTGACTCGAAGGTTTGTAGCGATAGCTTGCTTCACTTTCTAATTTTGTTGGAAAGAAGCTACTTTAGAAAAAATGCCAAAACTTATATCCAGAATAACGCGCAAACTCACGCTTAATATGTCACAGTTAATCCTCTAAGGACCAGCAGACCCAATAATCGATGTATTCAGACGATACTATTTCTGCGAAAAACCAACGTTTCAACTGCTTCCGACAGGGTTTCGGTGATAACAACAATAGGGATCTAGCGATTATCCACTTGAACGACTGCGATGTCCGACCACACAAAGCTACACCACTGGAACTGTAAAACTCAGTAGAGGGCAGCGCAGCGCTCTTCGAGCGCGCCCGCCCATCGATCATGGGGCGCCGGCGTAATTGAGATACCGAAGGGTATCTGCCCAGGAAGCTGCTCTCGTAACACCACCATAATGAGCCCTAATTTGCCCTCTCAATACTCAGGCTGAATTAGGCACAGCAGAGAACAATGCGATTTGTTTCCCTTTGGCCTTGAGAAGGAAGCACCGATAACCACATCCAACTCATTGAGGCCGCAGGCTACGGGTGCTCTTCGACCGCCGCCTTCCTATATTTAATTAACAGAATATGGGGCACCGCGAAATGAAGCAGAGGACTGATTCTCATAAAGACATCTAAAGAGGCCAGAAATATACAATGAATGAAAAGAACACGACGTAGAGTAACTCAGGAAATCGGTTCGTCAGCAACAGGACATTAAAATAGTCACCGTTGCAACGCGTTGGCACAGTAGATATGGTATATAAGAAAGTTTAAGCCTCCCTAAATCAGCGTTAAGCTGTTCTAAGGGAGGAAAAGGAAGGGACAAACAGTACGCCAAGATAAACGTGGAACCCAAGCATGAGGGTGTTCTCACTCATGATCGGTGAGTCATTGTTAACTCAACTACACACTCATAGATTTACATATTATATGGCATCATATCTAATATACACTCCCTGCAATTAATTTAATTAAAACCCGGTCCGGTCACGGGGTTGAATGGATAAATTCGACTCCGATTGTGATCCGACTCAGACTCTTGGATACAGTTAGTCTGGGACTCTGATTTCGACTCCTGTAGACTCCGATTCAGCAACTCAGCTTAAAAAACACGCACAGACTAATCCCAAGAAGAAACGAGCGAAAACCTCGTGAAGTCGCAAGTTGTAGCTCTTCTACAGATTAGTAATTTGTACCTCAATGTAAAAATTCGCATTGCACTGAGATCTATAGTTCGTATGTTAGACATTATCCTGAATAATTTTACACTGCAAAATTGTAAAAATCGAATTTTGCCGCGAGGGATAGCTACAGGATATATAACAAAAAGTACACGGGATAAAATTACGAAGTATCCTTTCCGACAAGTAAATATACCATTGTTATATAGCATACGTTGCTCATGCCTCTATATAGGACACACAAAAAACTGTGCTTAATTCAAGAGAGGAACGCATAAGCGAGTTTACATTCAGATATCATTAGAAGAACAGGCAAAGTAAGTCACTCTTTCCTTCGAAGCTTTATAAATGAATAGTATTCAACTGTGACTAATGAGGAACGTAATGTAAGAATACCCCATAAGCTACACAAATACCTAACAAGGAAGAAATTTTTCACTGACGAAAGATGCAGCGCGGGTCTATTGTAGCAACGATAAGTAGCTCAATGGTCAGTAAATTCATCGATGAAGTGTAAAGAGAATATATAAACCGGTAAATCGTTGTCGAAAAACTGAATCACACAACAGAAGACAGTTTAACTGTAAATATGACCAGTATTACAGCACAGAGTGACCCATATACAGCTTTAATTCAAACGAATAACTGCAAGTTCGTGTGATTAAGCCTCGTCATAAGGAACTAAGAGTCCTCGAGGCTCGAGGTGGGTCTAACTGACAGCCCGCTGCATGGCACAACACCAAGCAACAACACGGTGGCCTGCACTGTGCCCTCAGCCTCGAATAGACTTTGCCTTCGGAGCACCGAGGAGTGCTCACACACACCATCCCGTCGCCAATATACCCTTGCTTTTGTTTTGCTAGATATGGGTGGTGGTGATGAAAGACGAATTCTTGAGCAACAGAAAACATATTGCGTTCTCTACGCTACCGAAAATAAGCACCGAACAAAGGAATACATGAACTCTCTTCCACGAGTAAATAATGTATCAAAAGATACAGCCAATTTCTTATGCAGAAGCAAAAAATACTTAGCCCTAGTTAATGCCCGCTGGGGCCATTTAGTCGTTTTGAATGATGTTATTCGTGTGAAAAGTGATCCTCATTTGGTACTTCAGAGGGTAAAAATTCTAAGTTGAAGATAATGAAATAGATGAAGGAATCATCACACCTACTGTATACGTGATACGAAATTCTACACTGCGGCAACAAAAAACAGGCAGTGTGAACAAGATGATACACAATAGCTGCTACATAAAAAATAAGCAGACCAAAGCAACTACAACACCTATCCATCACCTGTACAGAATAGAAATTTATCGAAATGATCAGTCTATGAGTCTAAGTCAGCTGCAAACGCTACCAAAAAACTAAGCAACTATTTTTTTGGAAGACGTTATAGTTGTAGCTACCTCTGTAAGTTACACAAACACTTGAGCACATTATGGAAACACTCCAAGGCGCACTCAGTCACTATAACTCAACAATTTGTCACACAATCCAAACAGGATAATTGATTGAAAGATCATTTCGGAGGTAACGAGATTACGCCCACACTGCGTTCAAGCTAGCTAACGAGTCACAAATCACTTGCCCGCAATAAATCAAAATACGGAAGAAGCATAAGCAGTAGGCGAATCACCACTTCACAGCACGGAACGTATCGCGCAACATTCCAGGCCCCGGCAGCTGCAGCTCTGGAGCGGCACTGGCACACACCCACCTTCCAGCGCGCTCGCGGCGCTAATAGAAACGCATGAGAATCGCTTCGCATTAAGTCAACAATACACTGCTGCCGCACACCTGTGCATAGGCTGGAAAGAAATCAGCATGCGAAGCAACTTTGTAGCACCGATGTGCATAGGGGGAATTTGGCCCCTGGCCTCAAGGCATTAGGGTCAAGTTTAATTGACAATGAGCATGGATTTGTTGACACAATTTTGGGTTGGTTGGCAGGATATACGAATTATTTTTGCAGCGCATTACTATACATTACGACGCTTTCAAATAAACAACGCAATTCGATAAACAAGAAATTAAAATGTTAAAACCATCAGGTAGTGCTACCCTGAATACTGGACACACTACCGAGTTCATGTGAAGCGATGATGCTTGTAATTTAGACCACGCAAATTACGAGGTAATATTTCTGTACTGGTGCAAAAGAGGCACAACAGCAAAAAAAAAAAAAAGCACAGACTGCAGTGCGTGTAATCTTTAAAATTATGTGCCACACATACTAGAATTCAGTATTAGCATTTGGTTCCATGTTTGCACACAAGCATGGTAAAGACCATCACAAATGCCCTTCAACAGAGAATGACGAAAATAGAGAAATACTAAGAGTCCTAGTGGAAACCCAGAGCCTGTGCGGCATACTACAGTATGACGCACCAATAATCTGACAAGCGTTGAACCCTCAAAAGAGTGATTGCTTGGGCGCACAAGCGAAAACTCATGCAGTTTCATATACAAGCTGTAAAAATATCATCTCAAACCAAAGCCTCAGTAAGTGCAGGATTAACGATACAAATACCGCAAGAAACAGCCATGTATAGCACCATCGGGCACAGAAATAAATGACCTAGTATGGGAACTTTATATAAATAAAGGCAAAATATAAATTGCAGTACCGGTACCGACATAGAGCACACAACGATTTAATCTTAATAAGAAACTTGGTTAAGAATATTTTTATTGTTAAATGAGCTATAGAAATGAATTGAAATAGTAACTAATGAGAAGTTTAAGTTTCCTGGGACCAAAGGACTAAAGAAGAGGAAGTGTCATATAGAATGCCAGAGAAACGTAGAACCTGTGCAGAGGGAGGGGGGGGGGTAGGGCGTTCTCATCTTGAACCAACGTTCTTTGGTACAGCAAATCGAGGAAATGAGAAAAAAAAACTTATCAAGACAAACAAGCAAAGTGGGGACGAGAGGACGTCCTGAGGACTAATATATACGGCGGGGAAGGTGCTAGCGATGCGAACCATGAGTACAATGTATTTTTAATTGAATTAAGAGATCGAGGAGCAAAGACAATCACAGCAAAGCAAGCGCAGGTAGTAAACAGGCAGCTCTGCACCACAGGGCGCGCGAGCAGGAAAGAAAGGAAGCGCAGGTGGCAGACGGGAGGGAGGGACAGCTGCGCGTCGGCGGAGACCTGCACACCGGGACCTGAGGTACCTCGCCACAGCGCACTTGTGGTAAATGAATCATGAAACATGACAGGCACTACCACAGTAGTTCAGAACACATAGAGTCGATGAAGAAGTGTGATAGATTTTGGCAGCAAAGCCTTCACTGCATAAGCAATGTTGATACCAGCATCAATCAGTTCTTGCCTATAAACGACAAGTCGCGACCGAATTTTCAAGAGGAAATCCAACAGCTCTCTCAGTGTTTGTTTAGCTACTCACTAAAGCAATTTACTGGTAAGTTAATGTGACACATAGGAAGCAGGTACGAGGACTGTAAGTCTATGTAAACATGCTCTTGGAACAGCACAGAATAGACCGTTTTGAAAGGATCAAAATTTTAGCTTTTTCACTGCCCGACCAAATGCACATCGCAGCTGCAGCAATATTACAGGATCAGGCGCAACTATAGATCTCAGCAATTCTTTTATGTCGAGCTACAGTCCCCAACTTGCAGCTGTTTTGGTCGCTTTACGACCAGTGATCCTTACCTGTAAATTTCAAGCTTTACGGCAGTGATACCAAGGCAAATATGGTAGGCTCTGCGGTCTGTGATATTTCATCTCAAACTTTAAGCTTTACCGTCAGTTACACTTTTGGCCATTACCGCCAGGGGCCCTGACCCAGACATTTTTGGCTTAACCATTAGCAACCTATCGACTCTTTCACTAATTGCAATACTGATGCATATATTTTGGTTCTTTCGGTGAGACTGCTAGCTCTCATCGCTGTGGCTGCTCTTCGTAATTATATGACCTTTTAGCTAAAAGAAGCGCAGATTATGCCACAAAACTTTCGGCTCAAAGACGGGCCAAGAGATTCTGACAGCAAGATTCCCCAAAAAGGGGAGTTTAAAGGGCCGGGATCCCCCAAAAATAATAAATAATAGCTGCAAAAAAAGGGGGAGCAGCGCGTAAAAGCTTGACATTGAATGTCGAAAATATTTGCTTACTGCCAGTCAACGGCACATCTCGTGGTGGTTACTAGAATTTCGAACACAAGGCGCCGCTGCACAGCACACACTCACTCTCCATACATTATTTGCTACATGGTATCTAACGACCGCTGTATAGCGAAGCGGAAGCACGGATGTATGCATAGGTGATAGTCGGCTATGTGCCCGCCCCGCGGGGGCAATATCTGTGCATGACTGTGCCTGGCCTGTCACGCTGAAGCTAGTCGAGTAAGGTTGTGCGGTGTTGCGGGCTGTGGGCTTCCGCTAGAACTCTAGTTTTCATCATCAGGGGCTCTTACTGTGGGATGGGCTACGGGCGTGAGTTAGGTTTGTCTATTCTTCAATAATTCAATAAATGGGACGGCAACTCTGGCGTGATCCCATGGCCGGCCGTGATCCCATGGCCGGCCGTGATCTTGGCCTGGCCTTTGACCTAAAGACTTATTTCTCGTGTGCCCTACCTCTTTCCTCCCATCTCCATGCTCCTTCTTATTGCTTTACATTCTGTTCCTCCTCTTAAATCATCCTTGTAGCGGAAGTCGTAGGCAGGAACATGCCAATACTTATGATATAAATAGTCGTTGTGCTCGAGCGCTTTGGCGCGGTCTCCTCAAACTTTCACGTAGTTTTGTGCGTTGCTTTAAAATGTTAAATATAATTTTAAAAGGTGTTTTCTGTATGTGTCACCGAATTGCGATACTTGAGATCCTTCTCAGCCGCCCAGTTCAAGTTCAACGAGACAGTTCTTGGTCTCGCTATTAGCCATCCAACATACTTCCATGTCTGATCGTGCTACCTCCCTAGCAACACAGCCAACACTTGGGGTTGCCGCGGCCCTGTCCAGAAGCTAAATTACAGTTTTGGCTTCATCAGCGGCCCTGGTTGTGTGTCGGACTGGTTTGGTTTGTTGCCCCTAAATGTATGTTATGCAAGTGACATAGCTTCGGGAAAACTGCCCAAATAGCGCTATGCACTACCGATGGGCTTGCAAAGGCTGACAATTCCTGCACTATACCTTCTAGTGTCTTCATGTCCACCTGTTTCGATTTCAATTGTGATGCCTTTCAATAAAATCATTATTATTTTTCTGCCAATTAGCCACACACTGACCATATAATACCATCGTATACTGGCGCATAAACGGCAATATTGCAAGTCGCTATTTAAAATAAAAAGGGCAAGGTGCCGCATTATAATTTATATAACGTTCAAGTTCACGTTGATGTCGTTTAGCGGCAGCGACGACGGAAGCGTAACGCGTACGTATCGCAATCATATTCATTAGCAATATTTCTGCTAATCAAGCACGCGACACTACACAAGTACCACCGGCTACAAGTAAACTCATCGAACACAAAATATATGCAGGCACTTCACTATATATGGAAGATCTCGTAAGTAAGCGACGCTCCCCGAGGCTGGCATGAGAGCATGGGTAGACCATGTGACGAGACAACAGACTATACACCAGACACTCAGCACCTTTCCAGGAACGTCAGCCCAGCAGACAAGAGGAGACCGCCCTACACCTACGCAGCCGCGCCAATTATCCTTACCTATCCTTGGGCAGAGCAAAAATAGGAAACAGAGGAATGTTGCGGATTGACAATCTCAACCCATTATACTCTCCGGTGACCGATGCATCAGATAGAGTTCTACTACCCAAGGCATTTTTATGAGATCAAAAGAGCATTAAAATTATAATACAACCACTCCTGGCCATTCATTTAGGACTAGCTGACAGCATGAAAACACGTTATTATGCACAAGTAGACTTACCACTTTTTTACATTATAAATACTCATTAGTAAAGATCTAGTATGAAGAGGACAAACCACCTCTGTCTTCTAAAATTTAATTAAAAATTCGCATTCCGAGTAATTGACGAAGATCATGAAGATCATTCACTGCCTAAAAGTGTCGTCCATTTCTGCAGACATTCCTTACCATGCATCACCAAAAGTTACCTATCGAATTCAAATTTAGACAACAGGCTAGATGATGGAAAAGAGGGACATCATTCACTTGAAACAGTTTCGATCATGATTGTATAGTGGATTGCTGGATTATCCTGTAGGCAGAATCATTCATCACTACACAGACGAAGGCTCTAGGTCGTTATATATGCTGTGTGCAACATCTAAAACATAGGCAGCGGCAGTTAGACGTCCCAGCACAACCTGAAGTTCTATTGCACCTCTGGAAGAAAAGGCACTCCACACCCTGACGAAACCTCCGCACTGTAACGCACAGAAAACATTGCAGGGTAACTCCTTGTCGTGCCAGTCATGTTGGAAGCCGTCAGCAGCACTTGAGTGAAATTTTTTTCTCGTCAGAGAACAAAACTCGTTTCCACATTTCAATGTCCCAGTTTAGTGCTAACTGGTAAACTCTAAACGGTCTACTTTGTGATATGGAAGAAGACGAAGCCATTGTCGACGCCTTTTTATTTTCCAAATTCTTTTGCGTCAGGTGTCGCCTAATAGTTACTTACTCGACTGGAATCGGCATCACTGAGTGTGCGCCTTCATCTGTCTCGAAAATAGTTCATCCTGACGGGCAAATTTACAGATTCTCCTACTCAATGCTGATTGTCTACCACTAGATTTCGTTGTTCCAAAACAGTTAGGGTCTTTAATGAAGTTGCAAACAACTAATTGATTGCGCTATACCTCAGCTACGACTGCACGTTGTCACAAACCTTGCTTGCACAGTTAATTAATTAAACGACCTGACAAGGTTAAAAACATAGTTTACCGGGCTTGGGCATTGTGACATCTTTACACCGTCACTGACAACCTCTCACTGAGGTAAAAATCCATGTATTTCCCTACATTTAAACTTGAGTGCAACCTGGGGGTAAATTTTTACTAGGTTACCTTACCTACCTTGAGTTACCTTGGTTGGTAAGCATCTCAGTCAGATACTTAAAATGCAATTTTTAACAAAAATGGATTCGACAGATATATCTTTTTCATCTTCAATCTTTACTAATTATTAGACTTTTATTACAAAAGTTTTGATGTGTATTCATGCAAAAAACAAGTACTTTTTGTTTGCTTGTTGGTTAATATGGTCCTACACAGGTGATCATGAGTGTTTAAAGGTACCGCTCCTTTCATAAAAAAAAACATAGCATGTTTTAACGTTTTATACAACCAAGTATGAGTTACAGTGGTAATGCTAGACAGTGTAGAATCACGATATAGTCGAGGTGGGCAGAACGCTCGTTCTGGAGCAACCGGGCCACAGTCAGCGTCTAGCAACTGCATCGGAAACGGCATCGTTAGCCATTCAATATAGGCAGGCGACGGTGACGACAGCTTGCTACGCCACGTACCTAGGTGTATCAAATTGTGGTAACGCAAACTATAACGAACTTACTTGATCCATTAAGTAATGGACAACTTGATGCGCAGCAGGCAATGTTCTTCGCAAATATGTATAATCTGGTAAGGAAACCAAAACTCCCCATAAATTGCGCAAGCATAAGAGAGCTTCAGAGAGTTCTACTAAAATTTTCCCCGAAGTGCAGATAAAAAAGAGCGGCATTACAAGCTCGGCGCAGAGAAGAGAGGCTACAAGACACATCGAATTGCCAAACATTTCTTAGCCGATCGACATTCCAAATTTTACTCGTTTTCATGCTTAAGGTTCGCTCAAAGAAACCTACATTTAGAAATTGGCGTTCGAGGAAAACAAAGGAACTCACACCCTCAGACATATATAGACAACAATACTAGGTTAGTATTGGTCTCAGCGCTTAAAAGTTCGAAATTATATGGAAGTTGTTACTCGCCATTGGGCAAGAATAAATCAATCTTGTTCATCACGAGCCCTACGGTACCTTAAAGCCTACAAATTGCTCTTCACGCAATGGAATTTCCTCTCAAGTGCAAACGGTTAGACATACAAAAATCTTGAACATGCTCATTAGACAGTAACATAAATCAGACGAGTGGAACTCTTGCAACAAAATGACAAGGAGAAAAAGAGCAGGTTTCCACCACTTGCCTGAAAGAACCCAAAGAAAACTAATTGCACCGAGTCCTTAATTCCGTGATGCACACTGAAAACTTTATACATAGACAGTAAAGTGCACACCGTGACAAATAAACAAAAGTACCTACCACATGTGAAACATTAGTCAAACTTCTTTTTCAATTATCTGTAATTTCAAATTCATGTCAAACACAATTACTGTACCAGACTTCCTACAACTACCTATAAAATATGTGCGATACTTTGTGTGTTCACCTGCAACGTATTAAGCAAGTTTTACGAAAAGACAAACAACAAACATGAGACAACCGTCTATATGTGCTCAGTGTTATTGCCTACAGAACCACATACTGTACTTTGTAGTAACGACCGTTCAAACGATTGCCAAGAAAAACTTCAAGACTATGCGCAAGAGCCAGATCGGCTTTGGTCAGAGAAATTGGCTAGTACACTTTATGGCGAATCTTCCCACTGCTTCATTAACACAAAAAAATTACACAGCCCATCAATTATAAAAGAGAAAGAGTACGGCAGCAAAACTACAACTGTTGTACACTTTCAGTACTCACAGAAATAGGTAGTTGAAGCACGGTAGGTAAGACTTCTCTCGGCCGTAGAAACAGAACACGGCTAGTGGTCTTACCTGAAGGAAGAGAATAAAACAAGCAATTAAAATAGGGATACTCGTGCCTACTGAATCAATAAGATCACTGTGACATTAACCTGAATGCTATTTATAGTATCTTTAGAGACAGGTAGTATCAAGTTTGTGTTTTTAGAAATCAGCGCGTCATTTCAGAAAACTTGGATAGCATTTTCAATAGTAAGAGCAAATTTAAAGTTTTACCAGCTTTTGTGCACGTTTTGAAATTACAATATAAACTATTGTAACCCACAATTTTTGTTTTTGTTTTCTTGCAAGTATACTGTTCAACATAAGCTGGGGCGCATGCTAAATTCTGAGGGGTCATTTCAAATACTGACAAAAGTCTCCATGATTACACTGATTTTTTCTTTTGTTCTATAGTCGAGAGTAGGCACCCCTGGAGAGTTTCACTTCACTGTGAACTCCTGCGCTCTGAGGAGAAAAAACTAACATGCACCAATATCGGACTTCCTAAGATTATCTGTGCTCCGAAAAGGGCGACTCAATCAATTTTGAACAGTTTCAAGAGGATGGTGTAGGACAGAAACTGATAATTGAATATGGTGGACATACCCTTTGAAGGGAAAATCATAGTGTACTAGCTACCTACCACTGCGACTCCTTGCAGTGGAATTTTGGACTTGGTTAAGCACATCCAATCGCTGGCTGTTCAACAAAAATATAGATTAGTCTTACGGCACCGCATTAGTGCGCGAAAAGTGCACCTCCCCCCTCCTCCTCGCAAGATAGCGTATGTATACAGTAGTACGAAGCAGGCCAAGCACCACAGCAGCAAGATTATTACACACCTGTTAACGTGTTTCTTGGCATTGAAATTAGTACTATATAATAATTCACGTCGTGTTTCTATTTATTTATTTATAACTATATTTATATCTTTCCTGTCACGCTCTACGGGAATAAGATAGGAGAAAATTCAGATTTCAAAATGCGAAAAAAAAAGTTGGGTGCTTTGCAATCTTTTTCTTCAGTATTAGATGGGGGAAAATAGAACTAATAAGATAGGAGAAAATTCAGATTTCAAAAGGCGAAGAAAAAAGTTGGGTACCTTGCAATCTTTTTCTTCAGTATTAGATATAGGAATAATGAGGAAGCCCAAAAGACGGTGGGGGTTTTCCTGAGGTGCTAATTTTTTGCCGTCATTTATAATGAAGGCCCGGGCCACTAGTACCATATAAACATGCTGTGGTACTTGTATGATGACGAAAAATGCATACCTTCCGGAGGGTTATATTGCGTATTTTATATTGTTTCATCATCCGTACAACTTTTTGAATAAGCCACAGGTAAGTCATAGGGCAAGAAAAGTATCAAAGATCGTTTTTAATTATTATCATTATATTCAGAAGTTTAAGTCTCCGTTTCCGCAACAAAGGCAATATCACAGAGGAAAAAAGAAGGGATATATAGTATGACGATAGACACGTGGAATCCACGCACGAGGGTGTTCCCACACACAAAGATCGTTCATCAAATGAAGGACAAGATAGAAGAGTCGGGCCGTTAAAAGATCTATACGTAAACGGTAAACTCAACGTAAAAACGACTAAGAAATACAGAATACAAATAAAAGGCAACCCCTGAAATCGTACTGACATTCTCATTACTATACATTTTGCAGACTTGGCAGTAGTAGAGTTCGGGGATCTTCATGCAGAAACAACACTGCCGTTCCCGATTCACGGTGACACCCTGTGCATTCCAATATCCAACAATTTTTCTGTAGGTATCACACCCTTCAATTGTGAAATTGCCACACATTGTGTCCAATAAAAATATTTCTACTTTTTCACTAAGCTATTCATCCCTCGAGATATCATCGAAGCACCATGGGATCCACCCTACGTTCTGATCTCATATAGCACGCCTCACTATGATACTATTATTTAGCTACATTTATTGCGAGAGTTTAGGCACCATAGACAACTAATCAAACGGAAGTAACATCTGATATATCAAAACAAACAGGTACCTCCAGCACAAAGGATCACCGCGTTGACAAAAGAAAGTCGAAAAAGAACGGGACACAGATTGCCCGTTGAAGGAGGCGAAGTTTGTTAACTCTATTGATAAAAAAAGCCACCTTATCGTGACAATCGCAACGTAAAAAGAGCAAAGAAGATAGGCATGTGGTGCGCTAAACAAAACTAGGGAAACTACACATTGAAGATCACCAAACATGGGACTTGCAGTTCAGTGAACGAACAGGTACCTACCTACGTTGTCTAAGCCTCCCTAAACATAACTATATACGGTGTTTCGAGAGGAAGAAAAAGGAACACTTAGTACAGCATGTCAAAAGGAAGGTGGAAGCTGTGCATGAGGGTGCTTTCATGCAGGATTCACGCGCATGGGGACAGCACGTTGGGATAGCAGCGAAAGAATACAACACAGCATCATCAGCGCGAACATGAAACTGGAGGAAGCAAAGTGGGCACAAAAGACTAATATCCCAAAGGCCCAATTAAAGGTTCCTTTGGAGGCTAGCCCCCAATGACCCAACTAACCTAAAAGTATGGCCCATACTAAACATGGGCGTGGGAGAAGTAAGTCCGTAAAGATGGCTAGCAGAATAGAATATCAAAATAAAAAAGGATATCACGTGGGCATAAATAAAGAAATTTCTCGATGGTCTAAGGCTACGACAACCTGTCAGATCACCCTTGCATGTGACTCCCCATAACACAAAGTAGATGAAACTAACTAACCTCACTCCCCATCCAATCTCTCCAGAGGGAAAGTAGGAAAAGAGGATAAAAAAATGTCCCAAAGGTCTAATGAGACTTAGATTACTATTTTAACTACTTCCACATCAAACAGAATGCAACCTAATCCCATTTGAGTTTATTATTAGAAGCACCTAGCAGTAACAACAACCTAATTATACGATAAGCTTGTCTTCACACCACCACCACCACCACCTGCTGACCTGCACTCATGATGCCACCAAGCGTTCCGTTGTGCTGCACGGTGCCCAGCGAGCCTGGAGAGCTGCCCTGGGGCGACCCCACGTGGCCAGGGTGTGTAGGAGTGTGTGGCAACGAGGAGTTGTGAACGGAGTGGATGGAGTGTGTAGGTGTATGAGAGGACTGGGCAGGCGGAGGGGTGCGCACAGTGGGGGAATGAGCACCAGCTGAGGAAGAGGAGGAGGATACAGCAGCGGGGGTGTTGACGGGACCTCTGGCAGGAGCCCAGGTGATCGGTGTGCAAGCGGTGGAAGATTTGCAGCAGCTCCACTGGCCTCGTACGGGTCGGCCAGGATGGTAGTGACTGTTGAGGCAGCTGTTCTCACACACAACTGTTGTAACAGATCAAACCACATGGTTAGTTGCCTGATGATATCATCATTACTGTTATGCTGTTTCCGCCATATCAACTGTTCTCACAAACGAGGTAATGGAACAAAGGGCTGGGTTGTCAACCTGACGAAATAATTTATGCGTTCTTAAGCCTTTACATCCATATATACTAGGCGTGAGGTTAAGTTTCCCAAGTCATCGTTACGATGTTTTGATTAAAGAATGGAATGGACATCAGGCGCGTTGATGAACATAGAACGAGTTACTTATTTTCACAGAACACTGCTGTGTTTTGCTGCCATAGCAGATAGTAACACAACACAGGACTCGCTCCATACCTAACCTGTCAACGTGATGAGGCTGCCCTCTGCTATCCCGTGAAACTATTGCCAAACAGGCACTTTGTGTTTAGAGTACAGCTAAGGATATTATAATTGAAGTATTTCCATGCGAACATCAGACAGGGAGTGTGGTGGCTTCAGTAATGAATGGTCCTAAGGCGTAAGGCAATGAAATTGAGAAGTTTCGATTTGAACATTAGATGGACACTGACAGATATTTTAAATCAAGACTAGTAAGAAGGTTTGTTAATGCAGCGATTCTAGACAAATATTTTAAGTAGCTCACCTTCAAAAAAAAAGATGCTTCTAGGAAAGAAAACAAGGAACATGTTTAATGTCAAGAACAACTGGAATACCATGAACGGAGGATTGCTGGGAATGGGAAGAGTACGTCGTTCAAGAAGAGGGAACACATCAATGATTGTTGCAGTGGCAGAGTGGCAGAGTCGACAGAGACCTGCCCTTACGGCCTTGAGGTCTCAGGTTCGCCTCCTTAATGTTCGAGTTTTCAGCATTAGCGGTTCTGCTATTCAAGTCCACTGCGAGGCTAGTCACCTCACTAGGAATGGGAAGGGACAAGAGGTCGCAGTTGTCATGCATGAGCCATCCCTTATTTGATGCCATTGCCAAGACAATATTATGGCTGACTGCAGCTTTGCACTCTTCCGGGACCTAGAGGTTATTAGTCTGCAGAACGGACAAGTGCAAGTGGATCGTCCAATTGAGGCATGCAGTTAAGTTGACTTGACCGTAAACTTCCAATGATGGCCAGTGGCAGCAATGTGGAGGTATGATTCCGTAAGAAAACACGAGAAAACAGAGAGGATATAGAAGAAAAAAAGTATCACTTAAAATAAATTAACTAAGGCAGCAAGGCAGAGGAAAAGGGGGCAAACGCTTCAGAGCAAGAGCCATAGTTAAAATTAACAAATCCAGTGGGGTTATACAGAGTATTAAGTGAATAATTCAACTTTTAAACAGCTAATATCAAAGGTCTTTCCAAAAAAAATTCACAAATTGCAAAAAATAAAATTTCACAAATTGCAAAAATAAATTATTATTATTATATTGGTATTGTCCCGCTATTTCTGAAACTTAGACAATCAATAGCGATCTAAGAATGATTTACTCGGCTTACAGCCGGAACCACAGTTTACACGAAAAGAACTTCGCTTCTCCGAGAAAACTTGTTTTATTGCTTCTGAAGTGTATTCCCTCCCACAAAAAACCCAGGCCAAAACCCCCAGTAATCACAAGTTGAAAAGCTGGGGCAAGCAATTTTCGATAGACCGGGGGTGGAGGCCTGAAAAAGGCCGGGGTTCCGGTCGGTCTATACCGCACAAGCGAAGTTAGGAATCCGGCGGAACAGGTCAGTAACGTCGATCGGCGGCCCACCTGGCGGTACAGAAAGGGAAATATGTATAGAGAACCTGCCTAACCTAACAAACTAATCTCAGCAGGAACTGCGGCCAGCTGCAACATCTCCTGCGAAAAAGGCACTCTGGACAGCCCTTCGGTTCGTGAGGCTCATATACATTGTGACAGGGGAAGGGCCTATCAGAATATACGGTACCCCAGCGGGCGAAATGTGACCGAACAGTCCAGTGGAAAGCTAAAAGCTGATGGAGAGATAACCAACTCCGCTGCGAGCACACGACCCACACCTTCTCAATGCCTGTGGGGGGCCTGATCGCAAAGCCACAAAGAGTATTGAAACAACATGTTTTCTTTCACATTTCGTCCAGTTCGACACGGATGCGTTATTGAGAAGAAAAGCGGATCCATGTTGTAGACAGTACACAGACATAGAATATTAGCCAAAATATGGAGACCGACTAAGTGGACTACACATCACAGAGTGTTTTTTTTATTGTACATGAAACTGGCCAATTTTATATAATTTAATTATATACAATATACCGTATACAAGTTTATACAATAAATGTGTAACTATAGGTGTATATTAGTTAACTAAGTAGGGTAATGACATCCGTTAATGTAGGAATGTACACTAATAAACAACACATGATTTGAGAAATTAAAGTTTCTATTCTTATGTGGTATGCCTTAAGCCTGTTTCACTATATGGCCATCAAGAAACGAAAGAAAGAAGAGAATCTAGTGTGTGACCATAGAAATATGGAACTACAAAGGAAAGCGAAGGAGTGAGGGGGGAGGCTGGTTTCACAAGAGGTTCAGCGAGGGAAAGAGATGTCGGAATAGAAGAAGATGTACAGAACACAAAGCAGAAAAAAACAATGAAAATGCTAGAAGCAAAGTGGTTCTGAAAGAAATTTGTCCCGAAAGCCTAGCTAAGGATAAGATATCATTTGGGCCCTCTACGAGAGCGACTCCTCATAATATAGGATGGGTAGGATGGGAAGACCTAACAATGCTGTAACACTATGACCTATCGTATGCCTTCTAAGGGGGATGTCATTGTCAAGAAAAACGATTAACCCTTTACAAGAAATGATACCACGCATGGAAAGAGGAAGTTGAAATAAAAACTGGCAAAAAGCTATTAGCAGCAACGCAAAAACTGAAAGATGCACAGTGGCTACGGAAACTAGATATCGAGAAGGCGCACTTAGGACTGGCCTCCATGAAAATCTTGGGGCACAGGACTTCCAAAAACATACAATAACCTACTGTTCGTGCGAAGAAGAAACAAAGGTTTGAAATAGCTAATTTCGTGGTTAAGCCAGGGCTGCACAGTCGGATGGACAAGTTAAAATCCGACTACTTGGTCCAACCAAGGTTCAACTCCGACACCTTGTCCCAAAACTATCTGATTCCCACTACCAGACGCCGGTAGCAATCGGGATAGTGCTAAAGTCACTGATACTGAACATGATCATAAAATGGAAAAGAGAAAATACGTTGTGCTTGAGAGTACATGGCATGCCACAGCTCTATATTCACAACACATTTCAAAAGTTCGGTGTAACACAATTAGTCTTCAAGATTCCAACTGAACCAGTGCCGCGCATCATAAACGTCACACTGTTGATTGCCGAATATATAATCGGTGCCACATAGTAGCCTAATGTTATGACAATGAAAACTCGACCGTTGTGTCGGTTTGATATCACAAAAACGTTCTAGTAATATTCAATATCAGTGAGATGAATTCGTCACGGAAGGATGAAAAGAACACAAGATGCGCCGCGATAATTTCACCAATAGAGAATCCTTCCCAGTTTGACCAATTCAATTCCGGCACTCAAGTATTTAGTCTGGGAGTGTATGAGCAACATGGGCATGAACTCTTATTATTTTTTATTAGATTAGACAGGCGACAGTAGACGAATCAATAGGCCCATTCCCAAAGAGACACCGAAACCTACGCTATTGATGTTCTTTAGGCAATATAGAGGATGAATTTCACAAGAAAGATGGAAGTGAGAGAAGCTTGCTGATAAGTATAACGTTACTTTTGGTACTATCACTATAACTATAATCACAGCTTAACCACCGCTAGTCTCAATTTACTCTAAAGCATTTCACTACGGAATTCTGCTAGTCATTGCTAGAAGCCCATAGAAAATACCTCCTACTCATTTTAAATCATCTACATATAGTGACTCATCCGTACAGTGAATCATAAAAAAATAGCGGCGAAACTTCAAGACTGGCTCTTGGAAGCGCAGTCCAATTGTTCATAGAAAGAAACGCATTGATATTGGGAACCAAACATTCCTGCCGATATCAGGAGAGAGTCACAACAAAAGATATAACAGCTTAGCTTAAGCAATTGATACGACGCATTAAAACGTAGCGTAGGGTGTAAAAAAATTAGAGTTATCCACTGGCAAGAGAAATATTAGCACGAGTTAGTGCCAGATCAAGTTACCGCTCATAATTATCAATTAATCGAGCACTTGGACAAGGTATTAGAGCTCTTCAGAGATCATGAGAGTGTTGATGTGCTATATCTTGACTTTGCCAAGGCCTTTGATAAGGTGGATCATAGGCTTCTCCTTCAGTGGCTTGAAGATTTTGGCATCAAGGGCAGAGTTAAGGCATGGATAGCAGCCTTTCTCAGTGGCAGAAAGATCTTGGCATCAAGGGCAGAGTTAAGGCATGGATAGCAGCCTTTCTCAGTGGCAGAAAGCAGAGGGTGAGGGTCAACGGTGTACTCAGTAAGGAAACTGAGGTGAGGTCCGGTATACCTCAGGGCACTATTTTGAGACCTTTGCTCTTCATCCTTTTTATAGCACCAATGGCCAACTTGCCTCAACACAGCAGCATCTCATCTTATGCTGATGACACTAAACTTACCATGGCAGAGAGAAGACGACCCAACTATCATAACAGAGTGGCCTTCATGCCATCTACAACTGGGTAGAGCTTAACAAAATGGCCTTTAATGGCACTAAGTTCAAGGTCATAACTTATGGAGAGAGTGAGCCTTCCCAATATTTAGACCCCCAAGGAAAAGCCATAGAGCAAGTGTCTTCTATTAAGGACCTTGGTGTGGTGCTAGAAAACAGTGGGAAGTATGAA
>LQNS02000211.1:13949519-13968679 GCA_001587735.2 Parhyale hawaiensis | reverse complement strand
TCAAAACCATTTAGTTTTGTATCGAGGCCCAAGTCTCTTCAATGCCATGCCTTCCAATATTAGAAAGATGTACACTACTGCCAACCCCCTTGGAGCCTTCAAATCAGAACTAGATCAATATCTATACCAAGTGCCTGACCAACCCACTATTCAGGGCCTTCCTAGACCCTCCAATTCTAATTCTATCTTGGACCAGATTTATTACGTGACATGACTATTTTTACCACACTGACTTGTTTGTGTTGTGTAAACCTGTAATTTTTAGGATGTGACACCTTATTTTTCATTGTAAATTTTATTTTTTTCCTGGACCCATTCAGGAAAGTGGTTGAAAATCCACAAACTGCTGTATTGTATTGTATGATACATTACTAAGAGTTCGGAAGGCAAAGGTCAAAGTAAAATATCCAATTAATATGGTAAGCCAAACGGAATCGCAAGACACTGACGCTGTCGAATGTGGTGTATCCAGGCGGTCGACTCGTGGTGTGTGGCTGCCTCTACGTAGAGCGTGCAACTCTCCTCACCATCGATGACATGCGCAACCTGCGACAAGAGCAATTCTCAGTACCGTAGGTTACAAACAGAGTACAACACTATGAAGCAATTTTATACTTTGGGAAACGCATTATTCGTTGCATCTCATTGAACACTTTCTGGCATTAAGAAATACAGCCCCCCGCGTACTAGCTAAAAGAAATATAAATATATATATAAATACACTGCATAGCTATACATGAGAAGGAGCGTAAAATACAGCATTTATTACAGTGGAAATGAGTTATCATTACTAATGTACCCGGCCGTCAAAAATGACATCAAAGAAATTGTGATGATACTGATTTGTTCATAACTTTCGTTCCTAATTTTCTTACCCCACAACGACCCACACCTACTGAGAGGCGCAATTCTTCCCAAGGTTCAGTGACACGCTAAACAATTTATTTAGTTTCATTTCGCAATCAAGCATCACTCATGTAACTTTCGGCTAGGGATCAAAGATAGCGTCACGATATCATATTGGTCGGAATTTTTCGCTCAAGCAGAAAGCACTTTCGCAAAAAGAAGAAATCAAGTTGGAATAAATAATGGCTGGAACAAAAACATCGTGTTCTTTGATAGTCTGCTGTACATTGAAGAATATGTTCTCTTTGTTCCGTTGATTAAAGTGTCACTTCACAACAGCTGCTGTTTGTATGCCAGAAGATTACAAATTAGGATGGATAAGAATGCTGAACGAAACTCGAGATATCTTTATGGTTAAGATTTCAGCATTGGCGGAGCAAGAAGTGCAACAAACCATAGAGTTCCCAAAATGATGTCATCGTCTGCAGCCCGGTAGCTATATTTTTCACCCTTAGCCTCTAACGCCATAGCTCTAGCAATCAATCAGTGGTTGACTTTTTTTCCCCCCAGTCCTCTGTATCCTACTAACATAATGGCACTAACATAGAGGGCCGGGGTGTAAGTTCCGGTGTCTCTTTGGGAATGGGCCTTTTGGTTCGTCTACTGCCGCCTATCTAATCTAGACTGAAGCTGTGCACCCTACCAACTGGGCCAAGGCCTAGCAGGCATCTACCTGAAATACGAACCAATGTATGTGGATTTCCCTCTTGAAGTATGCGGTCACTTTGACATAATCTTTACGGCATCACTCACCAGGAAGACGTGATCCCTGTCAAAGATACTCCCATCCACACGCTCCACACACTCAACTGTCGAGAGATCCACGCGTCCCTTCTCCTTCTTGCGACCACTCTGCAATACAATGGCAAATTTTTAACATGTATTTAATACTGAAGATTAATAAACTTAGTGAATAACAGTATCACTTTGCAATACATTTTGACACGTTTCTAATGTTGAGATTAATAGCCACACAAAGAAAAAAAAAATTACGAATACGTCAAAGTTAGAGATTCATGTATAAAAAAAAATGGGATAGCTATATAATGGAAGTGACACCAAGTACCTATTTTTTATGCATATCCAGAGCTATACAAGAACAGGATCCTTCTTACGAGAGGTTCTCTAGCAGAAATATACGAGCAGTGGATAATAACTATATACGGCAAGGGAAATTTCGCACGTTTTTCCACGTTAAAAACTAATAACCTTGAAAGATATTTACTCTTACAGGTTCTCGTCTGACATAAAGATGTAATGAACAAGAAAGTCGCACTATTACATTTTTTTAGCACATATTTGACGTCCAGATATTACATCAAAGTAACAAGTTTTGCACCATAATTAAAAAATCTTCGCCTGAAAAGGAAAAGAAAAGAATAACTTTCCTCTCAATGGACTGTGGCTAAAAATAAATAAGTAAAAACTAACTATTCTTTAAGGAAGCGAAGACGGCAGACTGAGAAGTTTATGGGCTGACTGTAATAAATGCGATGTTCTACTTTTCAGAATACGATTCATTCACAATCCAACATTAAAATTATGCGTGACTGAGTTATTCACATTTTCTGAATTGCGGAAAATTTTATGCAATGTAGGAGAAGTCATATACCCCCCCCCCTCTTGAAAAAACGCGCCAAAATGCGGTACTTGAAGCAAGAAAGGCACACTTATAACTGTATATAGCATGACGTACAAACTAACTCTACTTCCGAACTGTCATTACTTGATAGGATTATTACCCAAACCTATCAAATAATAGCTATTTGTTCGGAAAGAGAGTTCGACAATTGGGTAATTCCCCAAGCAGGGCGTACCAAACATATACATATGGCATATGATGAAAAGGTCAAGGATAATTGCCTCAGACCTACCTAGTGGATAAACCACAGACACCTGCATTTACAGTAGTGACTATTTATGCTTACATATAAATTTCGCACCATTACGTTGACAGCCCATGCATATTCCAGCCGATTCCCGAAAGTAACAGACATTACAACTGCGAGTTCCACAATGGAAAAAACATTAGGGGAACTATTTTCTACGACAGAATATAATTTTAGACGAAACAATACGTCAAACCGAAGCAACTAACAACCGTGGTAAGCAGTGTAGCAACTGGACTATGAGCAGCAACAGAGCTGGGCAAATAAGTCTACGGAAAAAGAAACAAGTATTTAATTATCTACGAAATTCCATTTTGCAACATAAAAATTGCAGTTTTTTCCTTCAAAGCACAGCACCTACACCACAAACTATAGGTATACAATACTATGTAAACAATAACCGAACAGCAAGATTAAGATAAAAACAACCACTGATGTGTTACGCAACAGAAAAAGTCCCTCAGTCACGACTAGGAGCCAAACCGGGAAATATTCAGGAGGCAACCAACGCCCTCTGTTCGCTTTTATAAGTCATCAGTTACTTGCCTACAATTTCCCGAGTGGGAGCAGAATTTTCATGAGGCGGTATCAGTGAACGATCCCATTGTCTGTTGAAATGGAGCAAGTTAAGCATCCATTGCTGCAGAGTATGGATTGAGAGTATTGGCAGCAGCCCAGCAAGCCGACCGAACTACGTCGGACTGTCTGTCAGAGTGAAGTGTGAGTCACGAAAGCATCGACGTCCAACCAACTATGCCACCGACTGCTAACCACGAACTACCCTATTAAATCACTCAGTTCATAATAGAATATATTACAACGTTGCTAGCTAAACGGAATCTCTCATTTATCTGAGTGAATAAAGAATATACTCAATACATATAAACCAACTGAAAACATCAATAGATAGGCTGTGCGCTGGCATCAGAACAGTAACACGAGATATCTCGAGGCTTACGAGTGGGGATCCGGGATATGCATTTGGTAAAGGAAAAGAAAAACCCATGCTAGAGGTAAGAGCGTGGGAACAGGAAGTCAAGACGGAACTAGAACAGAACGAAGATTGCCAGTAGGAGCAATAAAAGATAAAACATTTTTCACCCTAGAAAGACTACGGTTCTTCTTAAAGAAGGTTGCAAATAATGCTATTCCTGCGAGGAACCCGCATTTTAGTTGGTATTTACATGGCTAAGCTTCCTTAAAGCAACGTCGTTGCAAGCAAGGGAAAGGGAAATAACATACAGTAGTCTACGTCAAACACGGGAAATATCAGCACGGAGAAATACTGTACATGCACTTTAAGTCGGGAAAAATAGGAAAATACAAGAAAGTTTTCAGTAGAAGGAACGAAAGAGAAAAAAAATGGTCAAGGAAGAACAACCAGAAGAGCTAAGGCGACGGTAACCATCAGGTGCGGCTAATCCCACATATACGGTAATTGGCGAACTGAACTAGCCAAAAAGACTAAAGATCATTCTCTGATCTATTAAAGGAACAAGAAAAGCAGATATCAAACATAAATGTGACAGTAAATAAGTTGTGTGTTTATTTTATTATTTTTCGAAATGCGTCATCGAATGTGAGGCAACGTATGTGTGCCAACGCCCAATGGCAGACTCTTCAATTAATAACCCTAAGTAAAATAATACAGCCGCTGGTAAAGCTATTAAATAATTTTACTACACAAAATATACATGAACTGCAACCAACGTTTGTTCACAATATGAACTAAGCCCTCTGAGAACGTATAACTTTGCCAGGCAAGGCAAGGGAAACGAAACAGTCAAATTGGCTCTGAAAGCACGATTTTCTTTGTATAAACACCAAAACCTAATCATTAGCACCTTTTGATAGGATTAACAGTTTCAGCAATTTTCGTGAAGATCCGTTAACATTTTCAGTTATGCTGCTGACAAAGATTAAGACAAACATAAGTCAAACACACAAACTGAACAACCGATCTGCACCAAAGTTGAATCATTTATATATATGCAATTTAACATTGCCAACAACTCCTGTAAATTTCGTAAAATCCATTCATACATTTTGGATAATTGTGCTAACAAGCATAAAATTAAAAACAGCGACAACGAACGAACATGCAAATCATAACCAAAATTTTGTCATTTACTTTTCGTGATACCACTACCAACTCGTGTGAATTTCATAAGAATCCGTCCATAACTGTTTGAGTTTTAGCATTAGCAAAAATGAGACAAACAGATGAACGGATCTTCACCAAAAGTTAATCATCTGTTCCCCCGAACATTCCTAACAGTCCCTGTAAATTTAGTCAAAGTCAGTCTATAACTTTTTGACTTATCTTGGTGACAGACAAAATAACAAAAAGACAGACAAACCCTCCGAAAACATAACCTTCTTGATGGAGTAAAAATTACGAAGTTTCTTGACAATACTTAAAACGAATGCCTACTTTGAACAAATCAAAAATCACTCAAAGAATCACAGTATGAGCTGTCTCTGCGCAAACGTACACCTGAAATTAATCAGAGTACTATCAGAAGCAACCAGCTTCTATACCTATACAATGCTTCGCTCAGCCGTCGTACACAATGACGAGATTAATTCCGCTACAATAAGTTTTACCGCGTGCCTGAGAATTGCATCGTCAACCGGCAAATTGATAACAGCGACAGGAAGTCGATTCTTGGAAACTGCTCAGATATTTTCTGCTTACGAATAGAAGTGCAGTCAAGAGGTTAATAAAATGACAATGTAATTTTTCTGGGAATCTCATCCGTTAGGAAATGCAGGAACTGAACGGAAAGTTGAAAATTACTACATGATACACACGGTATGTTCAAGTCGGCCTAGACACAGCGGTAGTTGAAGGTGAAAAATGACGGGACACGAGGCGTACCGTATCAAATATGGAACCCATACAATAGGGTACTCCCACACTGGATCGCCACGAATGAGTACAGTAAGTCAGGAAACAATGGGAAAAAAGAGAACAAAGATCGCCAGTAGAAATAGAAAAAAGAAAGGAGACAGTGTGAGTACGTAAGACAGACGTCCCGAAGCCCTAAGGCACTGCCCATTATGTAAGATGGACGAACCAAATTACCTAACCCTATGGACCGTACTATACCTCCCAAGACTCATAAAACGGACTACAGAAAACTCGGGGCTACACGCAAATATCTCGGTTATCGGAGAGTTTAAGTACAGCACAAATAGCCCAGGAGAAACACCACTTTCAATATGAATCCTTTTATCAATACATGTTTGAAGTGGGACACAAAGGAAATTACTGAAATTTCTTCCAGTCTAGGGTTCCTAAATTTTCCGCTATGGTGCAAAAATGTAGCACAGAAAATATTATTAAAAATAAAATGGTATTTATTTAATATAGATCCAACTGGGAGCATGTCTTCCAAGAAATGTGCAGCAGCCAGTATTATATGGCAGTACTCAAGACTGGCATCAAGAATGCATTGACCGGCAGAACGGAAGAGCAAGCAAAGTTTCAGTGAGGGGACACTCGGCCCGCATGATCTGACAAGCATCACACATCGGCCACACTACCCGGCCCGAAAAAAGAAATGCCGTCGACTGTATCTAGCAATAAATGGGCACATACAATAAAAATTACCTGTTAAATAAGTGGCACAATGAGAGACAAGCACCGACCACGGTCCATGTATTAACCGGCCATTTGTTTCAAGGAAATATTGCCCAAAGCACGACCAAAGAACTGCCAGTTTCCGTATGGAGTCGCCGAAGTGCGAAGGCTCGACATCCACACAAGACGAAGGCTCAGTCGATACTGAGGGCCAGCCAGTAAGGCGGCGGCGAGGGATTTAGGACCCCGACAGCCCTCTCTATCCCTGTATTACACTGCAGTCTCAGCAGCAACTTCCTCTCTCTCCTAAATGTCCCAAATGAAGTCCCTTTCAACTGCTTTAGCGGCTGCAGCATCCCACATGACGCCCAGCAGAAGACAAGACAAAATAGACTGCGCACTGGAGTAGAGAATATGCAGTAGCGTGTTAGGTACATTTTAAATTAGGACCAATTTTTAACCACCACAAACTTCAGCGTCATCTGTACAGTAAGTTGGATCAATCCATCACCATTGAACGAGAGAAGTAAAACTGACTTCCATCGGTCACTACACTTCCAAAATACACAGAAGCAATAACCTTGCAGATAGCATCTATGACATAGGTATAATGAACCTGTAATTTATCAAATAGTCGAGTATGGTAGCAGGTTTACTGACCATAAAAATTTAAGGTGCACCGTGATCTTTATCAAGAACCATTGAGAAATGTAAAGGAAATAATTGCTGCATCACGTATCCCAATACTAACGTACCCGTAACGATGGAATATGAACTTTTAGCGAGGTCAAAAAGATTAAACCTTACTACAATTTTCCAAACGAGCAAAGCTGGCAAAATTATGATATAGAAGTAAACAACGTTGTGTCGAGCACAATAGGACGTCAAAGCTGAGCATAGAGGAAAAATCCAAAACTCCCAAAAAAAAAATATATATATATATCTTAAGGCAGATAAGTTCTACTAAAATCAAACATATTTGAGTTATAGTCCAAAAGTTTAAGCCTCCGTTTCCGAGTAGAACGATGTCACAGAGGAAAGAGAAGGTAAGAGATATATAGTAGCTATGTCGATAGGAAAGGGGAATCCATGCACGAATGTGTTCACACACAGAATCAACGCACATGGGAACAGCAAGTCGGGAAAGAAGAGGAAGAACAGAACAAAGCATGAGCAAGTACAAGTATGAAATCGAGAAAGAAGCAAAGTGGGCACGAAAGACAGACGTCCAGAAGGCCTAGCTAGTGGCTGAGGTAACCTACACGAGCCCCCTGGGGTTGCTGGGTCCCATAAGATCGGATGGGCGAACCGAAGCTAACCCTATGATCCATGGCCCATCCTATGCCCCTTGAGGGGCCAAACATATTGGATAGCATGTTGGCCATTGAAAGGATGGGAAGTAACAAAGGCATTCCTAATAAGTAAAACCAACTATAACAAAGTTAAAAATCAATAATTCAAACTATGCGAGTCACCAAGCCGACTGCAGCACATATGATAGTGGTCCAAGAACCAATCAATTCATCTTTCAAGAACTGTTAAGCCCAGCTATTACCGTTTTAAACTTTAGAATTCATTACGTGACAGATCGACTCTTCTCCCCTTTTTTCTATTTTTTTCTCATTTCTTTTTTCTCTTTCGTCTTCCATTTTTTCTCTTCTCGTTTCTTCATTCCAGATGTAAGATGATTGTATTACCGTTATCGAGTAAGAGGACCGGGGTGTAAGTCCCGGTGTCTTTTTGGGAATGGGCCTTTTGGTTCGTCTACTGCCGCCTATCTAATCTAATCTAAAATCCGTTAAGCTCAAGATATTAAACCATCGTTGTGAGCCACGATTTATAGGTGCACATACAAAAGCTCAAATCTGAAAGTTTTATGCCAGTATAGATCTGGGAACCTTAAACGTTCCGCATTTAAAAAAAAATAGGAAAATAATATAATGACTTTCAAGAACAAATACACATACACAGAACGCCTAAACGTTCTGTGTAGAAGAAACGAGGGAAAATATATACAGTATAGCTAATATGCCAGGTAAAAAGAAGAGTTAGTTACAGTTAGGAAGTTTATGTCTCCGTTTCCGAGCAGAACGATATCACAGAGGAAAGAGTATGCCAAGAAAATCGGGGAACCCATGCACGAAGGTGTTCTCACACAGGATCAACGCGCAAGGGGACAGAAAGTCAGGAAAGAAGAGGAAGAACAGAATTAAGCATGAGCAAGTAGGAGTATGAAATCGGGAAGGAAGCAAAGAGAAACGTCCCGAAGGCCTAACTATAATGGCTGAGGTAACCTACAGGAGCCCCTGAGGTTGCCTGGCCCCATAGCATAGGATGGACGAACCTAACCTCACCCTATGGCCCATCCTATGCCCATGAGATAAAAAACGAGTCGATACGTAAAGAAAGTTAAAGAAATACCTTCATCAGTATCATAACAGAAAATTAATGCCAACAAATACTGTACTGTTGAATGTCTATATATGTATTTATTTATATTTTTCCGTCACACTCTTAAAGAAATAGAAAAAATAGGCCAGGTTGCAGAATTCGCAACAATGTTGGATTTTGATGGAGATCGATAAGCAAAATTAGACCAGGTTGCAAAGATGGCCAAAGTTGGACTCCTTATCAATTATCAGAATGCATTTCTTCCTCAATCAACGTTGAAATCGAAACAATATTTATAGCTCCTCTTGAGGTGGAATGTCATCCAAGGTAAGGAAGAAGTATGCCGCTAAGATGAATCGCTACAGAGCACTAATCTCTTGTGATAATTTGAGTAAGCCATTGTAGCGTAGCCTTCAAAAGCATATTAGTAACGCAAGTATGATCAGTGAAGAAATGCTATCACAAATTCCTCTCTGTCATTTTTTAGTAATACTTACCGAAAGTTGACTTTAGCCATGTGCTTTATTTTCATTTCTTGCGATACAGATCTTCCTTGTTTATTTTTACCTATCATCATATGTCTCCATATTTTTCGTACACAGAATACTTAGGGGTTTCAAATTTAAACTGCTACAAAACCTTCAACAGCTATAGAAGGAAGGTTCAGCTTTAAGAGTGTATCACTATAATTCTATACGGTATAGTCAGTTAAGCTTCAAAAGCCACTACAGCTACAGCTCAGTGCCACGAGGAAAAACTAAGGAACTCACACATGAAGCTCTTGACTGTTTCTACGACGCAAGCTACCGCAAACTTCATGCTCAGCTTATTCATCAATAATAACTGCGAGTTCACAAAAACCTGCAGTTAAATTCTAACACTGTAGCTACCCATTTTCCAATGGCACAAAATATCGGCGCGGCATTGTGACACGACACTCTGCGATGCCAGACACGGCACTAGACATCAATTTTGTGGGAATCCCTGGAGATTTAACAAAGGACATGAAGATCGATGGGCGAACAGTTATTCGAAGAGAAATTCGGTCTGCCCCTAAGCTCGTCAAATAGCATCAAACAGAGAGGAAACAACTAAACGCTACTTATGTTGTTGTACAAGAACAGACAAAAACGAAATACATTTTTATTAAAAGGGAACTCATGATCCAAACCTAAGAAAAATGCATTTAATACGATTCCAGCGCATTCAAGTAGTAATATCAGTTGAACAAAACCATATTGAAATTCAACACGCCACGTAAAAATTGTTCATGGCTTCGTTCATTTATCACCACAACCGCAGATGAAAACTAGAACACTCTAAGAGGGCATAGCCTACCTCCGCCTAGCGAGGCAACGGTAGCAAAAAATTCTAATTAGCTTTGAAACGAGAATTTTCTTTGTATAAACTCCAAAATCTAATCATTTGTACCTTTTGATAGTAATAACAGCTTGTGTAATTTTCTTGAAGATCCGTTCATAACTTTTTGAGTTATACTGCTAACAAACGTTAAGACAAACATGAGGCAAACATACAAACAAACAAACCGATCTGCACCAAAATTTAATCCTTTATATCTTTTAACATTACTAATAATCCCTTTAAATTTCATAAAGATCCATTCATTATTTTTTGAGTTATTGTGCTAACAATCATAAAATAAAAACAGTGACAAACGAACGAACGAACATACGGATCATTACCAAAATTTGGTCATTTACTCTTTGTTATATACCTAACAACTGATGTTAATTTCATAAAAAGCCATTGATAACTTTTTGAGTTATGGCATTGAGAAAAGTGAGGCAGACAAACAAACAAACGGATGGACATATCTTCACCCAAAGTTCATCATCTGTTCCTCTTAACATACCTAACAATCCCTGTAAATTTCGTCCAAATCGGTTCAGAACTTTTTGAGTTATCATGGTGACAGACAAACACGACGAAAACATAACCTCCTTGGCGGAAGTAAAAATAAAGGTTGGCTGGGAATACTCGATTTCCAGAGCCCGGCATGCATTTTACTTGTCCAATTGAAGTATTATAGTATATTAACTTAAAATATCTCTTGGTATATGGGATTTTTGTGATAGTCCTGTTACACTTCATTTCACATATTTATGATCAGCTTTAAACAGTAAAAGCAATTCTCAGTGACCCAAACTTAAAATCTATTCCGTTTAAGCAATTGTCACGAACACTGACTTGTATTGTGAGGTGCATGTGTGCCTCACTTGAAGCAATTAGAATCGAGACACTAGCTACGTGGGGCCACAAGCCAGACATCACCATCCGTTTAGAGGTCAGACATATGACCGTACAGAGAGTAGTAGACAGCTAGTGGAATGCGACGATTTCAAGGATCTTACTCTTTTAGGTTCGCTGCGTGTCGACAACCGAACTACCCGTTTCCGCAATGCTTGGTCCCGCGGCCCGCGCGAAAGAGAGCAGAGATCTCGCTTCTTTTTACATCCATTGCAGATTACATGCAGCTTACCACTATATGCTGCAAATAATAGTTTCCTGAAAAAAAAAATCAGCTAGCATCCCCGAGAACAAGCTTAATATTTCAAGGTTGATCTCACACACAGGTAAAATGACGTGTAACATGACTTGCGCTAAACTCAGTAGGTATGTCCAAATTGCTGTTTTTATTGGAGAGCATAGATGTATGCTGATGTTGTATAGACGTAAGTTTTCCATAAACAAGTAAAAAATAGGTTCAGTTTTGCAAGCAACGTTGAAAAGCTCTACTGTATTAAAACGATCTCTACAAACACAACAATAACTGCGTCCGCTAGTTTGTTAACTTATTGTACAAGTAGCTTGATCATTTTAGTGCCCAAATTTCAGTACAATCTGCGGAAAAGCAAAACTAACAAATTACTACTATTTCACTTACGGACTCACCCTTCACCTGCACTACACAATGCGCAGCCACATTTTAATCTTTAGCTTAATTAGCTCTTTATATGGGTACGCAAGTCTCGCGAAGACTTAAATCTCTGTAACGTAATGTTTTTTTTCGCGCATATTATATAATAGGGAATCAAACTTTTAAAATTCGTTCATACCCAGAGTAAATACAGTAACTTTGCCATACCGTAAATCTCTATGAACGAGCGTCACACTAGAAAACTCAAGGGAGCAGTAAGCGACACGCAGTGTGAGCAGGCGAGCTAGCGAATAAGCTGACTCCACGGCACTGTTGTCGCATGCCCTGCAGGATTTCATGTTTATTATGGGCTCTCCATAGAAGCTTTTGGAGAAGTGAAGGAGCAAGACGCTGAAGGAGAAAAGGCTCGAGTTAAGAGAAGCCATGCACTCGGCACTGAAGTGTGCTCCACATCCTCTCGTGTAATGATCCGTGGCGGTGCCTCTCTATGTTAACCCTTCGTATAGGCCGCACCGTCCCTATGGACCCCGGTATTTTTCTTACTTAAAGATGCGTAAATTTATTCGAAACACTTAATATTTCCTGACTTTTAACGTCGTTAGTTTACGTAGCTATTTAACGTACATACATTAAGCTAAAAATTTCCTGTCACACAGATCTTACTATATGAAACGTTCGTTTGGTTTCAACTGGATTTGGTGATATTAATTTTTTCTATCTTTTTCAGGTGAGGTGTTTTTTTTCCCGAAAGCAATGACTGAACTGATATTAAAAGCCATAAATCAAAAAGGAACAGTTATCTAAAGTGAAATTGGAAAATAGTAGCTGATAATAGTGACGTGGCGGCAAAGATAGGTCTTCCTGATTTATTCTGATTTCATCAAACAATTTACTTAAATTCGTTGCACAACAGGTGGCATGAATTTAGTTTATCGACATAATCACCATTAAGACTGTGAGTTTTGCAAGGTGGCCAGAACATAATACAAATTCTCCAAGGGTGCCTGGCATAAGGAAGGTTGGGAACCACTGGTCTAGATCCTGAACAACATATATACCTATGCCGATAAAGTCCTAACATATATTTCGCCATGCAATAGTCTTGATATCCGCAAAAATACAAGTTGTTTCCCGGGTCCCCAAAGTCCTTTCGCGTAATTTCAACCCCCGCAGCCCACGAACACGCATGGTTGAGTTACAGCACGCACAGTAGCGTAAGAGGTCTAGTTTTATAATTGGTAAACTTCACCCTCCAAAAACTATTAAAATTAGACTTTGTTGTCTTCTCCGAAAAACACAGTTCGAAATGTGCTCAGTGAGATGAGGAACAGTGCACAGAAAACCCTCTCCGACTCGGGCAGTCCGAGAAAGAGCCATCTCCGGGAAGCATAGTTGAGCCTGAGTTTGACATACAACCGAGGATTAACTCGAGATCTCGATATTGGATACTATAACCTATCTTCGACTTTTCATCTACGTAACTATAAAAAATAACTAGAGCACTCTGAGAGGGCATACCTTCGCCGAGTAAAGCAACGTCAATGAAAATTTCAAACTGAAACTAAGATTTTCTCTATATCAGTACCAAAATCTGGTTGAGTCTTTTGACAGTAATAAAAGGTTCTGTAATTTTCTTGAAGATCTGTCCGTAAATTCATGAGTTATGTTCTGACAAACATTAGTCAAAGACACCAACGAACGAACCGATCATCACCCAAATTTGATCATCTATCTTTCAACATTTCAAACAATTCCTGTTAATTTCATAGATCCATTCGAAATTTATGAGTTATTTGACTAACGAACATAAAATCAAACACTGAGACAAACAAACGAACCAACAGATGGTCACAAAAATTAGGCCATTTACTCTTCGTGATACACCGAACAACTCTCGTAAATTTCATAAATATCCTTTCACAACTTTTAGAGTCATGGCATTAAGAAAACTGAGGCAGCCACACAAACAAATAAACGGATCTTCACCAAAAGTCAATCACCGGTTCCTCCTAACATACCTACCTAGCAATCCCTTCAAATTTCGTGAAGATCAATTTATAACTTTTAAGTTATCTTCGCACCAGACAGACAAACAAACGGACAAACTCGATGAAAACATAAGCTCCTTGGCGGAGGCAACAATACGAATTACGAAAAAAAGCGGTCAACCGGCTGATGTCGCAAATGTTGATTGATCACAATAGTATGAAGACGATGAAGAGGATTCACGTCTCAATGTATTTAAGAAAAAATCAATTTTTAATTATGATAAAACTTAATTTTAATATTGTTCCTGATGAAGATACCGTCAAGCACAAAGGGACTCCGGGAACTGAAACAAGAAATTCAGGGGGGTCAACACACCGATTTTGGTCAAAATTAGCGATTTTCTGTTTTCTCTCTTTTTTTTTTTTTTGTTGGAAAGGGATCCTTAGGTAGCGGTGGGTTGAGGCCCAAATTATTACGGAGCTACGGGCACTATACCCCCTCCCCCCGGAAAAGGTGGTAATTTTTTTTCGGAAAAGTGATGTTTGCCAATGGGCTCTTATCTCCCTATGTATTTGTTCGGTGTTACGGGCACTATAACCCCTCCCTCTCAAAAAAAGGGGCCCAACAGGAAGGGGAGGCCAAAATTATGATTCAATTTTTTTGTACAACTTGATTTTTTCACCTAATAATGAAGTGAAGCGATGTCAAGGAGTTTTCATGATAGAAAAAAAAAACAAAGCCCGTTTTGGGAATCCTTGAAAAATTTGTGACAAACTAAGAGAGAGATATTTTCAATTTTTACCCTTATTTTCTTTCTATCACAGTGTACAACCGAAAATTTCCCATTTTCTTGAAAAATTTAGTTAGCGATCGAAAGTTGCATATCAAAAGTAAATGAAAAGGAAAATGGAAAATCCGGCTCCATCAGTTTGTCAGGAATGTAACAAGGATTCTGAAACTGTCTCAGTTTTTGTTCTAGCATAAAATTTCATAGACTACTCTTTTGGAATTTTCGAAAAAAAAAAATTGTCAGCATTTTCTCAAACAGTAAGGCCAAAACACAAAAAGTTAAAAGTGCAGAATGTGATTTTTCTTTTTCAAATTACATAAACTAAACAAATAGCAGAACAATCGGTTCACAAATAAAGTTTTCAGAAACTTGGGTTGATCCCCATGGTGAATACCTACTCTTAATATAAATTTATGTAATTTAGTGATTTACAGGCAAACGATATAAAACAATATTTGCGACATTCATAACCGTTCCTGTGAATTTCATGAAGATATATCCATAACTTTCTGAATACGTTGCTAACAGAAAGACAGAATAAGAGACAAACAAACCCTGGCCAAAATTTATACCGCAATGGCGGGGATAGTTAAATGCGAAAATAGGCATAGGCCTACTGTACAACTAACATTTTATTTTGATTCACACTCTATCCTTGCAACAGAAAATAATGCAGTAGCGTTGAAACAGGCATCAAATGACAATCAACACTGCCGTATATAAAAATTAGCATTTTATGTGAGAATTTTCTGTCAGACTCTGATTAAAAAGGCGACAATCAGATCTGGTTGAAAATTTTAATGAAAATAAAGAAACCACATTAAGTGATTGCATTTCATTTTCGTAAAATTTGACCTAAACAATTGCAAATCTCTGAGTACCTCTTAGCCATATAATGGATGGTCATTTTCATTTTCCTCACAACCGAGGCTTAGTTGAAGTGAACATTTTCTGCCATCAGTTCATACTGGCGCGAGCCACTAGTAGTATACGAATGTTTGGCTACAATATTACCTTGAAAACCACTCAATGTTTTACTCTTGTATTTTAGAAAGAACTAGTAAAGGAACAGACAATACACGAAGGCCAACTCAACGATAAAGCGACTGAAACGACTACAAGTGGAACTATGAGTGTGTCCACGCGTTCACTTCCAAAAATCGAGATACGGTAATACAATCCGTTCAGCTTCAGTATACCTGAAGTTTCGATTCACCACTTAGGATTGAGTTACAGTCTTTAATCGCGAGCTGAGTGTTCAAGTCCATGTAGGAACTCGAAAGTTCAGAATGGGAGTTCCGGGCATGTTAAAGCTACTACACTGTCTGACATCTCCATTCCGCTTATCAGCGTCTATTGATGATGATTGCGTGCATTCATGAATCGTGATTGTCACTTTTGCTGAGATTCTTCTCCCTCCTCTTTTTTCTTCTTCTCTTTTCCCCAGTCCTTTATATCTTACTAATAGCAATTGCTCATAGAGGGCCGGAGCGAAAGTTCCGATGTCTCTTTGAGATTGGGCCTCTTGGTTCGTCTATTGCCGCCTATCTAATCTATTAGCGAACCAAGAAATTCCGTGAGGATTTTATAGTGAATTGGCAAACAGAAAAACGCAAGAACTTTCTGGTTACCTGATATTTCGTTCGAAATGGGCGATCAGAACACAGCTTAATGCCTAATATTCGGTCGTGACGTCGACAGAAGTGTAGTGCCGGGACCATGAAGCAATTTTGCAACTAGGGGCAAGCAATGCAGTGAGGCGCGATATAGGTACCCTAAACATAGGAAATTGAAAGTTTATATTCAACATTTGCAGCACACTTGCTCAGGGGAAGTGCGATAGACAATCTCTTCCGTGAGAACGCCCTTCAAATGAACAAGAAGAAACACTGTTTATGCAGTGACACATCATACGCTACGAAAAGTATGTCCCCTAGCTCATACAAGAAATACCTCCAGGAGTATAATAAAGATTATGCACTAGGTATAGTCGAGCCGCAAGTAAGAAGGTTAGAACATTAGAATAAAGCAATTTTGTATAGTGTGCCACTTAGTGTTGCGGTGCACGCGCGCTCGAGCTGGTCTCGCATACGCTGCATAGAGCATTAGCATGCGCTGCGCCGATCCCTCCTGCAGCTAGGGCACGGTTTGTGCTCGCTCCTTTGCATTAAAATAATGTAAGACTAGTAAATGCAGTGTAGTCGTAAATTATATATGTACCACATTCAATTCGTTTTAAAAGCTATCTGGGAAGAGACTACACCAACGGTTCACAGTCACAAAGCAAAACGTAAAATATAGGAATGGAGTAGAAAAACAATGAAAGAGTGTATAACCTACAGGCTCGTAATCGTAATCACGCCGAGAGCTTCACACATGTTGTAGGCGCACTATTATAACCGCACAAGTGTAATACCTCTCCATAGTTACAGGAATAACGCTTATTCCTTAAAAAAAACAAAAGATCCTTTCTCTTAGTAGCTGAATTAAGCAGAACATTTTATTCGTGCTGGCCAACATGTAGGGCAGAGAGTGTAATTATCACATAAGTTGTTTAAGCGTCCCTAGACCCTACTATTTATATGGTGTTTCAAGAGGGGACCGGGACATGTACAATTGTGCATAGTATGTCGATAGAAATGTGGAACCAACGTACGATGGAGTTCTCACGTAGGATTAATGCATGGGAACAGTAAGTCAGAAGAGAAGAGGAAGAACAGAACAAGTATCATCAGGAGTACGAAAATGGAAGTAAAGGGAGCACGAAAGACAGACGTCCCGAAGGTCTAGCTAATGGCTAGGGAAACCTACAAAATCTCCCGTGGTCGCTGCTCCCCACAACACAGGACGGGCGGACCCAACTGGGCAGAAAGTGTAAACTTCAATAGGTACATCACATAGCTGGCAGTAGACGGACCAACAGGCCCACTCCCAGAGAGCAGCAGGGACTTACGCTCCGGTCCTCTAAAAGCTACTGCCGTTATATCAATGAATGTAGGTATCTGAGGATCGAGAGAATGAGATGAAAATAGAAAAAACTCAGCTAAGCCTAGGAGGCGACCGTGCAAGCATGATATGCCGCAGCAGACTATCAAGGACTCAGAACGTCCGTTTAGTTGAGGCATGATACCCCCCATGCTTGTCAAGACGATATTTTAAGCGCGCGAACTGCCTCTGCAACGACAGCTTGTGAGGTGAGTGAGTCTATGCTAAACGTTCATTAGGAAGTACGGGAAAGCTGCTTTTGAGATGGACCAACATATAAAAAGGCTAAAAGACAAAACACACTACCCAGGCGTACATTAACCACGCACGTTAGTGACGAACAAAGCAAAAAGTGTAGCAACCATTCATTTTCAAGCATATTATACCTATAGCTACTGCGAAACAATTGGTGATAAATTCAGGGGCAGTACAAGACCAAACTTTGTGATCAGCGACGAAAATCAAAGTATTATTACACCGAAAAGAAAGCTTAAGTACAAAAGCATTTCAAGTGAAATCTTACGGGAAAAAATAAGAACGCGGCAAGGCATCTGAACAGCACGGTTCGGTGTTTTTAATGTGTTTAAGGAGTTTTCATCTCTTCCAAGTTCCAACCCGGAAGTACAAAGGCAATATTACTGAAGTAATTTCTAATGAAAACTTATCAACGCGATGAAGCAACTACATGTTCCTGAGTAATCATTCCCAGTTTTTCGTAGGTAATATGGCGCTGCGAGCCACAACCAGAGACTAGCGGGTGATGCTATAACACTACATACCCCTAGGTTTTCATATGAACAACTCCAACTCTCGAACATACACAAGATCATTATGATGTCATCGACTATGAAACGACATAGGTACGGTACTCCACGCTCACAATAACTTTTTTTTTCTTTAATTCTGCATCAGCTTACTCATTAAAGGTATCAAATAGGGCATTAGCTGCTCGTCTACCTGGCACTTAAAAAATTATAGTAAAGTAAATCAAGTAATTGCACTAGCCGCGTTTCATTATCATTGACGTGATCGTGATTTACTGCGGATACATTACAGATGCTTGCTTTACCTTCGAGTTAAATTATATCAGAGACGTGAGTAAGGACAAAGTCACTTTGTCTAGGTATAAGTATAGTCCCTACCACGTTGCAATGCCAAAATCTAAGGTAGAGAACTAGCTAACATGAACTACTCGAGTTCAAAGCTAGCATGAAACTTTCATAACATCGAGGTACTCCTGGTTGCCACGGCATCCATGATTAACAGGTGATTATTTTATGTTCCACGCAAATCTTTCGAGCGAAACAGAAAATTATCATATAAAACAAAGCCGCTATTATAGGTAGGTACTGGCAGATAATTTGATATCACTGGCCCATAGGTTAACAAGATTAGTACGGTACCTGTCCACCATGCTTGTAGCCGTCCACTTGGCACTAAAAAAATTTCCTGTGTGAAAACTAGCAATGCTAGAAAGCCGTACATAGGCATAAACTGTAGGCTAAGTAGTGCCGCACTATCCTTGAAAATGACGGGCAAAAAAATTAGAAAAAAAAAATGGTGATAGTTTTCACTTTTTTTTTTGTTTTTAGGGAAAAAACTAGACGACCCGTGACCCGTTGGGTCGTCATCACGATCGCCTTGTCTGTCTTTCGTGCCCATTTTGCTTCCTTCTCACCAGTAACTTATACTGATCTTTCTTCCATCTGTTCTTCTTCTTCTTCT
>LQNS02000211.1:13841776-13868039 GCA_001587735.2 Parhyale hawaiensis | reverse complement strand
TCCGTCCGAAGAAGGAGTCAGACCCACTATTACTACTCGAGCCCAGTAAGGGCGGGGCTTGAACGGGTTCTTGAAGAGGGCTACATCCCCCACTTTGGGTACCCGAATGGCATTCTGTTTGTTGCTGGGTCCCCGATGCTTCCCTCTAAGACTCAGGAGATAGGCATAAGCCCAGAGTTTCTTAAACTTAGCTTAGATAGCATCCCTGGCTTCCAGGGTGTTGGCTACCATTTCATTGAAGCTCTCCTGGTCTTTTGGCGCAGCACATCCGTGATGCCGCACGTACTGCCCGTGAATTGCTTACGCAACAGCTGAGCTTTTTCGGATACGTGCTCACAGTTGTTCCTGTCTCTTGCCAGGTGGGTGGGACTATGCCCATGTCTTCATTACCGTGCATATCATCGTGTAGCTGCTGAGGTTTTCTGAGTGGCAGCCGCGTGTTGTCCCAGCCACCGAATGGTGGAGCTGACGGAGTTGGAACACCGCCTCTTCACTGTACAGCGGCCCTCCTTTCTCTCACCAGGAGGTTAGAAGAGTGCCGCTCATTGCTCAGTTCAAGCAACGGAGTCTAGAAATCTTTTTTCATTGCTGATTCAGTTATGTATTCTAGTAACTTTCCAGCGGATGTAATGTGGAACGTTTGATCTTGATTATACCTGTGATTTATAATTGAATTTTTGGGCTGCGTGGCGGTGACCCACCGAATGGGTGTGTGTTCCTTAGACATTGTGATTGAAGCAAATAAGGCTGGCGCATTTTTATGAAGACATACGCGTCTCAATGTTAGTGAAGTGGACTTTCCTGTACTGTAGCAATCAGATATAGGCCTGAGAACGATATAGGCAACCTATTTTGAAATAAGTAATTTTGGGTGAGGCTTGCAGCGAGGCTTTTGCTACTTTAGGTAGAGCGTTCCACAAGAAAGCTCCAGACACAGAAAACGCTATTTTTCCAGATTGAAGACACCTATGCGTGTCCGGTGAATTGTTATTTCGAGAGCTAAGCTCGTTGGAGCTCATGTCATTTCGAAAAGATTAGAGTGCATCAGCAAAAAGGCGTTGCCATAATAAGAATGAAATGTATACATGGCTTCATCAAGTTTAAATTTGACTTCTATGGAGGGGGGGGGGGAACTATAGTTTTTGAGAAGAAAAGAACTCATTTTCAGGCCGTTGACTAGCAAATAAAAAACCTTTGTTTCAAGATTGTTCATGAATCAAACCTTGAACTTTTACAGACAATGTATAGGGAGGTGCAAAAATCATTTTCACTATACACTGATTTACATGAAGAGGTGCAAACATCATCTTCAGAATACACTGATTCGAATGAAGGAATTAATTTTGAGATATAGTGTAATATGCATACCGTTATTAGATAACGGGAGCTCTTTATAAATAGAAGAACTTTTCGACTCAACCTTGTATTACACAGGGTGTTAATTGCCTTTTTGCTGAATTGGTTGGGTGTGTGATGTATACGGTGTGACATAGACGTATAAGTCAGAAGTGCTATGTACCTGCCGATTTGTTAAGTACCTCCGCCAAGGAGGTTATGTTTTTGTCGGGTTTGTCTGTCTGTTATTATGTCTGTCTCTCATCAAGATAACTCAAAAAGTTATGAATGGATTTGAATGAAATTTACAGGCATTGTTAAGTATGATAGGAGGAACAGATGATTCTTATTTTGGTGAAAATCCGTCAATCCATTTATTTGTTTGTTTGTCTGACTGATTTTTGTCAATGCCATAACTCAAAAAGTTATGGACGGATTTTCATGAAATTTAGAAGAGTTGTTAGATTTATTCCAAAGAGTAAATGACCATATTTTTGTGATGATCTGTGAGTTCGTTTGTGTGTTTGTTACTGTGTTTGATTTTGTGCTTGTTAGCGTAATAACTCAAAAATTCTGAATGGATCTTTATGAAATTTACAGGAGTTGTTGAAAGATATAATGATGAAATTATGAATGATGAAAGATATAAATAATTATATTTTGGTGCAGATCGGTTGGTTCGTTTGTATGTTTGACTTATGTTTGTCATAATGTTTGTTAGCAGCATAGCTCAAAAAGTTATGAGCGGATCTTCAAAAAATTTGCAGAAAGTGTTAATACTTTCAGAGGGCACAAATGATTAGATTTTGGTGTTACTACAAAGAAAATCGTGGTCTCAGTACCAATTTTTCGTTACCGGTTCCTTGCTTGGCGGAGGTATGCGCGCTCAGAGCTCTCTAGTTACTGCTGAGTTAGTTGCGTCTCCGTCGTCCCGATATGAAACACATTACGTAGGAGAAAATCGTTCACTCACCACCAAAGAGGCAGTTACTTTGTTTTTTTTTTTAAATATAACCAAAGACATTTAAAGTGCCTCGTTGTCGTAGCCCTAGTTTTAAATTTCCCTTCTCTGCAGCAGCGCAGCAAAGATGTGTATCCTCGGAGCTCCATGAGACACAAGTTGATGAAAGATAAATCAAGACACAAGAAAAGATATTCTGTAGAGTAGAACAACGAAAACGGAGAGAAAACGGATGTTTCGCTGTCGTACTTTATTTTTTGTCATCATTTGGTGACGACGTGGGCCACTACTTGATAACATAAAACTGGTAAACCAAGCTACCAAAAATGAAGTGAAAAGATCTGAGAGTTTGAATAAAAAAAAAAAAAAGAATACATTTTCCTGCGTAATTTGGGTCAGCAGAGACCAGTAATTCCAAATAACGGCGTCAGATGGTCTGTGGGCCAAGATAATGATTAGTGCACATTAACAAATTCAACCTTTGTACACTTACCAAATGTGCCAGGGAAACCACGTGTATGATGCTACGTGCAATGTGAAGAGGAACTCGCAACTAGCCCTCCTCATGAAATGCAGGCTCACCTCTGCCCAAGCTGTGAGTAACGCCACCTGGACTTCTTCCGAAGAATCCTCAGGGTATCAAGGTATCCGCAGAGAGTACGCTACCTGCTCAGTTGCATTGAGTATTGCATCCCGCCCTTGGACCACCAAACTAACCAGTCCTAGAACTCTGCACAGGAGGTGCCTCTGCAACTTCTTGGACAGTTAGTTACATACCCTCCATATGAACAGTGCGTAGTGTACGTGTCTCCAGGCTGTAGCTTTAGCTCTTACGCACTATACGAGTTACGTGTAGCACAGTGTTCATAGTCTTAGATGATAAAAAGTGACGTGAATATGAGTAGGAGTTAATAGGTGTTTGTGGAAATAAGCTAAGAGGAAGTTTACTGGAATAAAAGACTAAAACATGGCGGGAATACCTGGTGTTCTACTGGCTGCTGCAGTCTTCTGCCAGATCGGTGAGTTGTTTCTTGGAAAGACTTGCTGGGCCAGGAAAAAATCCTTGGGACGCTTCACTCTATCGGGTTCCACTGAGCATCGAGAAATGCATCAACTACTTACGGGTTAATGTTTCGCCTCGTGGGTTAGCTTAAATAAATACGGAGTGCCATCTATACGCATATACAACGCTTAACTTCTAAATAACTTTAACATTCGGCTTGAATAATAACTGAAAGCTATACCACGTATGCATATGATACATATGGCTTGAATACAAAATCAGTAAAGACGAATTGAGGTAGATCTAAGCTGGTTCCCTCATCAACCGTCGGACCTCCAATCATGTAGAACTAGCCTATGTTTTCGCATGTGTTAATCCGAAAGGTTTACTCTGTAGTTGCGAGTTAGTTAACTATATTTCTTTTTTCGCTCATAGTCGTGTAGTAACTTACTTGCCAGTAACTGCAATAGAGTACGTTAACGGTAGATATGGATGCATGCCAGCTGTGCACAGTGTACACATAACATGGTTAACTGTAAAACAATTAAATGCCAAACCAAATTAATGAATCCATCATAGATATTGGAAACAAGTCAACCGGACTATAATAATTGAAGGCAAAAAATGTAAATGAAATCTCTGCGTTATTTTTGCTTGGAAAGATGCGTCATACATGCACACTTGAGTTTTTATTTAATAAAAAAAAATAATCAGCGACTTCAATTAATTAATTTTCAGGGAAATAGCATTTTTACCAAGCGAGCAGGATTGCAAATTTTGTAGCTGAGACGGTGGCAAGCGTCACCAAGACTATGGAGAACCTAGCCTACCTTTCCAGAAGTCAGCGTTCAGCAACGACGAATATTGGACACTGGCAGTGCAGTGAGCCCATAAATATCAATTTCTGACGGTGACGAACAATAAAAATATATGATCTTAGCTGATCAGCGGAAACATTAATCGGCTTCGAAGAAATTTCTTTAAAAAAATACATAGAATGGATAACGATTAACGGGAACTTGAACTAAATCTATAGAAAAACGTGCGGTACGAAGAAAAAACTGAAGATTCAAAACAAAGACAATGGAAATACTATGGTACATAAAGAAACGAAGTATGCAAAAGAATGTCTATTTTTGATAATGAAAGCGCACCTTGAAGGTGAAAGAATTAGTTTTGATGAGCTAGATTCAATGATAAAAGTCTGCCCTATCTAACACTGCTTAATCTGTATACTGACTGGTACTTATGAAGCTATGAAGCTCTGATAAGCTTGTTTGTCTGTATGCTTGCTTGGTTATCTCACCAAGGTTTTTACTGTTTGCCTGTAGCACTTGGATATTGAAAGCAAGATTGCACCCAGCAATACCCATGGCCCGTGTACAAAACATTTTTATCAACATCAACGTTTGTTAGCTTGAGGGTCAAATTTCGGCCTATTTTTCATGCAGGAGAAGAGGCACAAACTAGCAGAACTCGGCATCACCGATTGTGGTACGATGGCAAAATCGATGGTACGATGGCGATGGCCATCGGCGCTCCATCGCCATCGGAATGAAAAATCGCATATTGTCATCGGCGATGACCTTCGATGAAATAACCATCGGCGATGACCATCGTAGGGTGTCACAATCGCCGATTGACCATCGCATTAACACATTTTAAAAATACAAAGATCTCAAACCGCAGACATTGAATAAAAGCAGCATCTCATATAACTTCGGCCTGTGTGCGATTTTTACACCAGTAATACTATTCGTAAGCATAGCCCAGGTTATTAGAGTTAATTAAGGCCTGCTTTACACAAAGTTTAATAATTATTTGCCTAGTAGCTAATATGCTCCAAATCTAATGTCCTTTCAAAACCTTAATTATAATTGACATTTTTAGGTCTGGGGCATGTATTAAAATAAACGGTCATCTTCCGAAGAGGTCAATAATGACATTTAGTATATTTGTTGACATATTTAGATAAAATAAGGCATTCTAAGATGTTTTCATGAATAACGTTTTCGGCGTAAACGCTTAGTTTTTGAGATATTTAACTATGAATTTCTCATTATTTTCGTATGAGAGAAAATAAGATTCGCCGTTACGACTAGCACGATATCACTTCACACTGTTTTTTATATATGTGTATATTTCTCGTAGGTTATTAGCAGAACCTGTCCTTGCTTGCCTAACCTTAAAGAGTTAGAGTAACGTTGTTGCAGAAAAACTATTACGAAGCTTTGTTCATGATGCCTCGCAACGGCCGTAATGGCGTATCTTAAATTCCTTCACAAGAAACAATGGCAACTTTAAAGTCAAATACCTCTAATAGTGAGCATTTGCGATGAAAACGCTATTCATAAAAAGTCTTAGAATGCCTTATTTTCCCTAAATATGTCAACAAAAATACTAAATGTCATTACTGACCTCTTCGGAAAATTCACTAAATAAACCTAGTAACACACTCTTTGTCTTAATGTTACTAAAAAACAAATGTTTCAAACTCGTAAGGATGTTTTATTACTTCATCGGCATTACTTATTTCATTACTTCATCGCCATCGGAAGTACAACCGATGACGATGCCCATCGTATACCATCACCGATGGAATGTTGAGCCATTTTATCGGACCATGGCAGTTCTTCTTCATAACACCATCGCAATGAAGAAAATGGCCATCGCCGATTGTTTGATACAACTTCCATCGGACCATCACTATCGCCGATGGATTTTTGCGATGTTCTGTTGTAACATCGTAGTTTTTCCGAAGGCGATGATCTTCACACCATCGCCATCATATAATCGGCGATAGCCATCGCGCCAGGCTCTGCAAACTAGGGTACATATTGTGCCGTATGTAATCTATACCACTTAGTGCTGATTTTATCATCAACGTTTGCTCAATTAGAGGATAGAAATTCTGCCCAATAGTCATTCTGAAGGAGGGGCCCAAAATATGTTATATATGTATAATATATATTTCTTGAAATATACGATGACACCCAGGTGTATTCATAAAGGAATTTTTGAAAATCTTCTGTTTATTTATTTATTTATTTATTTGACCCCAAGCTTTCAAGCTATTAAGCATAGCCCGTCTTCAGGGCACCGGAACTTCAAATTCCATCAAGAGCACTAACTTACAAGTATAGAAAAGTTGTATCCGAGCTACCAATTAAGAAAAGAAATTAAAATTTTTCGTAAAATTTTGAAATTTAGTGTGTAAAATAGATGAAAATTCATAATTAGAGGGATTCTAGAACACAGTAGTAAGCATCAGAAACTTGGACATGTCTATTGAATGAATTTGGATTGCAATGTGAGTGGAATATTTCGCTTCTAGAAATCGTTTCGATTTTGGATTGGATTCTTCCTATAATAGAATGCTTCGTGATTTTTTTTCTATTATGTGGCCCTCTTAAGGAAATAGATAAGCGAAAAATAGACCAGGTTGCAGACTTTGTAATTAAGTTACGTTTTCTTAGAGATCGATGACCAAGTTGCAGAAGATGGCGAAAGTGGGATCCTTATCCCTCCATCTGAATGCACTTCTTGCTTGAAACACTGCTTGAAATCGGAACAATATGTATACAGCTTCTGGAGTCCGATTTTCTAACTTTTTCTCTCTGGTCACGACGTGTAAATTCGGCAGATGATCAACGGAGCACTCACGAGATGGTGATTTTTTTTCACGGGCAGTAGACAGTTATCTCTTCTAGCTTACTGTCTTTCTCTGACGGAGCAGATTTCGCTTCATAGGCCAAAATTTCAGCACTTCAATGAAGCAGATATTTGAGTTTGAAAGACAGTATCATAGCTACGGTGCACTCACATTACACATAAGCTGACTTGAGTTACATTCAAGTTTATTGTAGTGTTTTGCTCAAGATTTTGCTTCTGATTCTCACGTTGAAGGAGGATAGGGACCGTAATTGAAGAACGACACTACTACAGTCTCAAGAGCAGAGACGGGCTACCAATGGAGAGAATTGGAGCGTCTATGCGACACAGTGTCTATAAAGACTTGAAGTAGAAAGGTTACTGAAGAGAATAAGAGCTGCTGATAAGCGTGAGCAGGAAAATGAAGAGCGGTAAGTCAGAGCAGAGAGGACCTAAGGATGAGTGCACGATAAAGGATCAATGAAGAAAGTGAAGAGGCAAGTCAAATTAGAGAATATTCCGCACCGGCCTATATATATTAAGCAAACCTATCGATTATTTCACAAATTTTTTCAAGCACAGGTTCACTAGCTACATCATAATTTTGGAGACTCGGCTTAGGAATATTAATTACTAATCATGTAAAATCGTATAATCATGAAATGGTAACCGAGTCTCCAAAATTATTATATAGTGAATCAAATTTAAAATCAAGACGACTTCTAGAAGCATTTCACTCACATTGAAATCTAAATTCATTCAATAGACATGTTCAACTTTCTGAAGCTTAGTGCCGTGTTCTACAATCCCTCTAAATATTGAACTTTCTTCTTTCTTACCTTTTAAATTTAAAAATTTTGCGATATATTTCTATTTTTTTTCTCAATTGGTAGCTAGGATACAACTTTTCTATACTTTGTAACTTGGTGCTGTTGATGGAATTTGAAGTTTTGTTCTCCTGAAGTGAAGACGGGCTATGCTTAATTGCTCGAAAGCTTGGGGTCAAATAAACAAAAAACCCAGAATTTCAAAAAACTTCCTTAGAAATGTACGTATGTATGTATGTAAATGAGGAAATTAGTTAATATTTAATTAAATAAAAATATTACTCAAAAATGTACATTGGTTTAATTATTGAACTATTATATGTATAGAAACAGGAACACCATCTGATTTATCATATAGAGGAGATTATGACGTTGAAGACATCTTTACTGTGTACTTTTCAGAAAAATTGACAATGTTTTCAATACTTAGTAGAAGGAGAAATCTCACTCTATACAGTTGATTAATACATATTAATTAACTTGGCATGGAACACCGTAAAACACAGCCTAGTCATTTGTAATTATAGATAATTACGAGTGTCAAGTGAGATTGAAACGAGTTACAGAGAATCGACGGTTAAAGTGGAATACATTTAAGTCCAGTTTAAACTGTTCCTCATGCAACACGTGGCGAGGCACAAGGGCGGCTTATATTTGGGATATTTCCTATAAACTTGGCCCTTCATTCTTGGCCTTGGGAACATAACAAAAACCGGAAATCTAGGGATTTTTGGCTGCGTCCTCTACAACCTACGCCTAAAATATAATTTTAATGAATGTTTCGAGAAAATGATAATAATGATAATATGGTCGAATTAAAACCAGGTCGCTACTCGTATGTTTGGGTCATGATAGCTACCGGCGGTAGGGTTAACAAAAAATCCAGGCTAAATTGGAGATAAATAGTAACCGCTGTCCCTTTTATCTCTAACTTAGTCATGATTTCTTTCTTCCTCTATGCCAAAAGTTCTTATTACCGAAACATGCGAGAAGCGAACTAAAATAAATCGGGTCCTATTACGGTTGTTCACTGGGATTGATTATGATAGTAGCTATCCTTAAAAATTTGTAGAATTATTGGGTAAAATATACCTGTTGCAGAGGACATATATATTTATATTTTTCACGCGGTTTATCTAAGATCTCAAGGTCAAGGCAAATGTGACGATCTTGTGGAAAATCCCAGTAGTGGCAACCCTCATACCTGTCACGTGTGACATGAGACGTCAGCTGTGGCGTGTTTCCTTCCAACCAACGAATGAACGAATGCAAATATAGACGTTTGGGCCAACCAAGACCCTTTGAAGTTCACTACTAGTACAAAAAACTTATAATTTCTAATATCTCTTCTCCAGGTCTCTGTTTCGCCAACACTCCCACCATTGCCTGCTTTTTCGAGAGCTGGTCAGTGTACCGCCCATCTTTTGGGAAGTTCAACATTGATGACATTGACCCTAACATGTGTACCCACATCGTCTTCGCTTACGTCGGACTTGATGAAAATACGCTCACAATTACAGATTTGGACCCAGTGAGCCTACAACAAGGTTAGTAATAAAATTGGTAAAGTGAGAAACAATTTTAGCAGCATTATTTGTGTAATAAAAGAAGCTTACATACTCGTATACCGATGTATAGCAGAGTCATTTGTCATATGGAGCACAGTTCGATGCGATGTTATAAGATTTGAATAATCGCATCGTATATGAATTGGAATGAGATTTGCAAAGCAGGCGTGAAACAGAAAATGAACAAGATCATTGTTCTCTGGTTTGTGAGACAGAATGAGATCAATAACAGGGTTTGTGGAATGGATCAAAGTTTGCGACGTATAATTTAAAGAATAGAAAAAGAGTAATAAGATGATGTATTGGGTTGGAAACTAAGTCCTTGTAGTTTTTTTAATTAAATGTTTTTGGAAGGCTTAATAAAAAACCTCAACTAACTAATAAGTAAGATATGAAACTTTTTCCCTACGTTCAAAAACTACCCAGTTTGACTCGAAAAACGCATCTACCCAGGCATTCAGTTCTGTTGAAGTTTTAGGCACAATGTCGCGCCTAGCAATTACTGATGTACAGTCACCATTTTTCGTCTCCAGCAACGATTCTGCAAAGAAATCGTTGCTTGTGTTCATGAATTGAGCGGTGACGACAAGCGAACCAGCGGAGATTGTGGCTCGTTGATTTTTCTTGCTGTCACTTAAGAACATGGGGAACCCGTGATCCATACTTCTGAACCTTTCCGGAACATCGAGCAAAGATGCTTCTGTACAACAGTGTGAGAGCATTCAGTTTTCTCTGTCAGCTCTCTTGTCGTTTGACGAGGACTTTCGTGCAAAAACTGCTTTCAACCGTTCTTCATCGATCTCAACTGGACGACTAAAACCTAAGTGAGTCTTTGAAATCAAAATTTCTATTTTTGAACTTGGCATGCCAATAACCAGTGGTCTTTCCACGTATGGCACCCTCTCCATACACAGCGCAAATATCGTGAGCAGCTTTTGTGGCCTTAGAACCTTGGTTGAAAAGGAAAGGGACGGAAATGTCGAAAATGCTCATTTTTGTCCACCTGTCATCCCATTTTAGAGGGCTAAATACAAACAGAAATTAATTTAGAATACTCGAAACAAGAAAAAGAGACCGCAGATATTTTCAAAATGTATAGTGTTGAAAAGATGGATTCCATAATTGAAAAATACAATACATTCTAAAATACTAATAGTTTGCGACATGGGAACTCCCTAGAAAACCAGTTTGTTGGGCTATGATTAAAACTAAAAACAATATATTTTCGGCTTCAGTAACTTGCAGAAGCTGTTTGACATGGAAAGCAAGACGGCTGGAATGAACTTTTCGTGTGTTTAGCTCCGAAACTTTAGGGCATGCTGCAATTAGCTTAGTACCGATGCTACAATAGTAACGAAAATATAATTCGGTCCCTGGTGAAGCTGTTGCATCTGGAAAACTAAGAACATCTATCACAGTGTTTCTCAGCTTTTTCAAAGTAATTATCGCAAAATGCAATTTAGCACTTATCATTTATTATGCTACAAATGCTACAACAAAACAAAAGTTGCATTTTCAAACTCAAAACATACATTTTTGCAATGTTGTAAATCTTAATTCAAAGTTCATGAATGGATGGAAGCATAAACTAACGTCTACACATGTTATTTGCTCTTACACGCAATGGTGCTGCTAATCAATAATTGTGTTAGCTCTTTTTTAAAATAAAAATTTAGTTTTTGCCCATTAATGAGCTTCTTTGAATGTTGGATCATTAAATGATCTCCTGCCAGAGAGGCTAAAGGTACGTTTTGCTTAGGGCGTCTGGCGCGTCTGACGCTCAGCGTCAGACGCTGAACACTACACTAGTTCAATGTAGTCGTGTGTGGCTGTTTTGCTTCGAGCGTCCATTACGTCAGACGCTGAGCGTTAGACGCTAGCTCCAAATAGTCGTGCTCCTAGAGGGTGAATATAGACGCAGCCGCTAGCGATTATTCGAGGTATCATGTGTTTGAATCTTCTTCTTCCCATCCATTAATTGAGATTACAAATACTTCTCTTTTCCACTTTTTCAGTTAAAAGATGTTTCGAGCAAATTCTTCTGCCTCTACTTAATTTACTTAAAGCCATTTTAACATAATTTCTTTATCTAAAGACACCAATATTCATCATAAAAAATGCATGAGATAAAAACAAAAACCGTCCGTCCATGTGTGCACAGTGACAACAGGAAAGAACCGTGGAATTTCCACGGGTCCCGCTAGTAATGTTAGTAATGTTTGATGTGGTCGTCTCAGTCGATCTAAGCCAAGTCCACTCGACTTAGCTTATCCGGACCTGCAGACAGGAACGTTGGTTTCGTCACTTTGAATCTTATTGCAGATGTTAGAAGCAATCTGACAATGTTGAAGTGACTGAAATCTCCATTTTTACAGACTAGGATTGAGTTCTTAGCATTCTCACAGGTAATAAATTTTGAGTCAACGCCTGAAATTTCAATAAACGAGTCAAAGCCATGACACTTCTCTACAGTTTCGGAGAAGTTAAGTCTAGTGGGCTTAGCTTAGATTGACTTTCATGCCCCAATCGAACACGCCCTTAATATTAGCATTCTGCCGTGACACTCTATCACGCCACTTGATGCTCTCCATGCAACAGACGCACAAACACTGACGCTGTCAATGACGCTGCAAGCAAAATGGTCCACTAGCGTCTGACGCTCAGCGTTATTCACTGGGCGTCAGACGCGCCTGACGCCCCAAGCAAAACGCACCTTAACGAATAGCGCCTTGTTTCAGGCGCCTACCGCAAATTGCTTGCCCTGAAGGAAACGAACCCCAGCCTAAAGGTGACGGTGGCCCTCGGTGGTTGGGTTGACGGGTCTGTCAAGTATTCTCGCATGGTGCAGTCCTTTGCCGGCAGACAGGCCTTCGTGGATTCCGCTGTGTCGTACCTCCGGTAAGTGCCCGGTTCTTTGTTCCATGGCGGAAACAATCGTTCAGATCGCTGGAAACGCCGGTAGATGATTAAGTTTAGTGCATAGCCCTAAGTGAATACGCAATAAATGGGACGGCGTGTTGCTGCTCCTAAAGGATTTATCATATATTCATCAGAAAATACCGTAGTTGTTTCAAGTTTAATGTCAGAAAAAAAATGTAGTTTATTCTAGGCCTTGGACGAGGTTCGGGTGGGGTTATGCCCGTCACCTCACATGGATAAGGTCCTCTCGGTGTTGCCTGCCTGGGATCAATTGGCAGCTTGTAACCAACAGCTAGTTACGCTTGACAAATAACTGCCGACCCCTGGTGCATACGGCATTTGCTTGAAATAAGAGTCACAGAAGCTTCTGGATTCTACAACTTCCACGTCAACGATGTTTCAGATGTGAAGAAACATTTTTGCTGAACATGCCTTGCCCCCGGGAGGGGGAAAATTATTAAAATATTAATTTTTCGTGGAGGTGGAAGTGCGGGGTTTCTTTAGCGTAGCCTACTAGGAAATATAATTTGTATGGGAATTATGCTGCTAATCATTTTCAGTTTCTAGAATTGGCAGCAGCGGGTCATAAAAATATTTTTTTTTATTCTTTTGAGCCAGGCGTTACCAGCTGGACGGGCTGGACATCACCTGGCAGGATCCCGGGACTCGGGGTGGCAGCGCCCAGGACAAGGCCAATTTATTGCTACTCTGCCAGGTAATTTTTTAATTCCTGAAGGTTCCTCCAATTCGTTCATTGCGATTGCGATAAATTAATCCCTTCAGAATCAACTTAGCCGAAACTTCACTCGTGAGTTTTCGATTGGCCACCTTGGATCGAGTTTCAGATGATAATCGCCAAGCAATAAGAAAATTGCACTATGGAAATTTTGGACAAGTTAAAACTAAGTAGACTATATTACGAGTATATTGATCACCATGTGTGAATTCCAAATTACTTTAGAGCATTTGTGAAGGCGTTACGCGCTCAGTTCGACGTTTCCATAGGTGCCGCTCCTGTGCCCCAAGACGCAGCTGGTGACCAGCTAGGAAACCAACAGACACTATAACCACTGTGCACGACACGCGCTGAGAGCTACCAGTAGATAATTTAAAGGGGCGTTGATTGGTGCGGTAAGGGCGACTTGAATTTAGATCGTGAGCTCTACCTCATCTTAGGCTGTGAGCCAGTTTTAGGCTTTAAGCAAGGGATCCATTATTTTTGACACGACCGAACACTCGATTCTGCAAGACAGATTGAGCTCACGACAGCGTCAAGGGCAAACGAATCAGGGTTTAAGCCACCTGCGACCAGCAGCTACAACACTTGCGAAAGTGGTGAATCAGCGTACATGCCTCACGTTCCTCCGGTCATGTTAATGCTCATGAGTTCAACTTGCTGTGCCGTGCCTACCGATGACGTCCTTACACTCTTTGCAAATAGAAGCTCGGCAAGATTTTCCATTTTATAACACATTTCTTGATTTATTCGCTCTTGATTTGTCAGTATTATTGCAGGTGAGCTGACCGTCTCCCAAGATAAAGGCTTGTGTTTCTATTTCCATTTGTTCGGCACTATCTTGTGCGGTGGAGGCATACGAAGATGCGTCTTCATTCATCTTTCATTGCTACTGCAACGGCCTCCCGTGCATAAACAAGCAATAGCACACCTTGTAGGGAGCATTACGGTGCTTAACTTTCAATACACTGATTAGGTAGTAAAACTGAATTTTCTTTACAGCAACTTGCCCAGGCGTTCGCACAACATGGTCTCCGTCTGACTGTGGCTGTCAGTGGATTCAGGGATGTCATCGACGTGGGGTACGATGTAAAAAATCTGGCGGATGTCGTTGGTAAGTTGGCTTAGAAAATCAGGCACAAGTCATTTCTACGTTCTAAATTGATCTTGTGGAAGTGTTTCGTGATGTTACGATCTACGAAAAACATGACGGTCAGTCATTCGAGGGCTAAGAAAAATCTTGGCAGAAGCTTTTTTTATCACAAAATGTCTAATGGAAGTCGTTCGTAACGATTTACGAAAAAGTGTGATGCCTGTCGTCCGAGGTTCAAAAAGAAAACCTGTCAGAAGTTTTTTTTAATAGCTAAGTTCGTATCATATAAAGTATTGCTGTTAAATTGGTAATGCAATCTTAAGCTATGATTCTTTTACGCAGTTAGAGCAGTATAAAAAAATCGATAAGTTTTGAGCCTTCTGAGTACTACCAGGAACCTCAGGTCTCATTTAGATCAATTTTAAGGCTGAAACATCACAGGCTAGAGCACTCTAAGAGCGCATACCTCCGCCAAGCGAGCCAACGGTAGCAAAAAATTCAAGTTGGCTCTGAAACAATGATTTTCTGTGTATCAACTCCAAAATCTACATATTTGTGCCTTTTGATAGTAATAAGAGCTTGTGCAATTTTCTTTAAGATCCATTCATAACTTTTTGAGTTATGCTGCTAACAAACGTTATGACAAACATGAGTCACACATACAAACGAACGAACGGATCTGCACCAAATTTAATAATTTATGTCTTTTAACATTACTAATAACCCCTATAAATTTCATAAAGATCCATTCATTTTTTTTTTTTTGAGTTATTATGCTAAGAAGCATAAAGTTAAAAAAAACGTGACAAACAAACGAACCAACAAACGGATCATCACAAAAATTTGGTCATTTACTCTTTGTGATATACCTAGCAACTCATATGAATTTCATAAAAATCTGCCCATAACTTTTGGAGTTATGGCATTGAGAAAAATGAGACAGGCAAACAAACAAACTGATGGACGGATCTTCACTAAAAGTTAATCATCTGTTTCTCCTTACACACCTAACAATCCCTGCAATTTTCGTCAACATTCGTCCATAACTTTTTCAGTTATCTTGGTGACAGACAGAAAGACAGACAAACCCGACGAAAATATAACCTAGGCGGAGGTAAAAATGGTTAAAAATTTATCTCTCCTTGTCCGAGGCTTGATACTACTAATAATATGCAATAATAAATTTTCAGATGCAATATACCTGGTAACTTACGACTATCATGGCAAGTGGGACGGCGTCACTGGACATCCTGCTCCGCTGTACAACAGGCGGGGTGAGAACCTGCAAGAGAGCCAGAAGAACGTGGTAAGTTACTTCAAGCCATTATCGCATATTTAGATCATAGAGTCCAGTGTGAGACAGCGATATTTCTATAAAAAATGGTGCTTGATGTTGGCTGTAAAGGGTTAGTAATTATGTGCCTTATGACGTTTGCATGGACTTAGTGTTCCTGTTTGTAATCCTGATTCTGCTTATATTAATTGAATAGCAAAAGGGGAAGCGCAGTCCATAATATTTAATCTATTTTGAGTCAAGCCGAACCCATTCACAGCCTCGTTAATCTTGATTCAGTACGCTATCGCTTTCCACATTTTAATTTTTCCACCATATTTTAGGGCAAATATTCTAACTTTTCGTAACACGCTCCGCGCTGGCTTCCAGGTGGTCTCCTAAAACCCATCTTCATTATATCTTTGTCAAAGTACATCAAAACTACCTGAACATTCTAATTTTCACCACACGAAGCAATTTCAGTTTTCCGCTAGAACGCCTCGTTCCGTAAGACGATCGCCTGCAGTAGGAACGGGGGGGGGGGAGGGGAGATGGAGAGGCGCTGGGGAGAGGGAAGGCAATTGGTGTCAATGGTGAAGCAGCACCAGCAGTATTGGCATTTATCACATCTGTAAGTCAGGCCACCTAACTGTCCGCAAGAAATTGTGACGATAGCTCAATTTCATCCATCTGACACTTCTTGGGTGGAATGGCATACAAATAAATATGGACACATACAGAACAAAAACATTGTCACCTCTCACTTCGTTCGCCGTTGATAAACACCGTTTGTTCACATCCTTTTTGCAGCTTTACCTAGTGTCAGGTTTACAAGTGATTCATTTGAGTCTGCCTACGTAGGTAACCAGAAAGAGAATAAGCAAAATAAATTACTATTTTTTCCTGTATTGCATTTCGAAATGTATGGCGTAGTTATGCCTAACAAAAATATGAAGTGCAGGAGCCTGTTTGGCTTACCGGAAAAGCTCTGAAGAGATAAGACAAGCGGAGGAAACTCAAGAGTTCGGTTGTTTTGATGCACTTCCCTTGTTGGAAAACCTGAGTGGTGAAGCAGCTCATTTAGGGTCACTGCGTCCTCTGGTGCAATAATGAACAAAAATACCGCCTATTTTTATATGTGCCCGAGTATTTTGAAACAGCCTTAGCCTGAAAGTGAAGAACTTGCGTGAGATGAAGTGTCGCACCGCCGAGGGCCCGGGCACAAAAGTGAAGTTGAAGTAATCTACAAAGTGTTCATTAATGTATTTCTATAGAGGCTCTGTTGTATTAGAAAAAATCTGAAGAGGCTTCTGCCAACTCACGCAACTTGTTAATTTTCGGTGTTGATGAGAGGAAAAGTATTAAAATTTTGTTTTCATTTAGTTTTGCTACTATTGCAGACTAGATACGGAATGATTTCTTATTCTGTCCGTAATATTCTGAGGCAGTAATGCCAGAGAAGAAAATCTATGTATCGTTAAAATGTTGATCGTTTTTATTATCAATAATAATCTAAAAGTACTAATGCAGTTATTATCTAAAAATAAACTAAAAATTTTTCCGGTCGGTTTTGTCGACTTTACAGTTCGGCATCGTCCTGAATGAAAACTAATAACTAAATCAAATGCCTAAAGGAAGCCAAACTTCTTTAACTATGATTGAGCAACTGCTAAAATGCAAATGAAGCGAGTACAGCTAAGGTCCTATTATTGCTGTTAGTAGTATACGGTAACCTATAGGGTGTTGCGGCAGCTCCAAACGCTTTCAGGACTTTGACAGTTTATGAATTTGGATGGGTAATGTTTCAATGATCAGTAGCCTCTTGTATTCGACTTTTATACATAATTTTTGCGTTGTAAACTAAGCCGGGCCTTGCAAAAGGGTTGCCGTGACTATTGCTTGCACGGGTCACTGATCCTCCTGATGCTAGGTGCTTGGTTAATCTATGGGTCAGTGTGGTGAAACTAAGACCAGTATTCGAGTATTGTTGTAGGAGCTGACAGTCTCCAAAGGTGCAATTGTACTGGTATATAAGCGCCTATTTGTTTCAAAAGTAGCAATTGAGAGATCTTGTTAATGAGGGACGCTGTTACACCTTAGGCTCACTCAGATTACCTACGGCTATTGATGGGACCCTGGGCTACGCTCGCTTCAGTTGACTTTTACGTGTAGCTTAGCCAACATTGTAGAAGCTGACTGTTTTTTTATTTAGGGTTCAGTTTTTCAACCCTAAAGACTCTGAAGGGTAGAGTCAGCGAAATCTCTCGTCCTTTTTCAACTGAAGAACAATTATTCTCTTTTGTCATTAAGATAGTGTAAGCACTTTCATAAATTAGAAAATAGCAATTGAATAATTATTAATGTTTAAAAAGTTAGCCATATTAGCTATACCTATGTTCTGTTGGACACTGCAAGCTCAAAACATGAATGAATGCATCTTGCTATCCCATAGATTTACCCTGCACCTTTCCATAGACAGGAGACTCAAGTACCCCCACTAACAGCAGCCAAAAAACAGCCCTCGCAAGACAACTCTTTGTTAACTACTCAATAATAATATAAAAAAAACGAGACTGCAATATACTGTACTTCTGATGAGAGAATCATTACTGATCCATTAGTCCAAATTTCACTTGAGCACCTAATCCACATGTCAGAGTCCTAAAACTTTTTGGATGCATTGCCGTGCCATAAACTTGATACTGACAGTACTGCACCGGAAACAACAACCTTGGTTTAGCGATCAGTTTATTGGCCGTACCGTAATCATACAGTAATTAGCTGTCCTAGCGGCTATACATAGCACCTTGGTATTAACGTCAACGCCCGGCTTATTTCCCTCTTAGGCGTCGTTTTGTAAACACCTTTGATGTATAGATTCCCAAATAATGCTATTATCTTTTTAATTTCACTTGAAGATGCCAGAGAGAATTGACACCGGTGAAACAGGTTTACCAGTATTTAACTTCGGCCAACTTTTTAACATTTTACACCATGACAGTATAATTAACTTTAGAAAATGAAAAATGTGTCAGACATATCAGAAATACTCAATATGGCTGCTTGCATGTTTAAGATGAAGCGTGTGTTGCAGTATATGAATAAGCACAACAGCACCATCCACTACCATCTAATTTATTTTAATTTTGTTGTTGTCCACAGAACTTCACGGTATCGTACTTGTTGTCCAAAGGAGTACCATCAAATAAAATCATATTGGGCTTGCCCTTCTTCGGCCGCGTCTTCATTCTAGCCAGCAGCACCAACAGTGGGCTTGGTGCTCCAAGCTTGGACGTGGGAGACCAAGGCCCCTACTCCCAAGAGGATGGCTTCATGGGCTACAATGAGGTAAATATATCGTGCAAGCAAAGCTCGTATTCTCAGGAGAATGGTTTTGTGGGCAGCATTGAGTAAATGTCGTCCACTAGCAAGGCCTGTGCTCTCAAAATGATTATACTGTGAGGTACGATGAGGTGTCTATGCGGAGTTGGATGGTTCAAAGTCCGAGCCCGACTCCGATTCCTGGTTTTCCTGTCCAGATTTTCTGAATCTGACTCCTCGTCCTTTAAGATTTTCCGACTCCCGACTCCGACTCTTTGATACGCTTAGGTTAAATATATTCAAGGACTTTTTATCAATTTATACAAACATATTAAGCTAAAGATAGTAGTTTGGTAACATTTACAATATATGGCATCGTTAGCACCATTTGGGACATTAAATATTCATATATTTGGCGGTGTACCCATTTGATCCCAAAAGATGGGTCCACACGATTTTTCAGTCTATTTCATTTTTCTATACCTACAATTTTGTTTTAAAATCTGACACTATCAACAATTAAGAGCCAATGCAGGCAATGCCACAATGCATATAGACAACATTTCAAATACTTTACCATATTTTTGATGATTGACTTGAAATGCCAAATTATCTTCATTTGACCTCAGCTCGCCCTACAGGCTAAGTATTAAATGCCAAAAATGTACACCAGCTTAAGTTCCACAAATATTTTATTAGTACTTCAAACGGAAACCATCATTACTTGCGCCACTTTGGGCTGAAATTATCGAGCAAGTTTATGAAATATAGAACGTTGGGAAAAGTTAGCATTAGGCAGGACCCTGCTTAGACCATCTAGGAACTCCACTGTTAATTGCAAACACATAGATTAAGCCACAAAATAATATTTGTAGACATTAGCAAAATCATTTATTATTTATTACAACTAAGACCGAAAATTATCAATTAATTGGAAAAAATTGAGGAATTTTTAAAAATGGTATTCCGGATTTGGAGGCGGGCAAAAATCATCCGACTCCTAGAGCAAGTGGGACTCCGACTCCTCAAATCTTTCGACTCCCGCCGACTCCGCAGCCCTGCTATGTAGTACATATATTACGCGAATAGATAATTGTTGGATGGGTTTCAGTGAAGTAAATGTGACACTGTTAAGCCCGCTGCAGACGCTAGCCTTATGTCCTTGAAGTAAAGGTCCCAGACTTATGTCTTGCGAGTCTCTACCGAGCACACGGCAGAGAGAGGAGCGTCAGCTGCACGTGAAGTATGTTCACAAATATATCAATAATTCGATACAGTGCATCAAGAGCAATACTATTATTGTTATTCTTTTTATTAAAAGAAAAAAACAATAGCGTATAGAGGTCACTATTGCATTGGTGCAACTGCGTCATATGAAGAAAAGAAAATACAGTCTTAGACGACAGGAAATCTTGTCTTTGACAGCTGCCAAGTACCGCCACACAAGTGGTAAGACAGTGAGTCAGATGTATATTCTGCACTACAGTGCAAAGTGCTTGAAAATCAATTAGAATAAATTCAGGTGTCATCTCAGTAATTGTTCTCGGACACATTTTTAAGCAAGTGCGTGTGTATGACAATCTTAATAACAGTAAAACACGCGAGGAACGATCAACAAGATACCCTGAGTTTGATCGACAAAAATACAGAATTTTGCATTTGTGTACCAAGTCAATGGCCTTCAAAGTCATAATCATATGACCCGAGTTTTCTTTCTTATGCAACGAAAACTAAAGGACTATGGTCTGCGACGGGCTTAAAGCTCCGAAATCTCCCAAGGATGACTGAATATGCTGCAGTTATAATGAGGTGAATATGGCATAAAATGATTTTCCATGTATTATTAGATTTTAAATTTTTAAGTGGGTAGTCATCATCGGGGCATGAAACTGAAAATTACCACACATCTAACCTCACCGTTAATGCCTCTTGTGGCGTGGTAAGGCAAGTGTTGGTGATATGGAGGTATGTTACATTGTTTTTCTTTCAGATTTGTGAAAAGCTAACTCAGGAAGGCGCCCGTTGGAGCTTATTCCGACACCCAGAGCATCAGGTCCCGTATGTCTACAGAGACAATGTCTGGATCGCTTACGATGATGGCGAGTCTCTCTCGAGAAAAGTGAGTACTACTAGCAGGAATTACACGACTTCTCAGGCCTAACCTCTTAGAAATAGGTTGTATCGTGGCAATTTTTATTTTTGTGTTTAAAAGGCAATAGAATACTGCATAACGCTCATTACAATAATTTCATTTATAGTTCTGAAACATATCTAAACACAAAACAGCGCCATCATAAATCCTCCAGTGACACAGTGAGTCTAGCGTCTTGTTTCTTCCTTGATTCGTCATGACCTGGGATGCGTCGTAGTAGATATATTACAGTAGGTGGAGTACAGCTCTCAGGACTCTATTCGGGGACCTAGGGATCTCCACGCCGAAACGCTACCACTAACAACGTGCACTGTGGAGGTAATTCGCTGCTGGCTCTCTCCTTGGTCGCTAACTGCGGCACCACAGAAGACACCCAGCAGAGCGACTCCACACACGTGGGGTAACGTGAAGAACGTCACCTGGACTTCTTCCGAATACCCTCAAGGTACTAAGCCACCACAGCATTAAAGCAACGCAAGGACACGAGGTGCTTGTGCTGCCTGCTAAATCCTGGCAAAGATATTAAGGCAGAGCCGTGCGTGTATATGAGGGAGCTCATCCATCTACCCTGAATAGCTAATAACCTGGAAGAGCTCACAGTATTTCAACACCTTGCTGCCCTGATGCTGCATATACCTAAAGCACCTTGCGTGCTTGAGTTACATTTTTATGCTGTGGTGGCTTTGTGGCAGCGTAGTAATCTCGAGGTCCCGGATCGAGTGTTGACTCGACTCTTTGTATTTATTCAATTAAACTACATTGGTATACTGACAAGGATGATGAGACNTGCTGCATATACCTACAGCACAAGCACCTTGCGTGCTTGAGTTACATTTTTATGCTGTGGTGGCTTTGTGGCAGCGTAGTAATCTCGAGGTCCCGGATCGAGTGTTGACTCGACTCTTTGTATTTATTCAATTAAACTACAATGGTATACTGACAAGGATGATGAGACTTTACAAGGTTAACCCACGGGGCGGGGCCAAGCTGCAGAGCACCATGGGTAATGAGGCTTGTGACGTCACAATATTCAGGTACGCTAATACGCAGCTATTTTACATTGTTCTTCCATCATTTCATTTGGGCCTCCAGAGTGTCCTACATGCCCTACAATCTTTATAGTTGCAAAAAAATGCGTATCAAAGCATCTACGAACTTTTGTAGCTTTCTAAAGGATAAAATTTTGAAAGAAAGTTGGTTAAAAGGTTGTTAAAACAGCACATGAATTGAACCCGGCAAATGCTCGCATGTGTCAAAAGCACTTTTGGAGTCAAGTTTATCGTCTTTAAAATGCAGTCAATGAAGTGAGTTTTATCGAGAGTAGTATGGCATTCTGAAGATGGAATCATATAACTGCAAACCTTTATGTTTTTATTTATTCATATTTTCTACCAATGACCTGCTTTCATCTATAATTTCAAACCGCTGCAACAAAAAAATGTCTCAGATGTGTACGATTAAACGCCGGGATAGAAGAACGTTTTGCCAAGATTCATTTGGAAAACATTAAAGCATCAGAGAAATAAATTACTTTCCGTTCAGCGAAGTAATATGAAAGTAAAACTCTATACGTAATACGCAAAAGCCCTACAATTGCTCGGTCACATTAGAAAAAAATATATATATATATATCAGCTACAATACGCTGCGTGCGTAACAGCGGTATAAATATGTGTAGCGTCCGACTCGCGTTAACTAACTTGGAAAGAGTTACACAACCGTCTTTCCCACTCCTAAACTGTCTTTCGGAACGATGTTCTTGAAACTGGCGAATGTTAAATCCATAATTTTTTCCAAAGATGCTGTAGTTTTCACACTTAGGAGCGGAAGATCTGTTAAAGACGCGTACGCGACGGCACAGCTTAGGGCCACATTTTACAGACACTCTCCGATATAATAACGATAAAATTTTATCCTCAAGAAAGCTAAAAAGTTCGTAGATGCTTTGATGCATGTTTTTGTGCTTCTGTGAAGATTGTAGGACACTCTGGAGGCCTAAATAAAATGATGGAGAAACGATGTAAAATAGCTGCATATTAGCGTACTTGAATTTTGTGACATCGCATGCCTCATTACCCATGGTGCACTGCAGCTTGGCCCCGACCCGTGGGTTAACCTAGTAGAGTCTCATCATTCTTGGGGTACAGATGAGCCCAATATTTGGATAGGTTTGATAGGTCAATTACACACACAGTTAAAATATTACAATAATGAAAACTTTCTGAGTTCAATATACTTACAGTGATATATCTTCATAACCCATCGAAAAGTAGTGGAACTTTTTTGAGTAACAAGTAGTAATTAGACTAGTAAAATTGCATAACATAATCTTTATACCGCTTTTTAAAGGCGTCATTAGCTATAGGATTTAATCGGTGCGTTGGAATTCGATTAACAAGTGATACTGTTTGGAAGCTAGTTGAACGTTTCTCTACATCAACACGCACATTTGGAAGATTGAGAATGGAGCGTCTCATCTCGTAGTTTTGATGGGGTATGAGTGATCCATGATATTGTTGAAAGACAAGAGGATGGTTATGTATGAGCGATCGGAAAAACGTAAAAAGCGAATAGTTATACTCATCTTGATATGGCAACATTTGTAAATCGCGGTGCATATCAGTACGATTCATCAACGGCATATTATTTCGATCTCGTTTAGCGCGAAGTATTCGCCTTAGTATATTATTTTGCACAACTTCTAGTTTACGAATGTAACAATGAGGGGCTGCACCCCAGATGATAATATTTTGGATTAACAATTGGAATAAGCTAATGAATAATAAATTTGTTTCAACGAATCATGATTGACATAATTAGACACTGCATATATTATACCATGAACTCTACTGAGCTTTCGGCCTAGCTCTTCTATGTGGGCTTTGAAACTAAGTTTATCATCAAGAATCAAACCAAGATATCGAAACTGATACACCCATTCTAATTCTTTACCGCTGAAATGAATCGTCGGTAAGTCAGGACGAGAACGTGGAGTGAATAACATCAGCTTAGTTTTGTCCTCATGAGCAATCAATCTATTTTGAATTAACCATTGCGGCAATTTACTTAGAATATGCTGAATATCAGTCATGGCTGAGAGAAAATTGCATATAGTAGTGTAGAACACTGCATCATCTGCAAACAGAACACACTTCATACCAAGAGTAGTTATAGCATTAATAAAAATATTGAAAAGCAACGGTGCTAGCAGCTGCCATGAGGGATTCCAATTTTAATGAGTAACACTTGAGATTTAATAGCATTACAGTAGTAAATAGTGTAGCGAGATAGCACTTTTTGAGGGTAACCTACCCTCGCGGCTGCCCTCGCGCGTGGGCTTCCGGTTTGTAACGGCCAGTGCACTACCGGTTTTGCGGGGGTCAGGGGGGGTGCAAACCGGAGTGGGCGGGGCCTGGGAAACCGGAAGGGGCGGCGCGATGACCCGGCGGCGCGAGGGGAACCTACCCTCAAAAAGTGCTATCTCGCTACACTATATACTACTCATTACATACTACATATTGGTCACGATTCGATAAGTAGCTTGCCAATAATGCATTCACTGTCCCAGGAATACCATAGTGTTGAAGTTCTGTTTTTTGATAAATATTGGTTATCAACAGTGTCAAAAGCCTTCCGTATGTCTATGAAAAGGCAAATGTCACATGATTTATCCTGGAAACACTTTAATATATCAGTCACTAGATGAAATATCGCCAATTTAGTATTAGATTTTGCTCGAAAGCCCAATTGTTTGCTGGAAATTACATAATGGATCGCAAGGAAGTCAGTTCATCTGGAGTGAAATAATTTTTCAAATAATTTGTTGAATGTTGACAGCGTTGATATTGGTTTGAAATTAGCTACAGCATTTGAATTGCCAGATTTGAATATTGGTATAACACAAGCATGCTTCAGTACCTTGGGGTAAATACCAGTAGCAAAACAAAAGTTGAAAATATAACAAAGTGGATTAACTATACAATTAATGACTCTCATGAGAAGAAAAGGTTGAATTTCGTCACGGTTACAACGTTTACCGCTGAATGATTTTAGTATTTGTATTATTTCATGGGCATCAGTGGGCCTCAAGACACAAGTATTATGAACATAATCAGTATCAATGGTCAAATTCGCAGCTTGTCGAGGTAGGTCTTGTAGCAGAGTCGTTGCAATAGAAGTGAACTAATTGTTGAAGAGGTTTGCTGATTCAGCATGTGCAAGCGCATTCCCGTATTCCGTTGGATACTGGCAGTAGCTGATGGGCAAGAAACTGTAATACATGTATATACCATTTGACAGGATTTTTTAAAAACGTTACTATCACTCCTGTAATTCACTAACCCAAAATATCTCGTTGTACGCTTTCCGAACTGGTTACCTTCCGTCTAGGTATCGCGTGTTATCGTACGTCAAAGAAATAGGGGATGCAGCAGTTTTAGATTACTGAGATGTATAAAGAAATTAGGACGTGCTATTTTTCAAAAACATAAATTATATTTTATGTTCTTTGGAGATACAATTTTCAAAACAATATCGTAGTCGAAGGTCAATTGTCTACTCGCAGTTTTTACCATTTCGATTTCATAGCCTAATGGGCTGGTTACTGTGACGTTGTCTTTCAACCCACACTTGTTAGTACACTTATGCTTTTGTCGTGCAGTTAATTATTCATTAGAAAAATGCCATAAAACTGATAGACATCATAAAACTATCCATACGGTACCAGTTTTTTCACGTCAAAAAGCGCTATTCAACCCATTTGATTAAACTGATGAAAATAATAATTTGCTCGTAAGGTAACTCCCAATCGAAAATTTATTGGCATTTATCCGTTGTTATCGGCTACCCTTTTCTATTTACACATAGGCAGCCGATAAATGCCTATAAAATTTTTGATTGGGAGCTATTTGTACGATGTATTTAATAGCCATTGCCAACTATGAAAGTATTGCATTGTATAATGTTCTGAAACCTTCCAGTGCAAGCATAATACGGGGTACTTGTAGTATTCCACCTCACACGGGGCTTCACTGTCTGAGGACTTATCGATTTCTAGTTGGGAAGGCAGGGTAATTGAGTTCTTGAACAAAAAAACTCACAGGAAGCCACGGAGCCGACGCTCAGATTATGGATGTAACCCTCCACGCATCGCAGTTTAGATTAAGGACCAGCTAAAATTTCAACTTCTCGTAGAATGAGCTTTGTTTGAAATGCCTTCTAGTACTGAAGCCTGACCTCATATATATGGTTGCAGCCTTTAACATGCATGATCCAATTTCTAAGATATATTCGCTGTAAAATTATATTATCTACGTTTCATTTCATGCAGTAGTAAGAGTTCTTAAAAAGTTGAAGAGTAAAGACAGGCTTGTTTGATTAAGACTGCATAGCTCATGAAGAAACTAATTTTGTTTCCATATGGCT
>LQNS02000211.1:13803337-13816099 GCA_001587735.2 Parhyale hawaiensis | reverse complement strand
TACATAGTGTTTTCACTTTTCAGAGTATACATCAGAGTGCAACACCATCACTGAGCATCACCCTTCGCTCCTCCCACTGTGGCCTGTGACCTGCCACGCCATTGGCTGCCTTGAGACTGTATTGGTGAAAGGTTCAGGAAAAAAAAATTCGCGACCCGAGGAGATTTAGGGGCTTTAGCCCCCCACCCCCTCAATAATGACCCAATCCTTCGCTCAGCCCCTCCAATATTGCTACCATGTAACCAACATACATGTATCCCATAGTAAAAGTAAAGCATTCCAGAGAGCCTACTTCCGCCAAGAAAAGCAACGTTAACGAAAAATTCAAATTGGTTATGTAACTGTGATTTCAGATCTGAATCTGGTCATTTGTGCCTTTTGACAGTAAAGACAGCTTTTGTAATTATCTTGAAAATGCGTTCCTTACTTTTTGAGTTATGTTCTGACAAAAATTAGTCAAACACACAAACGAACGAACAGATCATCAAAACTTCATAATTTGTGTCACATAATATTTCTAACAATTCTTGTAAATTTCATAAAGATGTGTTCAAAACTTTTTCAGTTCTTTTGCTTATACAGTAATCATAAAATCAAACACAGAAATGCACAAATGAACCAACACATCGTCACAAAAACTTTGGTCGTATACTCTTTGTTATATAACTAACAACTTGCTTAAATTTCATAAAAATCCGTTCATAACTTTTTGCGTTCTGACATTAAGAAAAAAAGAGACAAACAAACGGATCTTCACCAAACGTTAAGCATTTGTTTCTTCATAACATACCTAACAATCCCTATAAAATTTTGCAAAGATCTGGATATAACTTCTGAGTCATCTTGGTGACAGACAGATAAACAGCCGGATAAACTCGACGAAAACATAACCTCCTTGACGGAGTTAATAATTTAACACTAATAAAGCCCTTCCACACTATACTATACATCAGCTTCACCAATACATGTTTCCTGACGCTGCCACTGCTCATACAATATGCATGTTTATTTCTATCTTCAGGTGATAGGCATCACTTTGCATCCCGACTACCAAGCTGGCCGTAGCCCTCGCAACGACATCGCTCTCATCTATCTGGAATTTCCTTTGAAATTCCACTCGAAGCTGTACCCCGCTTGTGTAGGCATGACAGACTTGTTCCCTGAGATACGGGCCGTGGTAAGTGATGTCGATTCTCGAGTATTGACTAAGCCGGAACTGTAAAACCTTCGCACACTGTACCTCCTCTCGTTTACTTGTAAAGCTGAATGATGCATGACACTGGAGCCCCTGGGGTACCACAACGAGTTCTGTATGTGTCAAATTGTGGACTGCCATGCAGTGTTTTAACTAAGATGCGCGTGTGTTAAAGTAATGAATTTGATCCCCCTCGCCTTCCAAGCTCTCTTCTCCCCCCCCCCCCCTCTCCTACTCTGACGTGCATTGATGACCGTCTACAGACTCAGCCTCTCGAAGTAACGCCATTGAAATACTACAGATATTAAGAAACGTTATTACGTATTTATGTGTACGAGAGACTGATGTTTGACTGTTGTTCTTTATAAGCTTAATACTAATCAATCTAGCGAAAGACGTGAAGGGGAGTTGACCATTTTGGGACTGGAGCTAGCGATTAGCTCACACTATGCAGTAGCACTTTGTGGCCATTGCGTGTTTACCTCTGCAAACTGTTACTGCTTACTGCTTCTTTGAGTTTTCTCTTATAACGAATGCACCACTGTTAGGCGGCTTGGGAAATTACCCAGCTCACGACCGCTGTTTTCTTAATTTTTGGTTGCTGTAGAGAATGTGTTGCTAGTAATATGATTGGGAAATGGCCACAATAGTAACCGCTTTTCTATTGGCTTACTGTTGTAACGCCATTCAGAGCGGAAATGACTGTCGTATGTTCGACTTTCAGTTACTACAGAAGACATTTCAAGGCTAGCAAGAAAGAGAGATCTAGGCTTATTTTTGGGGTACTCTGTCTACGTTCGGTGCTGTGTATCGGACGTTCAACCGTAGCCCCTATCTAAAATCTCGGTGTTTGGTGTCTCTGTTCGGTTCCGTGTCTCTGACATCCAGCCGTAGGCCATCGGTCTTAACTCTGAGTGCCTATGTTTTCTCTGGGTTCCATATTTTCGAGCTTCAACTTTAGCCACGGGTCTATGTACACTCTCAAAATCTGATGTCTTTCTTCGGTTTCCTGCTTCAGACGTTCAATCGCAGCCACGGGTCCAAACTGTACAGGTATGACATGGTGCTGCAGGACATGTCGCCGCTCTGTCAGTTCCCACAAGACACCTGCCATCTCAACATCAACCCCACTTCGGCACAATTTTGTGCCAGTGCTTCTGGTGAGTGTTGAAACAGATCCATCGCGTAAAGCTAATTGTGCCAGTTTAAACTTCATGGGAAATTTAATCATAGTCTTACTTTGCTAGTATACGGATCGTGTATTCCTGGCATACCTCAAGTTGAGTTGAGGGTCGAGTTTGAAGTCATATCAAAGATATAATTGGCGTACCATCAAAGCCTGAATTAGCTCCAAAGTAGTGAAATTAGCGCTTATAACTGAAGTTCTGAGCAAATCAACGCTAACGAGATTAGGGGCTCGTTCGATTGTGTCGTCAAATTTCATTTAAGCCAAGCCCACTTCACTTGACTTGTCCGGAAATGCAGGCAGGAACTTGAGCTTCGTCACTTTGAGTCGTGTTGCAGGTGCTTGAAGCAGCCGGATTATGCTGAGCCGACTGAAATCATCAATTTATGGGGTAATACTAAGCTCAAGAAAGTCTCTCAGGTAACTACTTAAAAGTCAACATCTGAAACTCAAATCAACGGGTTGTAGCCAGAGCACTAATCTGAAAATTCGGATGACTGATGCCTCGAAGGCTTGATTTCGCTGCCCAATCGAACACGCCCTAGCTCATACAGGTGAAACGCTCATAAATTAAGAAACATTAAGGCTTGTATACTCAAATTATCATAAATATAATATCAGTCATCTGGTTGTGCGAACAATGAGCCTGGCTGCTTAGCTCGTACAGTTAAAGGCACGTAGAATATGCAATTTGAGGAACGTGTGTCACCGTCACGGCTTTCTTTGTCGGTGTTATTCTGATTTTAATTAGATTGTAATAAAAATTCACTTTAATCCTAAAGCAATACATAATTAGATATATGAACGAAAGCAAACTGCTAAATTGAGGAGGAAAACTGTCAAGCGTTAGCCTTTATGTCCAGTCACTCGTGCCCACTGCTGCTGGGCTGGAGCAAGTGTAACAAGTCCCCAGAGTCTTAGCAGAACCAGTTTGTGCGAACGAGAGAAAAATCCGTAAGCAGTGGCGTCGTTCCGGCTGAACATGCGATGTGCGAAGTCTGAGCCTTTGACTGCTTGGTTCACCCTTTATTATCCATAAATGATCGTTTGTATCAGTATTTTAACAGCGTTCGAGGATTACTGCGACTATTGATGGTCAATGTGAGAATGTGAAGGATAAATGTCTAGGGTGAGGCTGCCAGACGGTAGAATGTGGGGACGATAAAAACAGACTTTGAAAAACTGAACAAGATTTGCAGTTATTTCGAACGGAATTGCAGAGCTTTCGACACACCCAGGGCTTTCTAAAAGCTCTTGTTGTGTCAGATAGCCTTATCTGGCAGAAAATTCGATAAGAAACTCAGAATGATGCGAAAGCGCACAGAGGGAGGACTTTTGAAGCTGTAGTCTCGCCATGGACAGGCGGACGTTTTTATTTAACTAATATATCGATGATGGCTAAGATCTCAGTCAAAGAAAACTACAACAATCATTCCGATCTCCCAGAGCATTTTTGTCACATGAAACGTTAAATTGATAAATGTCGTAACCTTGATCATTTATTCGGAGACATTATAGTGACTATTGAAAGCGTTACTACACCAGCGAAAGCTCTCCTTTAATTATTCCATCATTCTTTCTGTGAAACTGTTAATGCAAGGTCATATGCCACAAGATATTACTTGAAATGCTTCATACTAAGATTTACTGAGAACGTTTGTAACAAAGTATGAAGAAGATAACAAGTACACTTTTTATTTTACTTTTCCATTTGTCCACCATAAGCTTTCACTTTCACTGCGTTTTAACCTGCCAGTGACTTGAACTACATGTGGCACAAAGGATTATGAGCCTACATAAGCTTAACCCAAGGGGCGGGGCCAGCTGCGGTGCACCATGGGTAATGAAGCGTGTGACGTCACAAAATTCAAGTACAGGAATAAGCAGCTATTTTACATTGTTTCTCCATCATTTCATTTGGGCCTCCAGAGTGTCCTACATGTCCTACAATCACTATAGCTGCACTTTTTTTAGCTCTCTGAAGGATAAACTTTCGAATGAAAGTTGGTTAAAAGGTTGCTAAATGAGCACCTGAACTGAACTCGGCAAATGCTCACATGTGTCAGAAGCACTTTGGAGTCAAGTTTATCGTCTTTAAAATGCAATCAATCAAGTGAGTTTTATCGAATGTAATATGACATTCTGAAGGTGGAATCATATAACTGAAGACCTTCATGTTTTCGCTTTATTCTTAACTTCTGTCACTGATCTGCTATCCTCTACAATTTCAAACAGCTGCAAAAAAAAAATGGTTCAGATGCGTATGATTAAAGATTTGTTTGGAAAACATTAAAGCATCAGAGAAGCAAATTACTTTCCTTCCGGCGATGTAATATGAAAGCAAAAGTCTATACATAATACGCAGAAGCCATACAATTTCTCGGTAAAATTAGAAGAAAAACATAAGCTACTTATACGCTACGTGCGTTACAGCAGTATAATTAAGATTCGCGTCCGACTCGCGTTAACTAACTTAGCAAAAAATTACCTAACCGTATTTTCCACTGCCAAACTGTCTTTCGGAACGATGTTGTTGAAACTGACGAATGTCAAACCCATACCTTTATCCAATGATGCGGTAGTTTTCACAATTAGGAGCGAAGGATCTGTTAAGGACGCGTACGCGACGGTACAGTTTAGGGCAACATTTTACGGACACTCTCCAAAAATAATAATGATAAAGTTTTATCATTGAGAGAGCTAAAAAAGTTCGCAGATGCTTTGATACGTATGTTTCAGCACCTATAATGATTGTAGGACATGTAGGACACTCTGGAGGCCCAATTGGAATGGTAGAGAAACAATGTAACATAGCTGCGTATTACCGTACTTGAATTTTGTGACGTCACAAGCCTCGTTACCCATGGTGCACCGCAGCTTGGCCCCGCCCCCCAGGTTAACCTTATGTAGTCTCATCATCCTCGATGTGGCGCGGATGGTTCCTGGTGAGGTATAAACAGAAAATTGATTCAATTTAGCCATGAGAGCAGAAACATGTTGGTGATTGGGTGAGTAGGCTTTAGGTAGTTTTTAAGGATACACCGCCAAGCATAGTCTAATCTGTTAAAAATACCTACTTGAGAAATCTAAAAAAACTCACATGGCTTTTCCAACTTTTGAAAACTTTAGTAATGGCTCTACTTATATGTTGCTCAAAATGCGAATTTTTTATGCCTGATTAGTGATTACTGACAAGTAAAAATATTTAATAGATAGAACAGTAACGCAAAACACAGGCTTAGAATATATATATATTTTTTTACTGCTGTGGGAACGTAAAAACAGCTTCTTATTCACTATTGGAGTCTGATTTTCGGCCTGCAGCCGCAACTTGGTTAGCTGGTGAGGATCTTTACACACTCGCGCAAGTGATATTTCGAAGGAAAAGTATTTAATAAAACATGTTAAATACTTCCAGTGAGCGCTCTGTAAGAATAAAACTAATGCAGTGCAAGAGAAAGCATCTGATTACCTAAAAATGAGCCATGATGGCAAAATGTTTCTTTTTTTAGATTTTAAATAAACAAGTGAAATTGACGAAAATGTCTTTGAAAGAATCTCCGAAGCAAAGTGCTTGTTGATCATTGTAATTGAACAAGATAGTGCCTAATATAGATCTGACGTTTATTTAACAAACTGGTACAAAGTGTCTGCAGTCTTCGTTTAATCAACTTGTACAATCAAACCTTATGATATTTCAGAAACTGGTGGCGGATCTCTGATTGGCGGGTCATCGGGAGGTCCCTTCATGCAAGATCTGTCTACGAACCAATTGGTAGAGGAGTGGTGTGTCACTGGTGTGACGTCCTACGTAGCTACAGATCGGGGCTGCAGGATACCAAGGACCGTCTTCACTTCTGTAACAGCCTTTAGAGATTGGGTCTCTGAAGCTATCCGCCAAGTTGTGATTTCCCTCAGCGCTAACACAACATAAACGCTGAAATTTCCATACCCACACATGTTACGAGCTTACCAATGTCCTACGAGTAGCTGGTGCTTTCAGTGCCAGTATACGGCAAACAATAAGAATTTTTCACTTTGGCTCTTGCTGTTGGCTATCCGAGGCCGGCCGACAAGCCTCCTCTTCATTTTTGTATTTTCATCTCAACCCATTAACGCCAACTGCTCATTTTTTTCTGGACTGTACTAAAAGTGCGTTTCTTGCGAGATATAAACGGCTTGCCTGATGAATTAGTGGTTAAATGGTACTTCAAGATGGTACATATTTGGGTCCTTGACATTGCATTAAAATTTACTTAAGAATATATACTCCTATTTGGTAATTCGTTTTTGTTTCCGACAATTCAATAATTGTAACAGGAAATCGCTGCTAGCTTCTCTTCGACATGTCTCAATTATTGAGAACTGAACTAAAGGGAAAATGAATATTTTCATCACTCTAGTGTATTGGAGTGGGTTCAAATGCTGTAAAACTCGCTAGATAGCTGTTAGTCTTATGAAACCTTGTAATTGCGGTTCAGGTTTGACATTTTATAACAGCGACGATTATTTTCTATTATTTAATTAATTCAGTTCTCATACCAGGGCACCACTGTACAAGCGCCCGCTCAACTTCTGGGCGGATATTTATATCGCTCCTCGTTAATGCTACCGTATCTATGCTACCGACTTTCGCAGTGAATCGAAACGACATCCACCAATAATTATTATCGATGCTCAAATTTTAGTATGGAAGTACGATTGAGTATGTTTGATTTGTCCCTAATTGTCTACGGTTCAACAATGAAGTTTTTTCTTTGCGCTCGAATAATCGGGTAATCTTACCCCATTCATGCACAGAAAGAGATTCTAATAGCAATGTACTGATAAACTTTCATCGGAGAATTATAGACTATTTCCATGCATTTGTAGATCTACGAGTAGGAGACTACATATCTTGATGAGACAATATTCCTACCACATCTGAGGAAATTTGTTGTCGCGTGCCACTGATGGGCATTGATAGGGTCTTCTTCAACCAAACGCTAAAAACTTAAAAGATATAGGAACAAAAGCTGATTATGGAAGGATTAACAGAGTAATGGTGCAGAAAACTCTTTTAAGCAAACATATGTAGCCTGTAAACTGCAAGTGTAACGAAACTTATGAAAAAACTTATAACCTACATTATTTGTAGCACTAGTGTTAAGTTTGCTCGTAATCGTTTTACGCTCGAGGTATCTCTTGATACTGATAGCGATTTGGGCACGCGCAGTCCAGCAGCAAAAGAGTAGATAGAGTAGAGAAAGGACCAGAGCCCGCAGACTCCTGCCTGCCTGTCTTATACTCATGAGCCTGGAGCGCCAGTGCCTCTTCTGTCAATTTTCAATGAAGAGCACATTGTTTATTGAAAGCTCAGACGGACTTCTCTGCTACATGTCGGTCAATTTATCACGACTGAATTCAATGCCATTTGGTTAATTCATTTCGTCCAAAGCTATATTGAAATTAACCTTGTTGACAAAGTAAACTTCTTTCAACGAACGGCATATTGAAAATCTCTTTTTGAACGATTAAATGTCACAAATGAAAACTTTTTTTTATTTGAGACAAATTGACTTGAAACTGGTAAAGTGACCGCCCAAAAGTTTGACAATTATTAATTTTCTTTCACTTTAATTTCAGCGCATTAAATATTCTCCAGTCGAGTGCAAACTAACGAAATAAATTTTGCAGAAAACCCAGTTTCCACTACGTTCTTTCCCTTGAACCCACAAGGCGTCATCACTTACAAGAGTTGCGCCAACTATAAAAGTTGCTAATCTTATTAACTTAACTTGTTCGGAACTTCAGGCATGAGCTCCGGAGCTGAGCTTGAAGTCGCTGCAATTTAGAGTAATAGGCAGAAGCTATTAGCGACTGAATCCCGAATCTGTGCTGCCAAGCCAAAGCTCATGACTGAAGTTTTGGGCAGGTTAAGGCTAATGAGGTTAGCTTATCTCGTTGGACTCACCCAGGGGATGACATCTATTATGCGCTCGCCATCTGCTGATCTACGACCTGTCAGATGTTTGCAGTTTATTTGTTGATAATAATTTCAATATCGATCTGACTGGAGCGTCAGTTCAATTTTGTAATGATCTTCATAGTTAAAATCTCACTACTGTAGAGAAGTGACGATGGTTACCTATATCCTCTATTCCTGAGTGAAAGTTTTAGTCGTTTACTTCCTTCATAGAAAATGGTTTGCATTTAGGGAAAAATGTATGGCGAAGCTTTACGCCTTCATATCAATAAAAGTTTCTGCATTATAGAGCAAGCCTAGCTAGGTGTCTTTGTACTTACTTGCACGCTTGTGATTAGAATTATTCTTATTGTTTCACAAAAGATATGGCTCATTTCGCAGAATTTCTTTTAAAAATTTGAAGCAGCGCGGGGTAATACGATAGTCTTGCAAATCTGTTTTATTTTCCAGTAGTGATAGTGGCTGTGTAACATGACATTATCAATAGGTTGACATTTTTCTTTGTTGTTTCCAAGTATCCGCATTTATCATTCCAATACGGCCCGCCTCCCTGGTTGTTACCTCCGCCAAGGAGGTTATGTTTTCGTCGGGTTTGTCTGACTGTCTGTCACCACGATAACTCAGAAAGTTATGGGCGGATTTTGATGAAATTTACAGGGATTGTTTGGTATGTTAGTAGGAACAGATATTTAGCTTTTGTTGAAGATCCGTCCATCCGTTTGTTTGTTTTCTGCCTCATTTTTCTCAATGCTATAACTCAAAAGTTATGAACGGATTTTTATGAAGTTTGCATGAGTCGTTAGGGATATCACAAAGAGTAAAGGACCAAATTTTTGTGATGATCTGTTTATTCGTTGGTATCTTTGTTGCTGTGTTTGATTCTATGCTTGATAGCGCAATAACTCAAAAACTTTTGGGTGAATCTCTATGAAACTTACAGGAATTGTTAGTAATACGAGAAGGCATGAATGATTAAATTTTGGTGCAGATCGGTTGATTCGTTTCTATGTTTGAGTTATGTTTGTCATAATGTTTGTTAGCAGCATAACTCAAACAGTTATGAAAGGATCTTAAAAAAAACAGAAACGGCTAATACTATTAAAAGGCACAAACGATTAGGTTTTGGAGTTGATACAAAAGAAATCATAGTTGCAGAGCCAATTTGAATTTTTCGTTACCTTTACCTTACTTGGCTGAGGTATACGCTCTCAGAGTACTCTAGTTTACATATGGAATGATTACATTTATCTTATACTACTTGCTAGAAATTTTAATTACAAATCGTCTTTTATTTCCAGCCTTCTTGAAACTGACAGTAAGTGTACTTCTCTGCAGTTACCAATCTCAATTTTAAGTTCTTGCGCAATATTTCTTTCTTTTTCTGAAAAATATGTCAGCGACAGCAGTATATGCAGTCTGTATTATTTTGCAAAATCTATACAAATTTGAAATTAGTTAGTGGATCAGCTAGTTGTGTTTATTAAAAAAATTTTTTTATCCAAATATTCTAAAGTTCCTCGGGGCAGCGTTCTTGGCCTGTGGCGCTTTGTCTCGCACACGGCCGATATGCTCTCTACGCTGGAGAACACGATCAGCTATGACGACGATCCCACTCTGATAGCTGCGCTACTAACTCCCAGCATGTTGTCACTCGATCAGTCTGTACGTATATAAGGACTTGTGGAGTATGAGTGCATGGTGCTCTGCCTAGAGTATGAAGCTAAATGCGAGCAAGACTGAGTTTATGATAGTCAGTCGGTCTCGGACACTTTTACCCCAGCATCCACTTCTGAATATAGATGACACTGTGCTTCAGAGGTCTAGTTCTCTGGTGATTCTTGGTGTCCTCCTTTATAAGGAGCTTAGGTCTCAAGCGCTTATTAGACGTCTCGTGTCACTTGCTTCGGGTATAATTGGTCTTTCTGCTAAGGTAAATATTGTGTTCGGTGGCATAGGGACATAGTCCGTGGATGCTGTAATGCATTCGTGGTGATTTGTTGGAATATTGCTCCCCGGCTGCAATCAGTCACTTGAGCCTGCTGGACAGACTTGTTAGCCCAGCCAGTTGGCTGTGTGCTAAGGGGGATCTGGCGAATCTGTTCCATATGCTGAGGGTGGCCTCACTGTGTACATTTTATAAGGTGTAAAACAATGAGAGATATTGGTTGCATACTTGCGTTCTTCAATCTCTTTACTCAAGGGATTTAGGTGAAACACAAGAACTGCAGCTAATGGCCACCCATTTTACATTGGAGACCATTTGGTGACGAACTTACCAGTTCAGTTGGTGTTTTCTATCTTGATCTGTTTTGACCTAGAATTCGTTACAAGGATTCGTGTTCTGCTGTATGGATTTGCAAGCGTTTAAATCAGACGTTAATGTTTTTTTTCGATGGAATTTTCTTAACTGGATCTTGGCTTTCTTGGCGTTGTATATAACTCCATTTGGGTTTCATTACCTGGCCGTGGAGGCCCAAACGTGTTTTAACAATCATAATAATAAAAAGCTAGATAGAAAAACTAGTGCAAACTCAGAGCCGTAGACAGTAACGGACTTGAATCTTCTACTAGATTTCAGATCACGTACTCTATGCGTCATTTCGGTGTGTACTTCCGATGGCGCTGGGTGCGTAATCTTCGATCTTGTTTGTTTAGATGTCGGCTACCAGACTAACCTGTGACGGAAGGCGCTTCCGGTGCAAGTGTTGTGCCAAATGACAGCTTTACTTTCTTTGTATTTTGGCTGTTAATATACAGTCGGTATCAGTGAGGGATTGGTTCTCTCAGAACTCTCAAATTTTCCTTCTTTGTTGATTGCCTCGGTTCAAGCTAAGATTTTACATTTACTTCGTTTCTTTTATGCACATAAACATACAGTATAAACGCACATGAGAAGAACAAGGGCAGAAAATGGTTAGCTACTATTTGGATTATTTGCAATTATCTGCTATCACATGATTATTTACGTCTTATCCTGTATTTTTTACGCTAAAGGGTACAGTTATACTTTTCTGAAAATGAAGGCTTACGTGTGTAAAGACGGAAATGCTTAACAGATTAGCAAACACATTTAAAAATTGTGACAGCTCTGTTTAGTTAGCAGCATATGCTGAGCAACATCAAAGATGCGACCTATTAGCCTAAACATAGCGGCAATACTGAAAACAGAATATGACTGCACGCATAGTTACAATAAATGTTTGGTGGACTGGTCCACACTTGCCAGCAGTAATTGAATAAATTAAATAAAACTAAGTAAATGACTTCACTAAAAAAGGACACAGACCACTGGCGACTGTCATTAGCATGGGTGCGATACCATCTGGACTGTTAAATGAATTTTCATAAGAATGGTACATAATACTTTTCATCGACGCTTTAGCTGCTAAAAAATACAATGAAGCGACAAGAACCTCCGAAAGAAGACACACTGGGGAGGCAAGTGTGTAGTGTCCAGAACCGTCGCTCTCCAGCAAAGCAGATATCCATTTCGGGGGTTAGTTTATGATTCCAGAGAGAGATAAAGAGAGGAAGAATTAAGTCCACAGAATTATAGGCTTTTTACAAATTATATAAAAGGCTGCTATTCAGGTTTACCAGCTTGGAAAACAATAAAAGGGCAGAAACATTCTGTCAGGGTAAAATTGGTGAATAGTCATAGAATATTAAGAACCTAAGAATAGAATATTAGATGCAATTCACTTGAAGAGCTACCCCTCCCCGAGCAGCTTAGGGGTCTCTTTGAAGCCAACAATCTTCATCCGAAATTTAGTAGTCAGTACTATGTAGTTGGTCTCACCATTTTTACCCAAGAACCTATACACTTCATCCGTTAGTATGTAATTACCCTTGGTAATCTTTGGGGCTCATCACCTTCACTTGAAAATTAAAAGAATAGAAATAAATACACTCCAATAAAATTAACTAGAATGGCATTGCCGTTATCTTGCTAGTGAAAAAGCGGTAAATATTTCAATCCCGGCAGTATGGTATTCAGTAATTTGATTATTAGAAACCATTCGTTCTTTATTACCTCCACCAATGAGGCTATGTTTTCTTCGAATTTGTAAGTTTGTCAGTCTCTTTGTCTGTCTGTCTCCAAGATAACTAAAAAGTTGTCGACAGATCTTAACAAACTTTAAAGGGATCGTTGGGTATGTTGGGAGGAACAGATGGATAACTTTGGGTGAAGATCCGTTCAACATTTTGTTTCTCTGCCTGTCTGCCTCTTTCTTTCTTAATGGCATAACTCAAAAAAGTTGTTGATGTTTTATGAAATTTGCATGAATTGTTTGGTATATTAGATTAGATTAGATAGGCGGCAGTAGACGAACCAAAAGGCCCATTCCCAAAAAGACACCGGGACTTACACCCCGGTCCTCTATGAGCTATTGCCATTATGTTAGTAGAATGTAG
>LQNS02000211.1:13729936-13754796 GCA_001587735.2 Parhyale hawaiensis | reverse complement strand
TCTCCACTCCTTCCTCATCAAGAAACCTCAACACACTTTTGGCTTTGTGGCAGGGTGCGTTGTCCTGCATGATAATGGGGCCGTCAGTGTCAGAATTGTTTAAGATTGGCAAAACATGATCTGCCAAGAGGTTCTTATACATAACAGCATTGACACGCGTATTCAGACGGACGAGAGGAGTAGTACCCTTTGCAGAAAACATTCCGAACACCATAACACTACCGCCTCCAAATTTAACAGTTTTCTTTGTGCATTTTAGTAGTGAGTAAAGCCGCGAGATACCTGCTCGTGACCGTTCACCCTCGCGACCTTGCGCGTGACCTTGACCTTCCGGTTTAGGACGGCCAATGCACTTTCGGTGTAGCGGGGGTTCGGGGGGCGCGAACCGAAAGTGGGCTGGGCCTGGGAAACCGGAAACAGGCGGGGTCCAGAGGTCAAAGGTCACGAGCAGATATCTCGCGGCTTTACTCACTACTCATCTTGGATCGTATTTCTCAACTGTTTGACGTCTGAAATAGTTATTTCCATCATTCCCGAACTAGTTGAACTTGCTTTCATCACTAAAGAAAACTTTAGACCACCATTCTTGAGGAATGTTGACGTGTTTGTTGGCGAACTTCAACCTTGCAACTTTGTTCTTCTTACTGATTAGCGGTTTCTTTTGAGGCCGACGTGCACGAAGAACAATNTTCATTTGCCTAGAAATAGAAGAGGCAGTAGCAAAACGGTCCTTTAATGCTGTGCGTTGGATGATCCTATCCAGCCTAGCAGAAGTTTTTCTGGGCCTCCCACGTTTTCGAACACTCGAAACACGTCCAAGATATTCATAATCTTTCACAATTCTTCCAACAATACTCTTTGAACGAGTTACCTGTTCTGCGATTGCCCTGATGCTGAGATTTTGTTTGTGTAAATTAACAATTTTCATGCGTAAAGATTTATCAACTTTTTCCCGGGTAGCCATGCTTGCAGTACTTGCAATGACGTAGGCAGTCTTCTTCTTCTTCGGAAACGCAAGAAAATGGGGTTACTGAAAATTTAAATTACAATTTTTGAAAAGTGTCCCTTAATTCTGATCACACTAAATTCATAATTATAAGTTAAATATACATAACTTTTTTGTTATCCTTCGTATCGTAATAAATTTTTAGTATATTATTAGGTATCCCAATAACTCTTTTGTGTTAAAATTTCAGCGTTGAACCTTTTACAGTTTTTGAGATATGAAATTTTTTATTTTTGTCCCTAATTAAGCTCGCAACTGTAAGTTCCGTCAATAGTGAAAAGGCTACCAACGGTAAGTAATATAGCGAATGTGAGTCAAGTAATGGAATTCAGCTATTCCCACATAGTGAGTTACAGCTGGTATTGCTTATAAACTATACGAGTAACATAGTTAAGTGAATTTCTGTAAATCTGCATCAGTACAAAGCTACAGTCCTGGATAACGAATTTTTATACGAATGACAATCTGCCATTGTTGCACACGAATACATTATTCATCAAAGTGAAGCTGCACTCACCATTTTTTCTCTTAAAAATGATAAAATGAGACCCAAATCACAGGGCATAGGTAAGAAAATGAAGAAGAACGTGATCTAAGTTCCTGTTTTCAAAGAGAAATTAAAATAATATAGAGTGCATTTTCATTCCCCGGCAAAGTTAATGCCACACAAAAGAAAACCTGAGGGTTTAAATTGACGCAAATGAGTAATACGCGTCTTCAAAAGTCATCTGCTTCTGGTGGAGGAAGTTACCTTTTTTGCCTTTTCAAGGCTGTGACCATTTTAAGACAAGTCAACTAAAAGCTGTCGGTGATGTAGGTAGCTAAGCCAAAATATATTGTCATGAGGTGTGACGATCGCTAGGAACGTACCAACGGATGATTTTGATGAAGGGAGTCAGCCTCATAGGTGTTGGAAAAGGCGTCTTTTTGGGGCCACATTCGTGATCGGAATCACCTTGGTCATGATCATCGTGATCACTGAAATGCACTAGAACGGTCAATGATTTTTTCTTACCCAAACCGGAGACGCCATGTCTACTCTTGAAAAGTATATTTCTGTCGTATTTACAAAGAAGATGGAAAGGAATGAATTTTTTTAGAGATTTTTATTTATCAAGTCAATGCGTAAGTAAACTAGCAGTATTTAACGCATTTTTAACAAGCACAGGCATAAAACTAACGAAACTACAATTCTGAAAGTCAATAATACAAACATTCAGAATAATATTGTCAAACTTATACTTAAATAAAAGCAAACATCACGAACTTGTATTTTAAATTTTTGATTGTTTAACGGCTGGAATCACTCTTTGCTCAAGCATGATCAGCCCGCGCAGGAAATCACGGTGCGATCAATTTTCACCATTGATCACGCTTGACTGCCATCAGAATCAGGTCAAAAAGTGGTCACAAAAACGCGTGGATCATGCGAAATCAAACGAAATCATCCGCAAAGTGGCCACAAAAAGACGCCTAAAGTAGGAACTTCTTTTTCAACTAAGTAGCAAGAGCAGCTTAGAATGAAGGAAGGCCACCCTACTGCGTATTTCATGAAGTGTTTCCTTATTGCTCGACCATATACGGCATGAGCTGTTTCTTTTGAAAGGAACTTACCCGGAGTATATTTTTCTGAAGATGTGACCTTTCTTTTTCCACAGGAACGTACCACGAGCTATTTCTGCTGAAGGAAACTAATCCAGAGCTGGTAATTACCGTGGCTGTAGGAGGCTGGCAAGAGGGATCGGAGAAATTCTCTAAAATGGTTTCTTCCCAAGCAACTCGGTCAACTTTCATCGCTTCTGTGCATCAGTTTCTATAGTTAGTCTGAAGTCCTGTGTTCTTGTTGGATGTCGAACAGCTTTGTTCAACTGAGGGCCATTAGAATTATTTCACACCTCAAGGTTAACACAGCCTGGGCTTTAGTGAACAAATTCACTTATATTTCATAACACTGGTGTGTCAGTACTGCACCTACTAAAAAAAGACGAAGAAGAAAAAAGAAACGTTGTGGTATTGTTACATATATCAGGCTATGTTAATTATAAGTCTTGGAATGTTTCAAGTACCGCAAAATATCAAGAAACATTATCTGTAATGTTTCATTTTTTTCAGTCGACTCAGGTCTGTACCGCAATAAATGGGAGATGGAATGGTTATGTTGTTTTTCAGCATCACCACTTTTGTTTTATCGTGTTACTTCTGTTAACTTCTTAGGCAGTAAAGCTATCTTCGTATAATATCCCATAAATTTTCTGCGTTTCAGTTGCAAATTGCTTCAAGTCCAGTTCGTTGATACTCGCTGCTTTACCTTAGTTGTGTGAAATTATAAAAAGGCGTGTCTCATGTCTTGCTTACGCTAGAAACCACGATATGACTTATAATGGCTATTTACTTGCTCTACAGTAAGAATTTACTGGACGGTATCGACCTAGTGTGGCACGATCCGGGAACTCGAGGAGGGCGGCCAGAAGATAAAGAAAACTTTTCCCTACTGTGCCAGGTAAGGAGCTAGAGCAGGCTTGTGTCGAATATCCAATACTGCGCAGACTGCATCGTTGGTTTTTGCATTGTTATTCCCACATTTTCTGCAAATATTGTGATATCTTCTTGAATTGTTGTACAAAATAATGAATAAAAAATTAATATAGCAGGTACCTCTGAAACTGTAAAATATGATAATACTGTGACAATTAAGTCATCAACACCCACGTGGAAGAAGAGAAGAGCAATGAAAAGGAAAATCCCAGCATATCATCACACCAGTTAATGTGTTAGTTTTTGCGTTGGCCATTTGCTTGGTCAATTAACTAGTTGGTTTCTCCTCTCATCTACCAGTACTGCGTACATAAAACAGTTGCTCAACGGTAGGAGGGCCATTTTTGAAATTCGAACAGTAAGCACGACTGAAGTACTTCTTATACAGTAGGTATAACGAATTTCACTTCACCTCTATACACAGTAATACTCTACTTGTTCAGAACTCTTGATGCTCATATGGAGTAGGAGATAAAAAGGAAGAAAAAATAAAATGGAAGGACAGCCTTCAAAGAAGTATCACGAAGAAGAGCAGAGTAAAATAGGATTTTGCTGAAGTTATTATTTTCTGCCGTCATTTCATGACGACAGGGGCCACTAGTGTTGTTACCAACAATTTATAAATGTTAATAATATGACAGTATATAAGGGCTGTGTGTACCTCCGACTAAGAAACTTAACTTTGGGTATAGCGTTGGTCAGTCAATAACTGCTAAGCTTTTACATTGACACGTTATTAACAACGGTTAGGCTTCTTGATTTAACTTACTGTCAGCAACGGCTGAGCATCTTTACTGGCCCTTCTGTTAGGAACGACCATATAAGCTCTTATAGTGAACTGTCTACCAGTTAGCTAGTTTGCTACTCTGACATAATTTGCATTCCGATCTGGCAATGCACGGCGAACTAAAAGAATCTGGAGACATATAGTATGCTAGACCAGGTCGACATGTTCTGATAATTTTATAGGAAATTTGCTGGTCGTTTTCTCCCTATGCTCAGTGTAATTTTTAGGTCCAAAATTTAGTTGGAAAAATTCTAGTTTTTGATAAAGTGAAAATGTTACTTGTTAGGCCAAATGCATGGAAATACACCGATCTATTGCCTAAGCTCCGTTTTGCTCAAAGGTGGCGAATAAACTGAGCCGCTTCAATGAAATTACTCGTCTATTACCAAAAGGTCGACTGACATACAAATAGTGTTTGTGTCGTTGTCTATGCCGTGCTGATTCCAGTTGATTCTCAATCGTCCCTATGTGGGCTGTCGCGCGTTTTTTAGCTTAGAACAAGTAATTCCCATCCTTTTAGAAATGAATATTGCAAAATACAGTTTCACGATATATACTTATATATTCATACATTAGCTCTGTAAATCTGTAAGCGCTCAAGTCGGCTGTGACTGGCCTTCTGAGTGGTACTTTTTATCACAATTTTAAGTGCCCTGGACTACATATAATGGTTCATCTCGGATTTTGTTGCTATACCCGAAAGGGAAAGCGCGTATTGCCGCCCTGTAACGCAATGCTAACGAAAAAATAATATTGGTCCTGAAATCATGGTTTCTTGTAATCATAAAAAACTTGGCCATTTGTGCCTCTTAGTATTCCAAACAATTCTTGCAATTTTCTAGAAGGTCTGTCATAACTTTTTCAAGCAATAATGCAAACATATACTGTAGTCAAACACACAAACGAACCAATAAATCATCACCGCTTCTCAACGCAACTAAAAATTCTCACCAACTTCATGGAGCTTCGTTCATAAATTTTTGGGTTGTGTTTCTGGCAAATTTAATGACTCACATTGAGACTAAAGTAAAATGGACCATTAGAAATCACAAACTATTTAATCATTCTTTTCTCATAACACTCATGACAATTCTTGGAAATTTCAAGAAGATCCATCTACAATTTTGAGTTATCTTAGTGATAGACAGATATTCCGGAAAAAAACTTATTCTCTTTGGCAGAAGTAATCATCAAAACAACATAGTATAATCACCAACGTTTATTCATGTAAGACTTATTTACAAGTTTTTGGTTTCATATACCACGTCTCATAAAACCAATAGTTATAGACCAAAGCAGGCCATGTTGAGGATTGCGGCAATATATACTGTCACTGTTTGTTGAAGACCGAGTGGCAGAATTAAATCAGCCAAGCTGCTAATTGAGGCATACGTAAGGCATACGTAATGATGCATACGTAAGGCAGCCTCAAAACTGATTCAGGGATAAGCAGACGTAGTCCAAGTTTTGAGTGATACTTGATTGCCCGATTAATAGGAAATAGTTTTCTCTGTGTTACCGAATGGGAGAGAAGATTGAAATGGGCTGTGCTCACCTCCTAATCAGTTAAAATTTTGGAGTTCAGTTACAGCGCGTTATTCATGAACATATCAGTACCCAGAGTATGATTAACGAAAAAGTATTATCGCGTATTTTTGTCATTTTGGCCGGCAGGATATGCTAGTTATTATATTGTAATAACGATTAATGTTGCAGAATGTGTAATACATAAGTACCTATGATATTCTGTTTCGTATTTATTACCTCCGCCAAGGAGGTTATGTTTTCATCGTGTTTGTCTGTCTTTCTGTTTGTCTGTTTGTTTGTCTATCTGTCACCAAGATAACTCAAAAAGTTATGAACCGATTTGGATGAAATTTACAGGGATTGTTAGGTATGTTAGGAGAAACAGATTATTAACTTTTGGTGAAGATATGTCCATCCGTTTGTTTGTTTGTCTGCGTCATTTTTATTGATGACATAACTCAAAAGTTATGGATGGATTTTGATGAAATTAACATGAGTTGTTAGGTATATAACAAAGGTAGATGACCAAACTTTCGTAATGGTCCGTTTGTTCGTTCGCATATTTGTCACTGTTTTAATTTTATGCTTGTTAGCACAATAACTCAAAAAATAATGAATGGATCTTTATGAAATTCATAGGAGTTGTTAGTAATAATAAAAGACATAAATGATCAAATTTTGGTGCAGATCGGTTAATTCGTTTGTATGTTTGACTCATATTTGTCATAACGTTTGTTACCAGTATAACTCAAAAAGTTATGAACAGATCTTCAAAAAAATTGAACAAGCTGTTATTAATATAAAAAGGCACAAATGATTAGATTTTCGAGTTCATGCAAAGATAATTATGGTTTCAGAGCCAATTTGAATTTTTGCTACCGTTGGCTCACTTGGCGGAGGTATGCACTCTCAGAGTGCGCTAGTTTATTAATGTGTTTTATTCCTTTTGAGCAAAGTATGGAATTATGTATACACGTGAAATTCTCTCCGAACTCAACTTGCACGAAGTGGACTTCACGGATAAAAATTTCAGTGCTAAAGTTCGAAAACAATTGTTGGATAGGCTAGACTCATTTGGAGCAGAATTGTATTCATTATAACCCAGAGTTTCTTTCTACCCTTTCTCCAAAATAGGTTTTAGCCACAGTAGACTATTGGAGGGCTGCATAAACCCTACAAAGCTACTAATACGAATTCTTTACCGCAATTTTTGACAGATGAATGATAAGGACTTCGAAGCATCTATTTTGACCTCACTGTCAGCAATGCCAACGCATTTTTATCCTCCCCAGTGTCTGTTTTACCGACCTTGTTCTTAGCAATGGCTGCAAGAGCATTTTTTGTTAACTTCGGTGTCAGCCACTTCTAGATATCTATTTTCCTGTGACTGTTAGCAAGGTTAGGTTTTTTGGACCATGTTTTCAACGCCTCAGTTTCCTGATTGACCTGACCGTCAGCAAGAACTCATTCTTGGCAAAACTGTCTGTAACGCCTACGTTGTCTTTGTTTTACCTGTCAGTTAACGCTCAAGATTCCTCTTTGACCGGTTTGCAGTAGCTAAGCTTCTTTTGTTGACGCACAGCAATCCCCAGTTACTAGTGGCTGATTTTCTTTTCTAAAGCCCGATGTAAGTGGCTCTTAAGTTTGAATAACTGAATATTATGTTTGCATATACTCTACATGAACAAATTACGTCATATTATCCAATCATATCCATCTTCCCCACTCAGGAGCTGGCGGCCACCTTCCGAGGTACAGGCTACCACTTGGGTGTTGCAGTTAGCGCAAGGAATGATGTCCTGGAAACGTCTTACGATCTTCGTGCGATTGCCCAGGTGGCCGGTACGTTAACCTTTGATCTGTAGTCTGTACTACAGGTATCATAAATTAATAAAGATCCATTATTATTATTAAAACTTCACGCTCGGGCCACCACAGACAGGTAGTTTAACCCAAATTTAGCATTATGCAACACCAGGTAGCGCGAACAGCTTGTAGAGAGGAACACGTATTACAGAGGGTTTTTATGCGTTTTGCCGTGCTCTGTTGGGAAGGTACAATCACGGCCGGGTAACAGAGGTGCGTTTGATTAGGTTTGCTAGCCCGCACCTACCCACCGAGTTTCGTTTCTGTAAGTGCATTAGTATACGATATATATGAGTTTTTTCTTCGAATTTGTGACGTCATTCTAACATTTAAGAAAATCTAAAAATTTTTGCGCCCACGATTTTACCCCTACATTGGCACCAAAAACAAACAAATATCATTTATTATCTCGTATACAGGGTACAATGGAGGTTTTCGAGGTTTTCTTTTTGCCTTAATTCTAGAATTTTGAAGATCCAGTAGTGTGAAGAGCAGGAGAAGCAGTCCGTGATGAGAGTCAATTTAGGATCCCTCATCGTGCATCACCCGACCGGCTTACAGAGGGTCCGGTGCGCGCGGGGTAGAGAAGCTTAAGCGTAGGGCGAGATTTTAGGCCGCCACGTCGGTTATTTATTTATTTACTTTATTCTATACCTATTGGGAGGCCGAACATCTGAGCATTGTGTGTTAACGATCATTTACTTCTATGGCAAGTTAACTCTACATGAATCCCAACCGTCATTCTTAACCATCCCGACACCTTTTTGACCAGCCTCGCTACGGGCAATTAAACCTTCCATGAACCCACGACACCTTTCTTGACCAGGCTCGCTACCTGGCTAACACCTAGCTTAGGAATGATAATAATAATCTGTGGTCATTGGTGGCAAACAGGTGATTTTCATAGTTGATAAATATAGGGTTTGTTTGCTAAGCAGCGATACCTCCTATTGCTTATGAGTAGATATGTATATATTTGTGATCAGTCTGTGATCCGTCACCACTTCTGAACAGATGTGATCCACGTAGTGAGTTACAACTACCACGGATCGTGGGAAGGAGTGACGGGCCACACCTCGCCGCTCTATGGTCGGTATGATGAGGAAGAAAGTCAGAGCAAGTACAATATGGTGAGTAGTTTGCTTTCGCTTCGCTATAAAATGGTTGAATCAAAATGTGTGTTCGATCTCCTCTTTCTAACATTTTCTTCTTGAGTTTCATATTGTTTTCGATTCTCCAGAAAGAATTCAGTAATTCTGGTAATAAGGTATACAGTGGGGGAAGTAAATATTCGTACACCATGAAATTGTATATTTAAAAAGATTTAGCGAACCAAAAATAAATGTATTAATACAATATTTGTATTTAAGTGTTATCAATTAATATATGTCAACAGAACCAAAAATTATGATGAATTATATAAATTATATAACATTTCACATATCTTGGGTTGAAAATGTATTCGTACAAAACGATTTTTTCATTTAAAATTGATTTGACTATTCAAGAACTTTCCAGAACCTTTTAGATTTTACGTTAGAAGTTTAGTTTAGTGACTTTAGTCCATGAACAGCTTTGGAGTCATTATTTCGTGCGACATCTTAGAAGAAGTTTGTAACCATGGAAAAAAGCAAGGAGCTCACGAATTCTGTAAAAGAGTTGATTATTAAAGAATGGAAATCCAGGAAAAGTTATAGGCAAATAACATAGACACTCAAAATACCGTTTACCACCATCGGATCATTTATCAAAAGGTTTAAATATTCAGAAACCATCGAAAACCAACTTAGATCTGACAGGCCGAGGAAGTTTTCCTCTATAGCTTCAAGGAAAATGTCCAGGAAAGTGTCTAAAAATCCCGTGACTACTCGCAAAGAGCTTCAGGAGGACTTGCTAGCAGCAGGGACAAGCGCTAGTAATCGTGCAATAAACCACGAGCTGCACCAAAACCGTTTACGTTCTCGAACTCCTCGCAAAACTCCCCTGCTGTGAAAATGAAATAGAGAAGCTCGTTAGAAATTCATCCGTGAGCTCAAGGACAAGTCTGAGTCGTTCTGGGAAAACGTGCTGTGGTCGGATGAGACCAGAATACATAAAGCTATTTGGACGAAATTCAAAGAACCATGTGTGGAGGAAGCACGAAATGGCATTCACACTAAAAACACCATTCCCACTGTGGAATTTGGTTCTGATAACGTAATGTTTTGGAATGCTTTTCATCACATGGAACAGGTATGTAAGTATAGTAACATCTTTTTTACCTACGAGTGTATATAGTATTGTAAAACTCCCTTGTAAACGTAGGCAGCCAAGTTTTTGAGCCCGATGGCGTTGCTATTGCTGGGTTTTGTATGCCGTTTTTTGTGCTCCTTATGATTCACTGATAATTATGTACAGCTACTAGCATGGCCAAGCCAGTCTCCGGATTTCAATCCGATTTAAAATTTGTGGCAATTTCTGAAATAAAATATTTATGCTAGGAGGACGAAGTCCATTCAGAAACTCAAAGAAATGTGCAAGGAAGAATAGGTTAAAATCCCTCAGGAACTGAACTGAACAAAGGCTACGCCACATAATATTTAATGCTGTTTTAAAAGCGTTTTCTGTTTTTTAAGAATACTTTTTCCACTCAAAATATAGAAATTTTTATATAATTTCCATTGTATAGGAATTTCTTGTTTTGTTGTTGCGTGTGTATTGTTTACGCAAAATATAAATACTGTATCACTATATTTATTTTTGGTTCGCTAGAATTTTTTAAATAAATATTTTCATGGTATACGAATCTTTATTCCCCCCTCCCCCACTGTAGGTGTCTTTGCATTCAGTAAGCATGTTCTAGATTCACCTTCATGATTGAAAATAGATACGTATACTTTAGTTCTTCTCAGGTGTTTGCAATAAACTGTTGCCTAGATGGAAGTTCTTTGGTGATTATTTGAGACTATCCAATTGTTTCCCTATTGAAATCAGATAAATGCCTATAATTTCCCGATACGGTGACTTTACAAGTCAACAGGTATTTTATCACTGAGAGTTCTCCATCAACACTGTCATGAATTCCTTGATTTCTGCAAACTGACTTTGTTCATGACTGTTACTTGCTGTCAATTTCATACAAATTTTTCTCACCTCTTTTTCTTGTGCATTGAAGGGTGAAACACATTGATATTCCATGGATATCAATTACCATTCGTTGTTTTTGTTTTTGCCCACCGTTTCCAGTTTCTTTTTCATTGGCTCCGCCACTAAGGGAATGTTTGTCTGTCTTTTGCTCAACAAATAACTCGAAACGTTATCGAAGGATTTCCATGAAATGTACAAGAACTGTGCCAGATGTCCTTCGAATTTTTTATATTAGACGATTGTACAATGTTTCCTATTATTCAGAGTTTATATAGCTTTCTATGCAAATAAAATTTGAAATGCGTATCTTCTATACCACTCGCAATGGGATAACTCAGCACCATTTGAAGATTTTCGCCCTATAGAAGGCCCTAATGTAACTAGCGCCGAAAGCTTGGTTCAACAAAAAGAAGCCTGAACACATTTGCTAAGATTTTTCAGAATTATTTAATTCATAGACTGAATAAAGAAATCTGAGCTGCAGCCCTTCAAAACATCGATGTCTTGTGAAATAACTAACTGAAAAGCTCGACTGAAGAGAGCTAAAAGGTCATGAACTCACGGAAATTCCAGAGTCGAAACCGAGGTCGAAGCATTTTCTTCAATGTTTTCTGAGACCTGTGTCGTAAAAATGAAGCGCGAATATCAAAATACGCAAAAGTTATAAAACGCGAAGATTACAATGCACCAAAATACGTTCTGGCTACGTATTTTCCCATACTTGGATCGTTATGCGACCCCAGCAAAGTAAATATTACGAGATATGAAGATCGGTATGGTATACATGATACGTATACAATGAACTTGTCTTTGCTTCAAAACTGACTGAAAATTTTTTCTCAAGAGTGTACGAACAGTAGCAGCTATTGTTGAACATCGTTCCTGCGAAAATCAGAGCTTCTTGCAAGTTGAAGCTTCCTCTCACTTATAGTGAAAAGCGTAACGTGCAGACACTGGGACGCCACACGGACGGACGGAGCCTCAAGTAGAATTATAATGTAGATTATTATTATCGAGGGCATTTCACAACCCAAATTTTGGATTGGTTGAGCGATGGTTAGCTCTATGCTCTAGCGCCGGGTCGCATCCCGCAGCCTAAGGCTCAGAGCACTTTGCGGATGATGTGTGCTGTTCAAATTAGAGCGCTTTTCTGGAGGGTTCCTGGATGGAGATGGCCGCACTTCAGCTCTCGCTGGGTTGTCCTGAGATTCTTTGATTTTGCCCCCGAGCTCCGATGACCACTGAAACGACGACGACCTTCATCTGCAACAGTCGCTGAAATTCAATGGCAAGATCGTGATACTTTTCCTTCTGCTCCGTCTCCTTATCGATGATTCTGGAGTCGAAGGGGATTCAGACGTGGCTAAGTTTGGCCGACTTCTCCTGTTTGTCTTTTACGACGATGTCAGGTCGGTTGGCGTGAAGTTCTGGATCAGTTTCCATCCGCTTGTCCCAGTAGATCTGCACGGCTTCGTTTTCAACCACGGGCGCCGGTTTGTGCTCGTACAACCTCTCACTGACCGGGAAGTTATCGATCAGCAGGAGGGTCCAGTTGAGGCGTCGAGCAACTTTATCGTGCATGCGATTATACTCCTTTTGCGCCAGCACTCCGCATTCGCTTATCACCTAGTTCATGGTTTCATCCGAGTTCCTGCAAATTCTAAAGGTAGTACGGACGTTTCTCCTGTCGATCTTGTTTTGGGTGTACCTGGTTCTGAGGGCTTGCTCTTGAGTTGCCAGGGTATTGCCCCCATTGAGGTGAGATTTCAGGATGAGCCGGAGTCGGGTAATCCTTCCGAATGGAATCTTTCATCGTTCTGTGAAGAATGGAATTGTACTCCATGATACCATGAGGAGACCAGTGACACCCTGTCTCCTCAATGTCCTTTCTGGTACCTTCTTCGATGATGATTCCCTCGCACGCAGTAGCCTCTCCTCTTTCGATGTTAGGGATTCCGCATTTGCTGACACCGAACTGTATCTTTATGTCTTGGGAATACTGATGGACTATAATAAGAGCTGCTCTACTTGATCCTTTGATTTGGCGTAGACCTTCAGGTCGTCCATGTATAGTAGGTGGTTGAGCTTCATGGTATGGCTGTAGTTGTAGCCCTGGCCGGCCTTGTTCAGGTTCTCAGAGAGGGTTATCATGGTCAGGACAAAGAGCAATGGAGATAGGGAGTCGCCCTGGAAGATGCCCCGCTTGATGCTCACCTCGCCGAAGTGTTTAGTGGCTCTTGTGAGCTGAGTCTTCCAGTTGGGCATGGTGGTCGAGATGAGATTGCGAATGTTGCCGGCGATGCCGTAGATTTCCACGCATTCCAGGATCCAAGAGTGAGGGACCATGTCGAAGGCTTTCTTATAGTCAACCGAAGCCATGCTTAGGTATTTTTTTTTGCCCCTGCATCTTTCGTGAGGAGCTTGTCGACGAGCAAATGGTCCTTCGTTCCCCTGGTGTTCCAGCGACATCTTTTCTGTTTGTAAGGTAAAAGTTTCTTTGAGTCTAGGGGTTGGTATTTTCGCTCGCAGATTATGCCCATTAGCACCTTCCGCATGAGCGTGATGTACGTTATAGCGCAGAATTTGGTGACCCCGTGCCCTTTGCCTTGTCCTTCTGGATTAGGACTGTCTTCCCTGTGGTCATCCAGGTGGGTATGGATCCACTTTACAGGCACTCATCGAGCTGTGCAGCAATTCTGGAGTGCAGTGAAGTGAAAGTTTCGATCCAGTAGTCTTGCACCATATCTGGTACGGATACTTTCCAGTTCTTGATTTTGGTCAACTGCTTTTTTAGATGTTGACTGGTAATGGTAAGGTATGGATCTGCTGCGTCGTTCATCTTCATGACGTGGAGCCATTCTGCGATATTATTGTGGCATACTTCTTTGCTCCAGATTCCACTCCAGAATCGGACGCTCTCTTCTGCGTTGGGTGAGTCAGAGCTTGTCTCCTCTCCTCTAAGGGTTTGATAGAGGCGTTTTTGGTTGGGGTTGAATAGCTGGTTCTGATGGAATCCAGCTACTCTAACCTGGAAACGTCTGACTTTGCTCCTTCTAGCTTCAATGTGTCTTTCAAGTTAATTAGACCGACTTCGAGGAACCGGTACCTCGATTCGAGCAGTACCTTCTTTTCCTCGTTGTGGAGATTTCCTCTACGTCATTCGGAGATCCAGCTGAGATATTTCCTGATCTCAGCAATGTTCTTCTCGAGGCGGTGCTCATCCTTTTTCCGCTGGGTCCGTTGCAGTCGGGGTTGTACCTCAAGGATCCTCACTGCGAGGTCTGCTCCAGCTTTGATGAGGGCGTTCGTCTCCGTGATGTTGCTGGTGTGGATTTTACCTATCACTGAGTTGACGCGGAAAGCAGCTACTCGCATCTTCGGTTCCGGTAGGTGTCGTAGGCTGGGTGACCTTCCGGCGTTGCTTCAACACTGGGGTTCCGGAGTAAGTCCCGTAGCTCGCGCTGCTGGTCAAATAAGTCGGGCTCTGTCTCTTCGTCCATCGAGTCGCTCAGGTTCATATCGTGGGCCAGTAAGTGCCAAGGCCCGTGTGGTAGCGACTGGTTGGAGTCGTCCGAGTCGACCTCAGATGGGACGTAGTTCGACAGTAGGGTATCACTGAGTTCCTGGTTAGGGTGACGTTTCGTTGTTTCTACGCTGGAGCTCCGGAGTGAGTCCCGTGGCCCCAGCGAGTCACTCCGCTGCTGGTCAGACAAGTAGGGATCTGTCACTTCGTCTTTTGATTCGCTCTGGTTCATATTGTGGGCCGGTAAGTGCCGAGGCCCACGTACGTGGGAACGACCGATTGGGGTAGTCAGAGTCGATCTCAGACGGGACAGCGCCTTCATCGGGGGTTCCCTGCGTTGGAATGGAAGGTCGCCATACAGGTTCCTGAGGTGGGAACCTAAGCGGGGTCACAGGTCGGGTTGGAACCTGTTGTGAAGGTTCGTCAGCAGATGGAGAGGCAACTTGAGCTTTCATCCGCGCAGCGATTGGTAGTTTTTCCTCTTCGCTAAGGAGGTTTTTGCTGCAGATTTGCCGGATTTGGCCACTAAGAGAAGCTTGTGGGAGATTGCCAGGGATACCTCTCTCATCCTACAGCTGCTTGAGGCGCTTGAGATAGCCGGGCTCCTCGTGCTTGCAGGCGACGAAGCACTCCCACAGCATAACTAGGTCTTCCTTGGACCACTTATGGAGCGTGCGGCGTTGCTTTGGGAGAGTCGCCTCCTCCGCCCCCGGCGGAGAAAGGGGAACCTGCTCCCTCACACTCCCCTCTCCAGTAACACTCACACTAGTGTCGGGATCCTGGCTAGCCAGATTATTATTGTTATTACCCTTCACAGCTCGGCTGCTATCGTTCAAATCAGTAGTGCATAGTATTTGAATGGTACCTCTTACTTCATTTCGGGCGTCTTTGGATTGTTTAAGGTTTTCTTTGAGTTTTCTTGTTCCATGTTATTAAGACTAGACTTAGTTTTTAGTTGTAGTAACAATAGGCTTGTTCAATGATGTACGTGCCTTTCAACGTCTCTTTTTCTATCTTTTTCTAGAACTGTCAGAAATGTATGTTCAGATGTTCATGCCCAATTTTTCTCGTTAATCCAAACGCTATCGCTGTTTGTCACAGGCAGGTGTAGGTATTTTTTTTACCGATTTTTGGCGTTTATTGACATCTGAAATATCATATTGTCCGTGACAGGTCTTTTTGCCGCTGGTCTTTTCGCTGTCTGTCATTTCGCCGTCGGTCAATTCGTCATTAGGTCATTTCACTCTGAGGGCATTTTGCCGTGATGTACCATAAATGACTTGATAATACATAATTTATACCCAACCACGCCCAACCTAATATGCTATTGTTATTACTAGGAATAGTTTCAGCTTCAGCTTCTGGTCCATATAGCAAGTCGTGCAGCAAAACTTCCCTGGAAAAGAAAGGGTAATAAAAAGGAAAGGAGAATAAAATTAAAAATTCAGTAACTTAAAATGCATTGATGCACAACATCAACGATCTTAGTCATTTACTAAACATGAAACAATAATAAGAAATATCCTACTAATGTATAATGAATAATAATAAATTTCAAATCTAATTATTTGTTAGATAATTAAAAATCACCTACTGGAACTTAAAATATAATAATTCCCATGAAACTAGCATATCTCGGTCACGAAGACATGACAGTCACTAAAATGACTAGGATTTTGTCAATCGGCAGTCCACTTCAATGTCGTTAGTTAGGCTGGTGTTCCTACTTCTGTTCCTTCCTTTGCATGGCTTTTAGATCGATTCTTACTTAGGCTGTCGTTGCTTTGTTTTGTTCTTCTTATATACCGTACGTCTCTTAGTGGGTTACAGTGAATGCTTTTGTCCCTAACTTTATTTGGACAATTCCATACATGTTTTTTTTCTCTATTTTACAATACTGATGATGGGTACATTTTGTTCCGAAACGTTTACTGTATAGGCTATATACATAGTAAGCATGTTTTTATGTGTAGTGTGGTTCTCCTTTTTATTTCTACTAATTGTTTCATTTTTATCCATAACTTAAATACCGATGTTAACTTTCAGGCTCAATACACCTTGAAAATTCTGTGCACAAGGTAAACTGAGTTTAAGTCGTCCGGCTGGATCAGTCTCAAGTGACTGGCCAGGCAATGCGAAGCCTCTGCCGACCGACCCAATGTTGATGATAGCTTGATCAATCATAAAATTTTAATCAAAACGTATTCCTTCTCGTTTTTGTTTAGTACAATTTAGTTATTTTTAGTCACCCGATCGGATATATCTTAGTTAATGACCAAGAAGTGAAATTTTCCCGTGAATTGTGGTATTTGAAGTTCCAGTATGTGATTATTATTAACTTTATTTCATTGTTTTTCGTAAATGAATGAAGTTAGAATTTTGTTAATGATTAGTTTTTAATTTGATTTTTTTCTATTATTTCATGTCTAGTAAATGACTAAGCTCGGTGATTTTGTGCATAATTACATTTGAGGTTATTCTATTTTTCAGTTTATTCCGTCTTTTCTTGTTATGATCCTTCCATTTTTTGGGAAGTTCGATCTGCTGCTGAAGCTGAAACTTTTCAAAGTTATAATGATAGCATATCAGGTTCGGCGTGGTTGGGTGTAATTCATATATTACCACGCTAATTTTATTACATCACGGTGAAATGCCCTCAAGGCGAAATGACCTAACGGCGAAGAGACCGACAGCGAATTGACTCTCAGCGAAAAGACCTAGAACGCCTGTTGTCATTGTTATAAGTAACATAGTTAGAGTATTATGCAAACATGTTTCCCATGAATGGCCGATCCTAAGACCGGAATGAACGATGGCTCTAGTAAGTTTCCAAAAATTTGTAACAGGTGTCAGCATGTTCGTATTATTAGTTACAACTAAGATGCTATATAGAATTCATCGCTTGTATCCAAATGTTTTCATACAGGACTCTTCGATCAAGCTTGTGCTCAGCAAAGCCGTACCGGCAAGTAAGGTCTCTGTGTCCATACCTGCGTTCTCGAGGACTTACATCTTGATAGATCCAGAAAAACATGATTTTGGAGATCCTACGTTCACTGTGGGTTTCAGAGGCCCCTACACCGCGGATGATGGCTTCCTGGGCTACAACGAGGTACGTTTATGCTAATGATGGAAGACAATTATAATTTAATGCACAGGCTGCACCACCCCGTATGTGGTAAAGTCTATGTTTTACATACTGTAAGTTTTGGGCGCTATATTGTCGGCATAGTAATTAGTACGATTTGTCTCTTTATCTGTTGATGACCCACTGTAAAATCCGCAAATGTTACGTGAAGAACACAGCAGCAAAGGGCCGAAGAAGTCACTTCTCTATATTTTGTACGAAAACTGGCCCCAGCAAAACGCCAAAATGAGTTGCTTGAAATTTATCATTTACTTTGTAACATAGTTTTGTGTGCCAAAACCACAGGCTACACTTAAAGTTAGCCCATATTTTGTCACTATAGTCAAGCTGTTCATGAAATATTCTGCCTTCATATGGCAGCGTCTGCCGTCTACCCGACGGACTTCACGGCAGTCGAGGTCATCATAACACTGGTGTCCCGCATCGTCGTGAAAAGAAAACAGCAAAGAATCACTTCAAAGAAACAATTGCTATGTTCGCTGTTATATGCAGTTGTGCTGTAAAGAATATATTTACCTCCACCAAGGAGGTTATGTTTTCATCGTGTTTGTCTGACTGTCAGCAAGATAACTCAAAAAGTTATGGACCGATTTTGACGAAATTTACAGAGATTGTTAGGTATGTTAAGAGGAATAGATGATTAATTTTGGTGAAGATTCGTCCATCCGTTTGTTTGTTTGTCTGCCTCATTTTTCTCAATGCTATAAAAAAGTTATGGACGGTTTTGTATGAAATTTACATGAGTTGTTAGGCATATTACCAAGAGTTAATGACCAAATTTTTGTAATGATCCGTTTGTTCGTTCGTTTGTCACTGATTTTAGTTTTACGCTTGTGTGCACAATAACTCAAGAAATAATGAATGAGTCTTTATAAAATTTATAGGAGGTGTTAGTAATAATATTAAAAGACATGATTAAATTTTGGTGCAGATTGGGTTGATCGTTTGTACGTTTGATCCATGAATGTCATAATGCTTGTTAGCAACATAACTCAAAAAGTTAAGAATGGATCTTCAAAAAAATTACAGAAGCTGTTAACACTATTGAAGGACACAAATGATTAGATATTGGTGTTGATACAAAAAATCATTGTCTAAGAACCGATTTTAATTTTTCGTAACCGTTGCCTTGCTTGACGGAGATATGCGCTCTTAGAGTTGAATTCCTTCTTATTTTTTTCACCTTAAATTTGTTACGTAAACAATTATGTAAAAATCTTGTAACTTGTAATTCATTTATGCATCATAACCTGACGTTTATCTGGTGAAAATTTCGATGCAATTCATTCGTTACTTTCTAAGTAATAAACTGATTTATGTCATAGTTGTTTCCGTTTCTTGTATTATGGCCGCTACTGTATAACCAAGATTTCTATATTCTGAGATTTCGCTACAACCTGCACCCAGAGAAAATTTTCTATCCAATCTAGTGATGCTCATCACTGGCACTTTCAGTTTCTTCCAACATTGTTCATGTCTATCAAGCAGTTTTGTTGGGGAAACAGCGAATATTACTCGTTTTTGGTGCCAGATTTGGAGACAGATTTTTGATTAGCTGGCTATCGATGAATGTGGGATGCCGTTTATCGGTCCCGTCATTAGTATGTTTGCGGCTAGCGGTAACGAAGCGATAGCGGGGCTCTAGTGGCGACGGTACGGTATATGTCTCAACCTCGTACTGAGAGGGCAATGTCTATTCGACGCTGTAGCTCAGTGTAAGTCTAAGTGCTACCACATGATGTCATACTATGCTACAGACTATCTTGTTAACCCTGCAAATTTTCATTTTTCGCTATAATCGCATCTTATTCCAGGTATGTGAAATGCTTATAAACGAAGCGCCTCTCTGGAACATCAAGTGGCACTCGCAGCACCGCGTTCCCTACGTCCATAACGAGGGCATGTGGCTTGGATTCGACAATGTCACTACGGTAGAGGAGCGAGTGAGTTAATTATGGAGCGGTTATTAGTAAAACTGGAGTTTTCGTTGAAGTTTTACGTGGCGACTGCAATAATTTTGCGGATTTTCTTGTAAATGAGTACAGATGCTTGAGTGCATCAACCATAAACTTACGAAAAAAACTTGCAATATATTTGGTATATGAAAATGCGTTGGTATATAGCTAATGAGGTCACAAAGAGAAAATAGTTGCAGTATAGTCTGTGCGAATAGTACGTACTTATTAACGGAAGAGTTTAGAGAAGCATACTTCTGGGATATCCTGTAAAAATGTGCGTGTAAAAAAATTAAGTAACTGATCACTGAAAATGAAAATGTGCAGATATGAAACGAATGACTTTACAAAAAAATTGGTACAGCATATTGCTTGTGAAAGTACGTCAAGCGAATAGATGTAAGTTCTCAGCAGAATAGGTCACGTATGTCGGTGATTATATTTTAATCACAGCGTACTTAAGTGGAGTACGCTGTGATTTTGTTGCTTATGAAAGCAACAAATTTCGAGAGAAATGGTCGTGGGATATCCTATTAGCACGAATGAAGAAAAAGCGAGCTTTGAGAGTAGAGTTAATGTCCTAAGAAAGTGAATACTTCTGTTTGGCTACTGGAACTTTGGAATCTTGCCGACTTAATCCTTTAATTTCCCAGAAGACAGATCTATATTCCTGGCAATGGCGCCAGTGAAAATACGGTTAAATCGTCTCATTGTTAGTAAATTGTTACTGAGGTGATATGAAACGCAGTCAATTTGTTATTATTATTTTGTTTTAGGTTGAACTCGTGATGCATCATGGCGTCCACGGTGTTGGGTTGTGGGCAATTGACACCGATGACTTCAGGGGCGTATGCGGCGCAGGAAAATACCCGCTCCTGAAGACCATCAACAGAGTTTTGAGAAGATCAGACCGCTCTTCCCCTGACGCGCCTGTATCTTTTACCGTATCTCCTCCTGTTGCTACTCCTGAAGTACCTCTCTGGCAAAACATTACCGGTAAGTTAAAGGCCATTTCTGCTTTGGACGAGATTTTTCAGCAGTGCTTCTACGTGACCCGTGTGTACCTACAAAAAAACAAACACACAGAGATGATATATTTGTCATGTGGATGCTAAGACAAACAAATTTAGAGCACAGCACCCTCAGGTGCGCAGATATTGATCTGGTGAAACTGTCCCACAAGAGATGAGATGGTCGAACTCTGTATGGTTTATAAGTTGTACAATAATGAGAGGCATTGGTTGTATTCTTCTGTCACGGCCCTCAAAGTCTCTAGGAAAATTACACGTGCTGCTGTCGGTGCGCACTCTTTTACGTCGGAGAATGTTAGGTGCCGAACTAATCAATTCGGTCGGTGCTTCGTACCCTGGCCTGTTAGGGTTTGGAACTAATTGCCGGCATCGGCTTTCGGTCGTGTTGGGCCTACAAGCGTTCGAGTCAGCTGTAAATGACTTTTTGTTGGATTTCCTTTAGCAGCATTTCGGGCTTCCCGGTGTTTCAAAGTGCTTCATTTGGGTTATGCTTCCTGTCAGTAGGGGCCCAGGCACGAAGTTTTAATAGTAATACCGAACCAAATACCGAAAAAATACCGAATCATTCGGTACATTTTTTGGAAAAATACCGAGCCGAATGACCCATTTTTAACTACCGAATACCAATACCCGCGGTACAGCTATGAACTGCTGTAATTTTCTTGAAGATCCGTCTTCAATTACCTCCGCCAAAGAGGTTATGTTTTCGTCGGATTTGTCTGTCTGTCTGTAATTCTGTTTGTCTGTGAATCTCTCTGTCTGTCATCAAGATGACTCAAGACGTTATGAACGGATTTGAATGAAATTTACAGAGATTGTTAAGTATGTTAGGAGAAACAGATGATTAACTTTTGGTGATGATCCGTCCATCCGTTTGTTTACCTCATTTTTGTCAGTGCCATTAACCAAAAAGTTATAGATGGATTTTAATTAAATTTACATGAGTTCTTACGTTTATTACGAAGAGTAAATGGCCATATTTTTGTGATGATATGTTGATTCGTTCGTCTGTTTGTTGCTGTGTTTGATTTTGTGGTTGTAAGCGCAATAACTCAAAAAGTTTCAAATGGATCTTTATGAAATTTACAATAGTTGTTAGTAATAGTAAAAGACATAAATGAATTTTTTTTTTGCAGGTCGTTTGTCTGTTTGATTTATGTTTCTAATAAGATTTGTTAGGAGCATAGCTCATAAAAATTATCGGTGTTGATACTATCAAAAGGCGCAAATGATTACACTTTGGACTTGATACGAAGAATATCACGGTTTCAGAGCCAATTTGAATTTTTCTTACCGTTGCCTTGCTTGGCAGAGGTATGCGCTCGCAGAGTGCTCTAGTCAGTATTATTTTCACACCTATCACCATCATTACCGCTGCACAAGTCGGGTTGGCGTGCATCACAACCCCATGGACCTCATACAAAAAACACCAAAGTAAGTTTCAAGGCCGAATAAAGTCACAACAAAGTATCCGAGCACAGCTAGTCAAAAACTAGCAGAGTACTGAAAAGTGTTAAGCTGCCCGCACACAAAGGCGACGCGTTCCAAGGCGATCCTAAGCGATGTTGAAAGACCCCGAACACAGAGGCAACGCGAAGCGATACGAAGCTACGCGTCGCGATGAGACGCGATCCAAGGCGATCCTAAGCAACTTTGAAAGACCCTGCGCACAGGCAGCACGAAGCGATTCTCACGGACGCTGAGGCTGCTATCTATTCATGTAATTTATTTGTTAATTATTATAAACTAGAGCACTCTTAGAGTGCATACCTCCGCCAAGCGAGGCAACGGTGGCAAAAAAATTCAAATTGGCTTTGAAACCATAATTTTCTCTGCATAAACTCCAAAATCTAATCATTTGTGCCTTTTGATAGTAATAACAGCTTGTGCAATTTTCTTGAAGATCCGTTCATAATTTTTTTAGTTATACTGCTAGCAAACGTTATGACAAATATGAGTCAAACATACAAACGAACAAACCGATCTGCACCGAAATTCGATCATTTATCTCTTTTAACATTATTAACAACCTCTATAAATTTCATAAATATCCATTTATTATTTTTTGAGTTATTGTGCTTACAAGCACAAAATTAAAAACAGTGACACACGAACGGACGAACAAACAGATCATTACCAAAATTTGGTTATCTACTCTTTGTTATATACCTAACAACTCTTGTTAATTTCAATAAAATCTATCCATAACCTTTTGAGTTATGGCATTGAGAAAAATGAGGCAAACAAACATACGGATGGACATATCTTTACCAAAAGTTAATCATCTGTTCCTCCTAACATACCTAACAATCCCTGTAAATTTCGTCCAAATCGGTTTATGACTTTTTGAGTTAACTTGGTGACAGACAGACTGAGAGACAGACAAACAGGCATACAGACAAACAGGCAAACAGACAAACAGGCATACACACAAACACGACGAAAACATTACCTCCTTTGCGGAGGTAAATATTGCTTTAACCAAATTTTAACATATTGCATTACACCTTCACGAAAATTTTCTTGCATTATTACTATTCGATATTCCATTATTTTGCTGCTCGCTGCCTCTTCGAATGGCGTGGTAAACAAAGACATGAAATAGCTACGTGGTGAGCCAGATTCGAGACCACGTTGTGAAATATCCTGCCGTCAAGGAGCAGCTAAATATTTATTTTTACTCTCCGCTCTTTCAATACCGTTAATGATACACTGCTTTAAGACTATAGCTTAAAAAAAATTCTTCTCAGAAAGTATGTCGTTTAATATAAATAATCATGTGAGATATTAATTTTGTGAAAAGAAACAACAGTGATGACTGATGAACAATTTGTTAACCCCATTTTAATTTCTTTTAGCTTACTCTAGAACAGAGGTGGGCAAACTTTTTGACTCATGGGCCACATGGACTTTGAAAAATTGACGGGCCAGACTAGCACAAACAAAAAAAATAACTTCAGTATTAATACCTTCGCCGTTTAGTGGGAACGTATTTGCTGCAGCTATGCAGCACTAAAGTGAAGTAATACTATATAATAATTCATATCGTGTTTCTATTATTTACCTTTTTATTATATATAGGTATTTATATTTTTTCCCTTATGCTCTATTGGAATAAGATACGAAGTACAGTAAATAGGCAAATATATTTCCTCTATGGGGATAAGATAGGAAGAAATTCACGCACTGAATACTAGGCAAATCTATTAATTTTCTGGTCAATGTATTTTGGTACCATTTATTGAAGGTTTGTCGGGAACTCCAGCTGAGAGACCTGAGCTCGCCTGCAAGACCGTGTATGGACATGTTCAAAAGTGCTGCGGGAGATCCTACTTCACTTGGCCATATACTGTACCAGCTATATAGTCAGTTTTTCAGGCCAGATACTGAATTTTTTTAAGAAGCTGTATGAAAAGTATAAACACATGAGACAACGGGGGTTTTCATAATTTACTAATTTTTTGCCGTCATTTCTAATGACGGCTAGGGGCACTAGTCTGGTAATAAGCGTTTAAAAAGGGTTGATATCTATACGGCAGTGTTTCCCAAACTGTGGTGTCGCGCACCCCTACACCCCTGAGCGCGACGCACTGGGGTACGCCGCGCACCCACTGCTTATTTTCTATTCAGCATGCAGATAGAATATTTTACAAAATTAATTTAAAGGGGGACTTGAGTAAAACAGGCATTGAAAAAAATTTCGAGAAAATGTTCAAACTACATATAACTACGGTAAACCTAGGAATGTGATAGTTCATTTAAGACTCAGTCGATACCATTACTAATATTTTTAACTCCATTTCAGTTTACGTAAGGGGTATCACATCATTCTTTCTATAACCACAGTCTTGAACAGGTGTAGGCATGTGTCTTGCATTTGTTATGAGTTTCGTGTATAAACGCAATGATATGTTGTTGCTAAAAGCAAAAATATACACCAGTGGTGTAGTTTGAAACATATTCTATGACAACTGCCTGCCATTGCACTCCAAATATTGATGTTTTTTTTTTGCTCCTTACCGCCAAGGTCCAGTAACAGTACTGTAGAAGTGTAGATTGATCCACGGTAATTATCATTATTATTAAAACTTCACGATTGAGCTCCCACGGACAGGTAATGCAACCCAAATGAAGCATCTTGCAACACCGGGAAGCCCAAAACTCTGCTAAAGGAAATCCAGCAAAAAACCATTAACAGCTGACTTAAACGCCTGCAGGCCAATATGACCAAAAGCCGATGCCGGCAACAAATTCCAAACCTTAGCCGACCAGGGCACGAAGCACCTACAGAACTGATTAGTTCGACATCTGACAACCTCCAAAGTGAAAGAGTGTGCTAAGCACGCAGCACGAGTC
>LQNS02000211.1:13662084-13697499 GCA_001587735.2 Parhyale hawaiensis | reverse complement strand
CGCAACGTTCAGTTCCACACCGCCAGAAGACTTGGTACATGACACATGGCCATGAAGATTGTACCACGACGATTGTTTATCTGTACCTTGCCTTTACCAACGACTGTATATTGTCACTAATATAATTAATAATTTGGCGCAAACTTTCATTCACCTTGTCGGTTCGCTCACACCCGGAGTGACTGCTTTCAAGAGCAGCTCACTACAGCTTTATTTCATATACAAATTTTTAAAGTATGTTCAGTATCATTTCCCGTGGGGGGGGGGCATTTTGTTACGAATGCCTCCCCCAAAATTCCCGAGGGGGGAGGCAAATGCCATGAATGCCCCCCCCCCCTGGATCCGCCAGTGGGCGTCATTCATTTCAATGAAGGTCGCTTCCACATGTGGCCAGCAACAGAAAGAAATTGACACACAGCTCGTGTTCATTTTCGTGATTAAACACCTTGCGTTGAGGTAGGTGTGAACACGGCCTTAGGGACGCGCAGCCACCAATGGCTACAGTAGTGAGACATTCTTCAACCGTTGCTCTGAATAATGTAGATATCTTGAAAAAAAAAAAACTTTTCTAATCGGACATCTTTAAATTAAGATTTGTGATGAGAAAAATTTAGGTTTAGCAATGTTCGGAAGGTATTGGAATCAAGGTTCGCTTTGCTATCTGTAAAGATTCGGAGGTTCGCGAACAAATGGTCGGACTAAATGTTCGCACCGAAAGTTTGAAAATCTGGTTCGTTATTCGGAGATTCGGAATCCAAACCGGCGAAGATTCGGGTTCGGATTCGGAACCCAAAGAAAGTTTTGCAGCCCACCTCTGCATATAAATATATAAGGAGTTTTTTGAAATCTACATGCCTGGTGGGTATGTTTCCTCTGTTTCATAAGCAGCTTGCTGGCGTTTTTGCCCTAAGCTAGCAGTGACCTTTCGGCGCATGATACGGTTAGGAAATTTTCCCCGTTGTTGGCATACTCCCATTCCCTAGAGTCCAGAGTCACCCCATGTCGCAAACTAACGGCCCATTACGCTGACGCCCATTATATCGAAAGTGTTCGAGAAATTGGTCGCTTGTACGCTTGATTGTTTTACTGAGGTTAGGGTTTGCTGCCTGCTGGTCAGTTTGCTTATAGAACTGGTTTGGGCTCTTGTGACGCCTTGTGGTACCACACCATTTACAGTCTGCGCTGGATTATCGGTTTGAGACACGCCTTGTACAGTTGGACTTTAGCTCGGCGTTTGACAGGGTCAATCACAGGGGTCTATTATACAAGCCTGAGTCGGTTGGTGTAGGGTGGTAGGGTTCTGTCAATCATTCGTGATTTTGTTTCTGAGCGAGCGCAGTGTGTGTCTGTTGACAGCGTTTTGAGTATCTCAGTCATGGTGGAGTCTGGCGTCCCTCAGGGCGTGTGCTTGGCGAGCTGTTGTTCGTTCTGTTTACTGGTGACATGTTCTATTCGCTGGAAGACACGATGATCAGCTATGCCGACGATATCAGTGATACCTGCTCCCCGCATGCGAAACGCCGTAGCCCAGTCTCTGAATAGGAATTTGTCTCTCATTAGTGCATAGTGCTCTGACTGGAGTATGAAGCTGAATGCCAGTAAGACCAAGTCTATGATTATCAGTCGGTCTCGAACACTTGTAGCGCAGCATCCACATCTGGAGACAGATGACACTTTGCTTCAGGGGTCTAGCTCCTTGGCGATTCTCGGTGTTGTTTTTTGACGAGAAGCTTACTTTTCAGCCGAACATTAGGCGACTGGTGCCACGTGCTTCTACTAAGATTGGTCTCGTGCGTAAGGTGGATTCTATGTTTGGTGACAGTGAGGATATCCGCAGATGCTTTAACGTTTTTTTGCTGCCTGTGTCAGAGTATTGCTCACCGGTCTAGGCTTCAGCAGCTGACAGTAACGTTTGTTGGGCCGACTCGTTAGTTAGGCCAGCAGGCAGTACGTGCGCAGATAAAGATCTGGTAAAACTGTCCCACAGGAGAGGAAATGGCCGAATTCTGTATGTTTTATAAGGTGTACAATGATGAGAGGCATTGGTTGCATTCTTCTGTCCCGGCCCTCAAAGCCTCTAGGAGAATTACATGTGCTGCGGTCGGCCCGCACTCGTTCACGTTGGAGAATGTTAGGTGCCGAACTAATTAGTTCGGTCGGTGCTTCGTGCCCTGGTCTGTTAGGGTTTGGAACTCATTGTCGGCATCGGCTTTCGGTGTTGTTGGCCTCCAGGCGTTTATGTCAGCTGTAAATGGCTTTCTGTTGCATTTCCTTTAGCAGCATTTCGGGGTACCCGGTGTTGCTAAGAGCTTCATTTGGGCTATGCTTCCTGTCCGTGGGGGCCCGTGCCCGAAGTTTTAATAATTAAACCGAACCAAATACCAAAAAATACCGATTCATCCGGTATATTTTTTTTAAACATACCGAAATAACGAACCGAAAGACCCGTTTTTAACTACCGAAAACCGATACGCGGTACAGAAAAAATACCGAATCCCAGCTGTGGTTGAACGACGACAAGCTGGGCTGTCTAACATGTATCAGAAAAACGCACGAAGCGCTCATTTGGACAGTTTTATCTATATATATAATTATAATGGTGTCTGGTGATAACTGTTTTAGCCAAAGAGCTGAGTCACTTTCCAGTATGAACTACATGCACATTATCTTTACATTAGATCATGTTACAAAGAAATGTCCATTACCATCATCAATAATTCATCATCAACGTGATGTCAAAGTGCACCCAGTTGTTATTGTCACCCAGCACGATATTTGGTTTGACTTCCGAAAAAAAAAAATGCACTGCAGCTTGTAAGTCAGTGAGAAACATTGAGAAACATTGATCGTTTCTTGCTCGGTTATATACTGCTTACACATTATCTATAAAGTACGATCAGCCTTTATCGTGAGGTCCACTTGTTTTGCAACTATCTGCTTTGTTTGCTATTACTGTTGCTGTAAAAATATTATGAGGCGAGCATGCCTAGCAAAGCCTTATACCTGCATGCCATTTACAATTTTGTGGATGGCTGACATATCCCTCTTTTTAATGTGTTCATAATTCTTTTTTCCACAGAACGTTAGATCGTGCAGCTGAAGGCGCAGGTCTTGATAAAAATTCATCAGACGACGTGGGAATTGAACTATAAGCTGCGTATTTTAAACCCGGTGAGAAAAACTATATTTTGAAATTCAGTTCTACGTGAAGCCAGTTTATAGAGGAAATGAAGTGCAATGTGTCATTGTTTTTGCGATTAGACGCCAATACTGCTGTGTAATAGACGGCTCTTTACAGTAGCAATTGAAGCTAAAATTCTATAGGACATGTGGCAAAGTCAAGGATTATGTTACGGACAGAATTCACTCTCCAACTTGACATTAGAAGACTGGATGTACTCAACACTTGGAAGAAACCTTCTGTTAGAGAAGTTTTATTATCGTATCAACATATTATATTATTACTTTATGTATTATACTACACACCACCAGGCAATAAATTAACTGCATTACCTGCAGTATGGATTCCGGGCCGCATATAGGTATAGGGCTTTTAAAAGCATTTTACTATTTTCTCTGAAACACTTTAAACTGCTCCTTAATTATTTTTTGCAAACTACGCTATTTACAAGAGCGTACTTTAACGAAATTGATTAAAGGGAAGAAAATCAAGATAGAAGGTTTTCTCCTTTCTATCGTATAGATTCGCGATCATGCTATCGTTGTTAGACTAGTTGGAGGACATATGGTTCTCATATATGTGCAGCAATGCTATACCCAAAAGAGGTAAACCATGTTTACATGTTAAAAAACGAATCAGCATCAGCTGCTATTTTGCAGTATTTTTCAAAATGTAAACATATTGAGCACTGAGCTGTGCAAGAGGGTATGCCATACTAAATGTTACCTACTGTTTCTACAGAACTCACAGAAACGGTAAACCTTGTTTACATGTTAAAAAAATGAATGTGTGCAGACTACTGTTATGAAGTGTTTTTAAAAGGTAAATTAAAGCATACATTTTTCTGCGTTTAACTTTTTCTATAACCTGCATTTCAACATTTTACAATTCATTTTTTCATCAATCATCTTGGAGCTAAACATGGAATTAAGAGTTCAAGTTAAGGTTCTGAAGCGCTCATCCACTATACAGATTTAATCTTCATAAAGCCAGTTACGTATTTTCACATACTAATTTACAATTCCATTATTTCGCATTTTTAATTATTTATTTTCTAAGTGTAATTTTGTAAGATGAGTCTCCGTAACTTCACAACCGTTTCCTTAGTACCACCGTAAGTCTGTACAAAAGTCGTAATTTGTACAACTATGAACTGAAATTTCGCAACGTTTTAAACTGCTATATTTTTACACTGTAAATTAGATATTTTCCATTTCTCTTACGCTAACTTGATAACGTTTTGAACCGGAACTTTATCACCCTAAACATTAACAGCCTCTTCGGATTATTGGAGTTAAATAGCTTGGCAATAGCGCAATCGAGTAAATTTGTGCAGAATTCAATAGTCATTGACCGAGAGGTACTTCAGGATATTTCTAATGAAGTTGATGAAGTACATAATTGCCTCCAAAAGTATGATTACACCTAGAATCATTGTAGTGTAGTATGAAGCGTTTTCTCGTTCACTTAATGATGAAATGATATAACATCCGTCAGCTGAAAACTGAAGGGTCAAAAGAGCATGGGCATAAGTTTGGAACAAATGCAAGTCTCTTTATACTTGATGCCGACGACGAATCTGGCAGATTAAAAGTCCTGGTGTTACGGTAAGCGCTGATATTATAGCTCCAGAGTGAAGCATTTTAATTCCTACTTCGCTGCGGATGACCAGTGTAAAGACAAATGCTACCAAGGCGATACAGAATTAAATTATTTTCAATAACCGATCTCCCTTCTTCGAAGAAATCTTAAAAGTACCAAACAAAGTTCTCAGTCTGCTACATCCTCTTGCACGAGCTGCGACTGGTTCAGGCTCGAATTGGTTGCTCTCGGTATTGCGGCCTTCGGAGTAAATGTGTTCCGACGCTGAAGCCTCAATCCCCATTCTAGCATCTTGGCAACTCTCAAATCTTATATCCTGCCGGTCCATCATGTTGATGTTCACGTCACGTGGGGTCGTAGTTTCTTCATTCCTCTCCTCCCAGGCGAGAACATCGGGCTGCATGGCAAATCGAAGAATTGTGTCCACACTTTCGTTCTCTCCTTCCTCCATCATCATTACTTAGTTAAATGAGAGATCCAGAACTCAATCATGCAAGCTGGTGTGCCAAAATCTGCTCTAATTTATGCCAATTTCAGTAACTTGGTGGAATCGAGCTCTCAGTTAAAAGTCCAATACTGCATGAACTGCTGTTCTCATGTATCATGTTTACCACGTTAACCAGACAATGAGGCGTATAGTACAAAACTCAAGTTTTTCAGGATTTTCGTTGCAAACCAACTACTACCTGCTCCACCCGGTATCCAGTTTACCAGTAAAACCGGGAGCGTTTAACTAACCTTATCAAAAAACCTCTTTGTTTCTAACTTTTGCTAACATCACGAAATGTTTACTGATTGTTTTAGCTGCCGTGGCTAGGACATAAACAAGCTCTATTTTCCTTTTGAATTTTGCACAGGTAAATGAACAGAAAATCCGCTTTCAAGGGTGGACTTTGCTTTAATACTACTGTACATGTACAACTGTACAACAGCACTAGTGTACCTATTATTTTCAACAGATATCCCCGGTAACAAACGTCCTAGTGTCCGACTATAGTTCGACCATTTTATCAAAGCAGTTGGGTCGTGGTCAAATTCCTCTAGAGAGTCGCCAATTCTAAGGTTNCTTTAATACTACTGTACATGTACAACAGCACTAGTGTACCTATTATTTTCAACAGATATCCCCGGTAACAAACGTCCTAGTGTCCGACTATAGTTCGACCATTTTATCAAAGCAGTTGGGTCGTGGTCAAATTCCTCTAGAGAGTCACCAATTCTAAGGTTATTTCTGAGATTTTGTTCGGCCCATATCTTCGCCCTGCCCACTACCAGTATGTAGAGAAATTTCAGAAAAACTTACAGAATTGGTACCGCTGCAGAGGAATTTGACCACGACTGAACTGCCTTGATAAAGTGGTCAGACTATAGAGAATGTAGCTATACTTTTAATTAAACAGTTTACCATATGAATAGATGGTAGTGTGGTACGTAGTTAAGAGCTGCATGTATGTTTGTGGTTGACTCAGAATATGAAAGCCGAATTCACGCCTGAAGCAGGGTCACCTGAAAGCTGGCTTGACGACTACAGTATTCTACTTTCCATCGGCCGTGTGCATGTAGAATTAATGAAAACTGACAAAACACACAAACCCGTGTACTTCTATGTATGCTTAACTATAATATCTACAGAATGGAAGATAGCATTATTGACTGAATAGCAACTGTAAAAACGGTTAGCTGGAGGATAGCATAAACCTCAGGATATTTTTAATGAAGTCGATAAAGTAAATAACTGCCTCAAAAGCATGACTTCTTCTAGAATCGTTGTAGTGTAGTATCACTACATCAGAGACAGTACATATCAAACTGAAACATCTACAAAACTACGAGACAGTATTTAATAAACTTGCACAAAGCCAAAATACCTCTATGAAAAGAATCTTTATAAAAAGTCATTAAAGTTACTTTTGATATCAAGTGAAATATCTACAGACGCCAGACGGTGAAAAATTCTTAAGAACTGAGCGTTAGCAGTAATATCTAAACACTCGGGAAAGCATATATACGAACTCGAAGCTGGCTGATAGGCAACTTTCTACTGAAGAAAAGCACGAAGCACTTAACGCCGAATGTAATACACAGAACTACAAACTGCATGAGAAAAGTATTGACTGTTATCGAGTATCTACAAATTGAGAATGGTATACAGAGGTGAATACCTCTACTCCTGTGGAGATAGATGCGACATTTTTCTCTTTTTAATTGGTAAGTGCACCAGGTAATTACGAAGCACAGTAGAGAAAGAGGATGCAAATATTCACAGGAAAATTCTCACTCAAAGCACAGGGAATTGTTCACCCTTAACCAACCTGTGAAATAATTTCGTTTTCTGCGCGTTCACTCCACCAATGCTCCGAAGGTGTTATTGTACAGCAGAAACAGCAAAAAATGCACTGTTTTCTAAGTTTTATATCCCACCAAATATGAAGAGATATCCGTAACTAGTCTAATGACGCTTAGTTTGCGAGGAAACTGATTCGACGGTTAATAAGTTATTTTAATAACTTTTTGTGGTCGACACAAAGTTGTATAGCAGCGACGCTACAAAACATTCGGTCGATTGAATGCGTAGAAAAGACTTAATTTCAGACAGGCCCCTACAGTATTAATTTTCAAAGGCCCTTAAAAAAGGCACTGTCTTATTACTGTGAAGTTTTAACTGTTTGCACTTTCGTGGTGCGCACTTGTCTCATTGAAATGCACTCGTGAGAATGTCTGTGGACCCAAAACCACAAGGTGGAAATAAAATCATCGCTTTAATGGTGATAGCCAATGGAACGGGGAAACTCATCAGCTGTTAACGGTACCATTGGCCTTATAGCTGCACCGTAAGTCCGTAGCTGTTCATATACACTGAAGTATTTCGACGCACCAAACATAACTTATGAAATACTTGCGGGCCTCAAGGGCAGAACTTAGAATCGTTCTGTTATTTATGAAATTATTCTTATTCAATTTGAATTTCTTCTCGCTGGCATAAACTACCCCAGTTTATATTTACATAGAAAATAGAACAATAGTACAGACAACATGCCTGGTCGCGTCACGAATGATCATTTTTAAGCTGCATCAACTGAATTTACGTAATCGATTACTCCCAGAGGCGAAATAATATAAAGTACTTTGTAAAGATCACAGGCGAAGTGTCGTAAATACTTAGGATGACGGAAAAATCACGGTTCCAGTGTTATCTTTCATGTAGAACTGTAGCACAAGGGAGAAGGTTGCTTAGTAAATTGCTACCATGCCAACCTAGAAGTCACACCTTGGAGCGTCATAATTTTGATTAAAAGGGGTAATAAAACACCGAAAACAGATCGTTCATATCCGGAAGACATAATGCTCATTTTGCATGAAATACGGCAGTGGCTGAATATATATACACATAACTATATCAATTGCCTTGAAAAATTCCATGATAATAATAAAAAATGGTCAGTGAAAGACTATCATTGCTCAGACACAGACTAGTATTATACTTGAACACACCTGAGACGTTCGTTGCTGAAGCGATCAAATACTACACCAGGCGCACCTCGCACGACTGACGGCAGATGCATGACAGTTATTGTTATCTTTGCTATTAGCAACTGGTGAAGTGCCAGCAGCTCGGCATCGCACCAAGGGAGGCCCGTGTTCGCTTCCCGGAGATGCGCTTTGCATTTACACTGTGAAGAGCACAGACAAGCGAGGCGAGGCACGGCGAGGTATGTCAAATTGACTCTTGTCACTAACTGCTTCTCCAGCTCTTCATGCTATCAGTTCTTAAAAGTTCTAAAATTAAGGCTAAAGTAAACCACGTTAGGTGTATCCACTATATACGAAATAATAAATTATTCTTTTATTTAAGTAAGGGGTGAGGGTAACCAAGAACTATGGCGCCCATTTGACGGAAGGAACAAATGACCCGAGAGCCCCACCCCCCTCATCTATGAGGAAGGCAGTTCCGCCACAGCGCTGTGCATGCACACACAACTGCCGAGTCAGCATCTGCAAAGAGCTCGCTTGCTTGGCTGGGCATCGAACATGCGAGAGATACAAGGTGTTAGAGCTGAGAACGGAAGCATGCTGCTACCGTGGCGTCACGTACACCACGTACATATTTGTTGATACTTCCTACGTTATGGTTAGATCATGTTATCCTGTTTTAGGGATATGTAGCGTAGCAGAGTGATTTGAGCAGGATATCGCTGTCACGCTTTGGGTTGACCTACAGCTAGTAGCAGCATGTCCTCGCAATTTTTACTAGGAATGAATAGTGGTGAGGTACACACGCGTGCCTCAATGGAAGTGAAAAGAAGAGAGATATCTGCTCTTCCCCTGCGTCGGCTGCGGCAAGTCGGATATCGAGGCCCAGGCATTATGGAGGCGGGCTGCTCGGCTGTAGACCCACAGTTTACCTAAACGAAGTCGAACCTTGAGGTCATCACCTTCCTCTATCTATGACTTTGTAGATGGTTATCCGTCTGACGTTTAACCATATGGTGATGTTGGGCTCGTTGTGGAACCGCGTGGAGGAGAGAAAATGATATCTCAATTCTATTTGCTTCCATTGAAGCTCACTTGCACCTCACCACTATTTATTTAATGAAAATAATTATAATTCACTTATGAAATCCGTCCTATTATGAGATATAAATACATGATTTCGGATTATTTACATGTCTGTACCGTAGGTCGTGCTGTCAGGTACCGCCATTGCTATTGGACGATATTGTAGGTAATAGTATTTAGTCAAGCACGTGAAATAGTATTAAGCCATGCAGACCTTTCCTAGGGAAGAAATAACTGCATCTGCCTTACTTTATTGAAACAAGCTGTTATATTAGCAGAAGAATACATAATTATTATATTGCTCCTCGTACGAGGGTAATTGTTAGGTAGTACTATTGCGGTGCCAGTTCAGTTAACTAGTTTGGTGTGCGATGGCCCTGAGCCTTGTTGATTAGGTTGTAGATTCATAGCTGTAATATTATTAAGAAATGAATGTCCACGAAATTTTTCATGTAAGCTGTGATAGAATAATCCAAGAACACCTCTCGCCCGTGAAGAAATATATAATAAACAAATGACTATTTCTAGTAAAAATTGCTTAAAAATAATAAATTTTAGGTTTGTGTGACGAATAATTAAATTTACTATTTAAAACAGAATACAAACATGTAAAATGAAGTGCAACAAAACTTTTGCAAAATCCGGTAGCTCACCTGGCTTGGGGATTGTTCCCGGGACCTTCAGCACAACTGTGCACTTGCGTCCGCTGCTACCGTGAGTATTCAAGTAATACAGAAGTCAAGTAATACAGCCACAATAACGCTTTCTGTAATCCATCCTGGAATGGCTCGATTGATAATGTTTACACACAACTACCGTAACAGAACCAAGGTCGCTAGTATACTTCCTGCAATCGTTCCTGTAATCCGTTCTGGGGTGACTCGAGTGACTAGGTTGACTGACCTAGAGTGATGTGCGAAACCGGGTGTTGCAGCCTTCCCGTCTGGCACTACCCGCGCCTCTGTGTTGTTCTTCGGCGCCCGGTTCTGTAGAAATGAACCTCTTGAGGCGTCCCAAGTATAGGGATCTACTCAAGTTTTATTCATGTGGGCGGGAGGTGAAGGTTCGACCAAAAAATGAGTAGCTAATATCTACTTTGACAAGCGCTGATTTGGTCAGAAAACCCTAAAATTTTTATCCCAAATTGATAACATGAAAGGATTAGGATTACTGTATATTTATGTAAATATAAATCTAATGTCGACAGATGATAAAATTTAAAGTATCGGGATAGTTTAAAATCCCATCATCAGGAAAGAAAATTGAAAATCTAGAACCTATAAATAAAATGTTTTCTTTAATATCTAGATAGGGGAGCATAGATGGGGTCAGGGGCCAGTCTAAAGAGCAAATGAACAGAGCTGCGTAGAGGAGCCGGATGTCAGCTCCTGTACAGTCGGCAGATGTGGGCTAGTCTGGGGTCGTGTGAAGCGGTACAGCTGAGGTCGTAATGTAGAGGCTGGGTCTAGTTATGTTGATGTAGAGGGATTCAAATATTGTGTGTTCGATTGGATTCGAAAAGTCAATGTTTGAGAAGTCATTCTTGCTGATAGGATGGTTGTTTAGCTCAGCATGTTGGCGGCGAGCTGAATGTCAAGGTTTTGCAACATTTAGGGGTATCCAGCTGAAACGGTTTACCACTTGCAAACCTTTCACATTCAGCACTCCGCCCACATGCTGAGCAAAACAACCATCCCATCAGCAAGAATGACTTCTCAATCATTGACTCTTCTAATCCACTCGAACGCACAACATTAGAATCCCTCTACACCAACAAAACTAGACCCAGCCTTAACAATATGACCTCAGCTGTACCGCTTCACACAACCCTAGACTAGCCCACATCTGCGGACTGTACAGGAGCTGACATACGGCTATTCCGCGCAGCTCTGTTCATTTGCTCTTCAGACTTGCCCCCGACCACATCTATTCTCCCCTATCTAGATAATAAAGAAAACATTTTATTTATATGTTGTAGACCTTCAATTTTTTTTCTGATGATGTAATTTTAAACTAACCCGAAATGTTAAATTTTATCATCTGTAGACATTAGATTTATAATTAGATAATTTCCTTGATTTTATTGTATCTTTTATATAAATATATAAACAACCTAGTTCTGTCAACAAATTTAGATTACCCACAGGAACACAACTTCAGAAGTCTCTAGTACACTGTTGACAAATAATATTTTACAGTCACTGACTTTCTTCTGTTGTAATTTCGAAGTCATTGTTTCTCATACTCCATTCAGTACCAGTTTGTTCATTATCAAACATTACAAGGAATGACATATGTTGTATTTTTGATAGTTTTATAATCGTTCCTAGACTCCGTAAATCTTCTGCATTTCTGATGTGATTCCAGAGTCAATTGATTGGGAGAACATGGAAAATCACCTTGCTAACATTCACTAAAGTGAAAGTGTCATAGCTGTGCCAACTTTGTTTCATGCAATACAAATGAATGGCTATAGCATAAACACCTACAAGGCTACGTAAAGATGGTAGTTGAAAGTTGCAGAGATTATTTATAAACTTGAATTACTAATGATAAATTGAAAATAAATTATATATTTCAATATTTGACTCAAGTTTAGCAATTGACTTTTTATGTTAAGATCCGAAAACCGTGGAACATTTGTAGGTTAGTTATTACTATTGAAACTCCACGCCCGGGCCGCCACGGACAGGTAGTACAACCCAAATGAAGCAGTTTGCAACACCGGGAAAATCGAAACGCTGCTAAAGAGAATCCAACAAAAGACCACTAACAGCTGACTTGAACGGCTGCAGGCCAACACGACCGAAAGCCGACGCCGGCAACGAATTCCAAACCCCAACAGACCAGGGCACAAAGCCCCGACTGAATTGGCGAGTTCTGCATCTAACTCTCTACATAAAGTGAAAGAGTGCGCGTCAACCGCAGCACGTGTAATCCTCCTTGAGACCTTGAGAGCTGGGACAGATGAATACAACCAATGTCTTTCATTATTGTAAATCTTATAAGACATACAGAGTCCAGCAACCTCTCTCCTATGAGACAGGTTCACCAGATCATTTTTGGCCCACAGCCTGCTGGCTGAACTAACAAGTCGGTCCAGCAGACACAAGTGACTGTCAGCAGCTGAAGCCCAGACCGCTGAGCAATACTCCAACACAGGCAGCATAAAAGCATCTGTGGTTAACCTCCCTGCCACCATTGTGTCTTAAGTGGAATGCGTCCTCGGGTTAGAATGACCTTCGTGCACTGTGGTCAGCGGATTATACACCAAGTTTCCATTCGAAGAATAGTTTCTGTTGTGGCTCTTGGAGGTTCCTCGATCACTCCTGAAGCAAAGTGTCATCTATCATCAGATGTGGATGCTGCGGTATAGGTGTCCGAGTCCGACTGACAGTCATAGACTTGGTCTTACTGGCATTCAGCTTCATACTCCAGGCCGAGCACCATGCACTACTGTGCGACAGATCCCTATTCAGAGACTCGGCGACATCGTTACGCATGCTGGGAGCAGGTATCACAGCCATCAAGGTGGAATCCTCGGCATAGTTAATCATCGTGTTCTCCAGCGAGGAGAGCATGTCACTAGTATATAGAACGAACAGCAGCGGGCAAAGTACGCTACCCTGAGGGACGCCAGACTGCACTACGACGGAGGTACTCAAAACGCCTTCAACACACACACTCTGCGTTCGCCCAGAAACAAAATCACGAATGACTGAAAGAACCCTACCACCCACACCAAACGACTCTAACTTGTACAATAGACCCCTGTGGTTGACCCTGTCAAACGCCGCACTGAAGTCCAACTGTACCAGGCGTGCCTCAGACCCACAATCCAATGCAGACTGCAAATTATGTGACACCGAAAAAAAAAATCAACAGACATAAATTATTAGACGATCTCACCATTTTTCGTCATCAATATCTGGAGGTCGCTGATTGGTTATAATTGCAACTACCATGAAGACTGAATCAATCCATTAATTTTTTTGCTTCTAAAAATCACATCGTTCGTATCCGATCCCTGAAGGTCTGTGAAAATTTTTACTTAAGCCAATAATAAATCTAGTACAACACAGACATATATGGCATGTACCATATCACAACACGAATTACACGAATTACAACTGACTCCACAGTCCAATGAGACATACGCAACTGCCCTAGTCACTGCACGAACTCCAGTCACTGTTATTTGCTTAATTGTATAGGTCGGTTTCTGATCTAATCGATATTTTGATCCTACGTTCATGAGAGCATTATAATTACAACCTACCTATCTACCAACCAGGCTCTGTTCGAAAGCATGTTCACCATGTCGAGTAGAACTGATCAGTTTCACCCATGATTAAACAAGCGATAATCAGGATACTAATCAATACTACAAAGTGAGATGGGCATCAGCGTCGACATAAGCCTAGCATGAATGTCCTACAGACCATCTGAATAGGCATATGCGGCAGCTAATGTTGAAGTTATTGTTAGGCGGAATACTTAAGCCTATTTTTAAATAATGAAATCTATGATTTTTTCATTCATTAAATCCTCGTAAATCAGTTTCCCTTAAATATAACGGAAGAGATTGGTTACTATTAGCTAACGCTTACACATTGTTATAGTTTGGTGCGCTGTGCGCCTCTTAAGAATCATCATTGAGTCTTTTCAGTAAGTAAGTACGGCAAGTCATCAGGAGTCAGTTACCTATAATTAACTTAAAACAATTCAGTATAGAGAATAAGGACTGCTAATTGCAAAATATAGAAAAATACTCCATCCCAAGCACTGACTAGTGCACCTCAAGGAGCATGAGCTCGTCAACGGTGTCCACAAGCCAGTCAGCAAAAGCGTAGACGGCAGTGAAGACAGGTACGGTGCAGCCTCCGTGTTCAGAGGCTGAGGAGACGACTCCTGATATCGTCCATTTTTCTGTCGAGTCTTTGGAAACCAAATTTTGTAGGAACGGTCCGCCAGAAGAGCCTTCTGTCAGTTTCACGCTATTACCATCTGTAGAGTAAACAAAAAACTCATATGAACTTTATATTGACGAAAACGTCTACAAACTTTATCAAACCTGGCCTAGTTACATCAATGTGCCCTGAAGAATTATCCCTAACCCCATAACGACGAACATACTCCATAAAGGACATTTCACACAATGCTATTCCTACGAGACACAGATGCTATTGTTTGTCCCTTACCTATTGGCTCACACAATGCAGCTAGAACTATGAAGCAACTAGAAGCCCTAACTTTTTACGCCATGATTGGGTTTATAAATGAGATTTCACAAGTTAATTCGCGCTCTCGATTGAAATTCATTGCAAAAATGCGGAAACTGAGCCAAAAGTCATCGCGGGCAGCTGTTTAGGTGTCAAACTAACTGAGCTGCAGCCTGCAGGCATACATAAATCCGACATAGAGTATATGTGAGTATTGTGAGCTTCCAACGATGTCATACACGAGTTGATGGCAGAAAATGTCACAAGTATGTTGAGACTAATTTGTCGCCACAGAGAGGTGGGACTTTGGTAATCAAAGAATATAAATGAAACGTGCTATCATATGGCTGCCTTTTATAGTGAAAACCCCTATCCATGCAATAAAAACGGTGAATGTAATGTTGTTACATAAAGTCACATTTACTGCCAAATTTTTCATGGAAAAGTTAAGCTTTCCGCCTGACTTACAATTGATAATCAGATAATGTTACGCGCAGCTTACGAAGTTGGATGCTAATTGCATTTTTTCGCGTTTTTTTTTTTTTACACCAACACGTCAGTTGAACCGCACCAATTTACATTGTATCTCAAATTTCACATGGAAACTTAGTAAGTTAATCAGCACCATTTTGTTCCGGTTCTTTTTTCATAAGACCATGTCTGGAACTGATGTCCCGCCGCCGAGTATCTTAAGACTTACCCCATGGAAAGCCACAAAACTGTTCAGGACCGAGACTAATTTCGAGGGAACAGCCGTTGCGGAGGAAACTGCAGCTGCGGGCCATGTTGTGTAGTAGCAGATCGTACCGGTACTCATGTGAGCCGTTCTGACGGCTGAAAGTCTGCAAAAACATCAGCAACTCTAAATGGGCATATTCTGGGAAATAATAACGATGTGTATCGATAACGAATGTGGCCATATGGGCATGCATTGTGCCAGTTTACTACGAACTCAACGCTAATCACAAGCATAAGATTTTTTCCCCTAAACCAGCCCGTTTTTTTTAACTTCGCAAGCACGTCCAAGAACAAGTTCAAACGTTTTGATAGTTTTTGCTTGTTTTTGAGTTTACATAGAATTGATTAATAGAAACTGAGATGGACTTAAGGTGTATAACTTAAACATTAGCACACATAAATAAACTCTCTTCAGAAAATAGTTACTGCATTTAAAAGTTAAAAAACGTGCAGTTTGGTCCCATAGCGTGAAGAAATGCTTAAGGTGAGCTTCAGGCTATTTAATACAACCGACATGTGATTCACAACCCCGATTTTTATGATGGTTTTGAGACCAAAGGAAAACTTTTTTTAAAATCTAAGCGATAATTTCAGCAAATAAAACGGCTACCATAATATGATGTTAACGTCTTTATGACCAGTACGTGGTTGTATATACCATCCTTGAATATTGTTTTTTTCTTACCGGAACTGGTGCTTAAGCCAATCATGAAGGCGTAGTAAATTTATATGGGCCGAGACAAGTAATAGGCACACACAAAATTCTCGTCACTGGCTGTAATTTTCGAGAACCGGAGCTCATCTGTCGGCTCTAGTGTTGAACAGCATTGCCGTTGAACATTCTATAGTTCACGTTCGAAAAATTTAGAGTCTACTGGCAGATTGCCAAAGCTAGTATAATTTGAACTAGCAAGGAGGGAAGTAACTGGCATAATTGTGTACCAGTTTATGCTAGTATAGTCCGAGCTGGACTTCTTGTCTTCATTGATTTCTAACTCGGCCCGAAATGTGAGTTACTCTCCTGTTTCACTGAAGCTGTGCTACATTGCTATAAGGCTCAAACGTAAGAATAATTGATGCTCTATAGCTTCATAACAGGCCACTGGTCTTATTTCTCAGTAGGTCTTGACAAATGTAATACGCGAGAGAAATTCATCCCCGAATGCAAGTCTCTTTCAAACTGCGGTTGTGGCATCTCTGCACCAGAAGTATGTAGGTAGAACGTAGAGCTGTGTAGTAATCATTAATAAAAAACATCCCGCCCGCTTGCCACGAAATAGGTAAGCCCAAAGGAAACACAGGGTAACCGCAAGGCACACAAAGAGCAGCTAAGTAGTACTAAAAAAGTTACGGCGACTTAAATGCTTGCAGCCTCACATGACTGAAGACAAATTCCGCAGGCAGGTATGCCATGACCAGGTAGCAAAGAGTGTAACTGGAGGACTCAATGGGACTAAAANGAGCAGCTAAGTAGTACTAAAAAAGTTACGGCGACTTAAATGCTTGCAGCCTCACATGACTGAAGACAAATTCCGCAGGCAGGTATGCCATGACCAGGTAGCAAAGAGTGTAACTGGAGGACTCAATGGGACTAAAATAAAACTTAGCCATGACCGCATGCAGCCAACTTGTGGGTCGCGCCTCAGGCATTCGTAGGTGGGCTTTAATCTTAAGCAATGTTTCATTCTTAACGCGAGAGAAAACATAGGAACAGTTATTGCTCAAACTTTCAATACTTTACAACCATTTTACAGCGTTTTGTGTATGGGAGCAACTCAAGCTGCTGGCCAGTCGTGAGCGGGAGATTGCATGAACCAAATCGAAAATACGGTGATATGTTTAAATATGTTTGTGAAGAGCACTGCGCACTGAATGTGAAGAGTAAATATGTCTTCACTTCTAAGATGAAGGTAAATCATGGCCCAGATCTTGCCTCTGGTTCTGTGAAAGTTTTAACCAGCTTCAACTGCGATTTTCTATTGATCATTGTTTGTTGTGCAATTAGTATACGTTCTCTTCATTTATTTCGGATGTACTTAGGGTAAAATTCACAATTTACGACGATTTTTCTAACGAAAATAATTATAATCAATTAAATACTCATAGGCTGCTCGGCCGTACCGTTCGTCGATGTGACGTCAACGATGACCCACTTTTTCGGGCTAGTTTCACGTGAGGCCTCCCGTTACGCTCTTTGCTTCCTGGCCATGACGCACTGACCTACCACTATCAGCACTTGTCGGCACTAACGTACCACGGCCTACACCTGTAAGTACAGTTGTATTGCCACCCACTTACCACAGCCTGCACTTGAGGGTACAGCTGCTGGACCCCGAGACACGCTGGGTACAGCTCCGAATGGAACCGCAAGGGGAAGCCTAACTTGACCAAGGCTATGTCATTGCGTGGGCTTCGTCCTGTCTGGTAATTGTAGTGCAGAATAATCTTCTCAACCTGCTCAAGAAAAGCAATATATGCAGTAATGAGCTGTATTTCTTCATTTAATTGAGATTTTATGACAGTAAATAATACTCATATTATAATAACAGCAATATGAGAGTAACTTCGTCGTATTAAGCTGGTGGAATCCTCACAAAAGCAGCAGAACTTAGAGCCACACTAAATAATACCAAGAAACAAAACTGTTTATGTGTGGATGATGTTATTGGAAGAATTCATATTTTAATGCTTCTACAGTGACATTATAATCCTAATTGTGAACTATAGATAGAAAACTTTTCTTGCCCGGTGTACTGCTTCAATTCTGAGGGTACGGTAATAATATTTAGAGCTAAGCATTCACTAGTTGTATATTCACATAAGTTAGTAATAGTTAGGGAGTTTAAGCCTCCATTTACGAGCAGAACGATATCACAGAGGAAAGAGCAAGGGACATATAGTATGCCAAAAGAAACGGGGAGCCCATGCACGAAAGTGATCCCACGCAGGATCAACGCGCATGGCAACATCAAGTCGTGAAAGAAGAGGAAAAACAGAATAACGCATGAGCAAGTAGGAGTATGAAATCGGGAAGGAAGCAAAGTGGGCACGTAAAAGAAACGTCCCGAAGGCCTAGCTAATGGCTGAGGTAACCTACATACTCACATAATCACCTAGAGCATTGTGCAAGTGCAGCATCAGTTGGATAATGTAGTAGGTGATGGCATGACCATGCGTATCGTTAGTGAAAAATAATTAGACCACTGCAATGTATACACTCATATCCAGCATTTTGCTGTATCACTCCTTTCGCTGTATGCTGCCAGTTAATCCTAAGTTTTTTCCTATGATGAGCGAGTAGCCTTTGAGCAAAACGTACGTAGGTATGCTAATGCCCCGGTCCAAGATCTCTACTGGAAAGTGTGTGCAGTATTTGCTTCCACTGCTGGTCCAGGGCTTTTTGTAAACAGGGTAGGAATATGTATGAGGCAGTCGGGAAGGATCACGTGTTAGCGGCAATCAGTGAACGCCTCCATAACAAATCACTCGTGTCTGGTCTGCGCCCTGACAGATTAGGTGCCGATAGTTGTATTCCGACTTGACTGACTTAGGGCGAGTTCAATTAGAGCACAAACTGAAGTTGCTTAGCTTATATCGAGCGGAAAGTCAGTTCAGGCCGGTCTCTTCACCGCTTTGACTTGAGTTAAAGACCTTAAGCGGAACCGGCTTGGACGTACGGCTAACGCAATTAGGCTCCGGAGGTAGTTTGACTTGTTTAATCTAATACATATGACTTTACCCTAATGTAAACAACATTGATGGCATGAAAATAAACTTTTTTTCCTATCGGTAAATTAATATTACAACAAAAGAAATAATTTTTGCAATTTTAACTTCCCCCTATAAAAATAAAAAAAATAAAAACTTATTAGTTCGTTTTCTTTGAAAGCAATAAAAGAATAGGAGAAAGCTTATTTTAAGGTTAACGTAAGTCCATTGCTCTGGCATCATATGCTCATACTATGAATTGGTAAAGGGATTAAAACATATCAGTCACTCGCGCGGACCAATATTGTGTTCTATCTACATAGAGCCATCACTGTCTCGTCCGATGTATCACAAATAACCTCTAAAGAGCTAGCTGAGACAGTTCAGTACTTCTAACCTATCTTAGGGTCCGGAACGACATTATTGCATTTTTCGAATAAAAAATCCTTAAGAATTACTTCCAATGTTGCTCAACTTTTAAATGTCAGGAACGTAGGTTTTTTTTTGCTAGTGACATCACAGCTTAGGTTAATACTTTACAGCTTTAATCCTAAAATTCGTTCGATTGGGACACGCTTAAATTGGTCCGAAAGCTGAAATCAAGTCAAGTGCACTTAAATATTCAACAGCGATGTCATAATCGAACACGTCTATAATATTGATATTTTTAAATTTATCTTTCAAGCTTTAGTGAGCATTAATCTGACCATCAGCTGCTCAAACAGACAGGATAGGACCGGCTGGAACACGACAATGAACTGAGCAGTTCGAAAAATAGCCAAGCCGCAGCATTGCAAGGAATGCGAGTATTGAATATAAACTTGCTATTAATCCTTTTAAAGATGCCGTACCTACATTATTATGAAACGTGTGGATCACACGGGAGTTTGAAGGGTTATGCAATTACTACTTTATCCTCCAGGAAAAAAAATGTGCGTCAAAATTAGGTTTCAACATTAGTGTGCTGACGATTTAACAGTCTTCTTCCAAGTTACACTGTAAAAAATGCTTATCGTTTTAATAAGTGTACTATAAAAAAGCTTACCGTTTCAATAGGAAGGAATTAGATATGTGTCTGTAATTTTTACGTTTTCAAAAGGAGCCAAAAGTATCCGTCGTTTCGTTGGATGAGCCTGCAGTTCAAATTGTTTACCATTACGAATATACCGTTCAGTCTTATGACAGAGATTTTTGCGCTGTAAGTGTTATATCACTGGGAAGTGTCTGTTGATAGGCTAGTTAACGGGAACTTTCCTTCATCATGTCAAATCTCAGTCCAGAAATTTTCTAAATTATCGTATTTGTTCAATATTGTAGAACATCCCATACTTTTCACTGTTATAGAATACAGGTTTTAACACCAAGTAATGTCGCATTACTTGGGCTCCTCTCATATATATATATATATATACGTGTATAGTCTTATGTATACTGAATATTAAAGGAAGTATTTTAGTAATAAACAGCACCTATGTAAAATATTGTTCATTAAGACGAAAATGTACTGTTTTAGTAGAAAAAAACGTAGAAGCAAGATTTTCCGAAAACATTCGCTCTCGAAACACAGCTACCCAAATAACGATCAGCACAAATCAAACATACTTTCACCAAATAGAAATATGATGTTGTACGTATATACCGAAGTACAGTAGGTGTCCACAAGTGTTTCACAAATGATACTACTTGTACAAGTGGGCATTGCGCGAGAAATTGATCTGCTGGATACATATGGAACTATTTTAACAAGAGGTACTAGAGCGTCGATAGCCCAATTGCTTAGGGCGCTATCTCCAAGCTTCTGGTCTCACTGACGAGGGTCTAATCCGACCCAGCCCCAATTCTTTTTCTAAAAGACCTCTTAAACAACGGGATCAAGTTCAGAAATTGTTAATAGAATATATATCTACAGTAGTTACATTAGATACGAAGATCGAGTAATACCATCATTACAAACTACACTGCATTGCGGCCCATTGTTTGGCTCCTGTTTGGTAGTAGTATGCACTGGCATCGGCTGCACAATGCACACGTTAGATAGTTTGTAGGCGAGACCATTACGGATCACCTTGAAAAAAGTGTCGGTAAGTTGTTTGGGTTTTTGTAACGGAGAGAAACCGTTTCCTGATGAAACCATCAATTACTTTTCTATGCATTGAACAGAAAGGTCGAAAACTTCTGGCCAATGGGCCGCCGGACACATTCTATCAATTCACGTACAATTTTTTTACAGTGTTAGATAAGCAAATTTGCATTCATAACGCGATGATGCTGTCTGGCAGACACTGTGTGCGTTTGTGGAGGCAGAGTATTCACCTCGATGTGAAAAAGATTTTAAATTTGTCTCTTAAAAATGAACTTTCTGGCGATTATCATACACACTACTTTACCTTTAAATCCATCCATCCATCCAAGGCATTTTCAGGCTGTATGCACTTCAAAGATAGTCCATTTGTCTTTTGTGAAATTATAACAGTCATGTCGTTTTTTACGCGGTGAAACACGATGTTAAGAAGTGGACTCTGATTCCAGGAGTTTTCAAATTTAACCCTATAAGAATGAGTACTCCAGAAATTATGTTTTTAACAGTTTTATTGTATTTGGCCTCAAAAGGGTTAAAAGCTCCAAATAAGTTCTCATCATTTTGAGAAACTTCGGGCAACATCTGCCTTGGCAAAGCCTAAAAGTTCACAGTCACATTCCATCATCCCAATTATGCATATCGGTTTTGCTTTGGCTCCATGTATTTTCGTTTCGACCTAAAGCTAGAATCATAACTGTCTGGCATTGTGAAACCGGGAGAAGTAATTTCTACCAATTCCCATTTGATAATTTCTTCCTCCCCTGTCCCAGCGCTGACCGAGTGCTGTTTTGGAAAAGGTGTTGGATCCCAATCCCAACAATATTATTCGACCACAGGAAAACCACCCAAAGCTGTTTATCCCATAGACTTAGGGCATGTTCGATTGGGACATAAACTTGAGTTACTTCGCTTAAATCGAGCGAAAGAGTCAATTCAGACCGTTCTTTTCGCCACTTTGACTTGAGTTTGAGGGCTAAAGCGGAACCGGCTTGGCCCGACAACTTAATGCAGCAGCGGAGGTAGTTTGACTTTTTTAAGCGTAATGCTCTTGACTTTACCCTAACGTAAACATTAATGATGGCATGGAAACAAACTTTTTTTCTTTCGGTGAATTAATATAACTACCAAAGGAAGAATTTTTGCAATTTTAACCTCATAGAACAACGATTACTTAAAAAAATATTAGTTCGTTTTCTATGAAAGCCATAAAAGAAAAGACGAAAACCCATTTCAGGGTTCACTTAAGTATATTACTCTGGTATCACATTACACTCTTTACTATGGATTGGTGAAATGATAAAAACATAATAGTCAGTCGCGCAGACCAGTGTTATGCTCTGTTTAGGTAGTATCATCACTGTTGTGAACGACACATCATAAGTAACGTAAAAATTAGCAGAGCCAACTCCATATTTTTAACCTATATTATTGATCAGCATTGTTGCAGCTTTCGAATAAAAAATCCATAAGATTTACTTCCAAGGTTGCTTAAGGTTTTTAATTGTCAGAAACGTAGGACAGGTTTTGCTAGTGACATCACAGTTTAGGTTAATATTTTTCTGTTTAAATCTCAAAATCTGTTCGATTGGGTCACGCTTAAATCGGTCCGAGAAGTCAAGTGCATTTAAATATTCGAAAGCAAAAGCAATGTTCCAATCAAACACGCCCTTAGCAAAAAAAAAATAAATGAAAAGTAACAAGTACCTGGACAGCCGGAGAAGTCTCTTTGTGGCCTTGTTGGCTTCTCAAACTCCACGAAATTGAACAGTTAATTGGGAGATTCAGTTTTAACGATCTGTCACACCGTTAAAGTCACCGATGAGATGTGAGTATTACAATTGTTATTGTTCTAATTCAGTTGACTCGCCAACTGACTCTTGACTTCATGATATGATTTTTCCACATGCACAATTCCATATGAAATGCTGCATACATGCCAGGCCATGAGATCAAGGGTTGAGTGCTCACTGCCCATGCATTGAAAAACCTTACGTGTGCCCAGAACCAGAGAAAAACTATGCTCGTTATTACAGTCGAAAAGTGCACTGCATGCTGATGTATACTACTGCTGGTAGTAGGTCCATCAGTGACTGAACCGCTGAAATACCTACGTTACTCAGCAATTGGTAGGTCCACTGATGCATCTCATAGCGTTCAACGACCCCCGACGTTTGCTCCCTACGTAATTATGTAGTCTTTATTTTCCTCACCTTTCTGACAAGCGCCCGACTGAGCTGAACTTTTAGCCGTGCCACGTCAATGGTCTCAGTGCTGGTCTCTTGAGTGCTGGAAAATATCGAAAAAATCACACCACGATTTTAGAGAAGTTAAAAAACGAGTGGCCCTACAGTTAAAAGGACGCGAAGGCGCCTGACCAAAAGGCTTTGTCTTAGGGTCTGCTGCTCTCAATTAAATTAATATTATCAACCTACAACGAGTTTGGAAGGATGATATTATAGCATTTTGGTACAGAGCGTAGTTATAAATTGATTATCTCACAGCAATATCAAAATAAGTGAAATTGATTATCTCACAACAATATCAAAATAAGTGAACCCATGGCAGTCCTGACTTAGCGGGTCTCGCTGTGAGAAGTCCGACAGGTTTACGACGTCGCTTCTAATTTTTATGCGAAATAGCGCTTTCGGTCGGTCACTTGAAGTGAGCCGATAAGACGAAAGACTGGACTAGGGCTACTATATATATATATATGAGAATAAGCTCACTCAGTACCAGTGCCATGGAACAGATCACCCACATAATGCCTGGAAACAGCACAGAACAACAACAACAACAACTCGTTAACATGTCGAGACATAATTGAGCTACAATGAAAATTCTACCTTAAAATTGTGAAGCCATTTCAAAATAACTACAAAAGCTGACGAATAAATCGGAAAACCAGCGTGAAATGAGAACGAAAGTCCGTCAGTATCTGTACGGTAAAGGATTTCTATAATAGGGGAACAGATTTCATTGACTAAAGAGTAAAATAAAACTTTAATAAAGCTCTTATCACGAACACTGTGAAGTGGTACAATGATAAAAATGGTAAAATGGTAAAAATTGTAAAAATGGTATAAAGGTTAAAAAAGTAAAAGTGGTACAAGTGATAAAAATGGTATAATAGCAAACATTTTAAAAATGGGTAAAAATGGCATAAATAGCAAAAAATTGACAAATTGACACAAAATGGCAACAGTGGCAAAAATGGTAAAAATAGTAGAAATGATATATATGGTAAAAATAGTAGAACTGGTAAGAGTTTACAAATAAATATCGTACATCGAGTCTCAATGTTGCTGTAAAGTAGTTGCGGCACTGCCATGGTAAAATGCGAAAGTTTAACGGGTCCAACATAATGGCCTTGCAAAACCGTGAAATTTCACGGGTATAGCTGGTTATTGTTAATCTTATTATTAGAAATTTACGCTCGAAACTCCATGGACAGATAGTGCAACCAAAATGAACATTATTCAACATCAAGAAGCTCGAAACGCTACCCAGGAAAATCCACCAAATTAAAAGCCATTACCAGCTCACTTAATCGCTCTTAGACCAACACGGCCGAAAGCTCCTCCTGACAATGAAGTCCAGCTGAAACCGACCAAGGCAGAAAACACTGACTGAACTGACGAGTACGGCACCTAACGGTCTCCAAAATGAAGATGGGCTTAAGCCGCAGCAACTATATTGCTCCGAAAGACCTTGAGGGCAGGGATAGAAAACAACCAGTGCCTTTGATTACTGTATAACTTATAAAACGTACATAGGAAGGCCACCCATCGCCTATTGGGCAGATTCACCGGAATAATGTGACTGGATCACTTCCGGCGTACAGCCTGCTGGCTGAGTTAGCAAGTCTGTCCAACAGACGCAAATGAGCAACACTAACACAGGCAGCAAAAAAGTATAGAAGCATATACGGACTACATCTCTGTCACCAAACATACAATTTACCTTACGCAGGAGCCCAGTTTTACTCAAAGCACGTGACAAGTGACGCATAATATTCGCCTGAAAGATAAACTTCTCATCAACAACAACGCCGAGAATCTCCAAGGAGCTAGACCCTTGAAGCCAACTACACTCTATTTTCAGAGGTGGATACTAGGGCAAAAGTATCCGCGACCGGCTGACAATTATGGATGCAGTCTAGTCGGCATTTAGCTTAAATAATTACTCCAGGCAGAGCACTACGCACTAATGCGCGATAAGTCCCTATTTAGAGACTGCTCAACATCATTACGCATGCTGGGCTTTGTGTTACTGCCGTGAAAGTGGAATCGTCAGCATATTTGAACATCGTGTTCTCCAGCAAAGATAGTATGTCACTAGTGTTAAGAACAAACAGCAGTGGGTGACGTACACTACCCTGAAGGACGCCCGAAACCACCTCGACTGGGGCACTTGAAAAACTGTCAACAGGCACACTCTGCGTTCTCTCATAAATAAACTCCAGAATGGTTGATAGAACTTTACCACTTTTATTGCACGAAAACGACTTTAACATGTACAGTAGACCCCTGTAGTTAACCCTATCGAACCCCGCACTAAAGTACAAATTTACAGGGCGTGCTTTAGAACGACGATCCAGCGCTGGCTGTAAATGGTGTGACGCAGACAACGATGGGTCACAACAACCCAAGCCAGTTCTGTACTCAGACTGACCAGCCGGCAGCATTCTAGCTAATTCAACAAAACGATCCAGCTTACAAACCACCAGTTTCTTAAACGCCTTCGACAAAAATACATCAATGTAGTAATATCGTTCATCTGCTAGGTATGCAATCTAGGGCCCAGATTTACTATTGTTGCACTACCGAAAAACTTACTAGCTGTTATGTAAGTTACAACGTCTCTACACTCAAAGAGAAACACGAACCAGGTATGAGCCCTACCCTTGTCATTGTGCCTTCAAAACTTTCTGTACAAGACTCTGTAGGCCTGGCCAGTAAGTGAGATCATAGTGTGTTACTTGGCCTCTCACGCGCCAACAGGCACTTGAGTTTCGTTAATAAACTTGTGTCAACCTTCATAAACCTGAGCCAAGGATTGCTAGAAATGTAAAAGGCCTAAAAGCTCCGCGCAAAATTTTGGTAATCAAATGCAATTCTGTCAACTCACTTGGTGACGCAGTGGCCGGCCGTTAACAAGTAGCGGGGGTTGACAACGGTTGCGCTGCATGTATAATTTCCATCTCTCAAAAGTCCGACAACCCAAGGCCATCTGTTAGGGCCATCGGCGAATTCGGTAAGGCTTAGAGTGGGGAGTCCTGTGCTTCTGTAGCGAGTACGGCGACCGCAAACTGTCCATAAATAAATTGAGAGTTAATTTGAAAATCTCACGCACTTCTCTTTAAGCTGACAGAAAAATTAACAGTATCAGCAACGACAGACACAAGTTCGTCCCAAATCCCAGAGTGTTGGTGGACTGACTGATTACTTGAGCTGATCTACCTTCCTAAGCAGAGCAATGACGAGAAAACAACTCAGCTATTACTGTTGTTTAGCGGCCGCTGCTCATGATGTGCTGTACTAAGGCTAAACTAAACAACTTATACATAATAATATTACCACTTTATTTGAGCGATATGGAGAGCCATATAGAGAAAAATTATAAAGTAAGTGCTGGCCTCACTAGTGACTTCACTACAGAACATCCGTCCAACATATTATAACTGACCAACTACACTTCATCCCGATTACAGTGATTTTATTAAGGAAGGTTTTCTTTCGGCTGCGTTTTTCCAACTACAAATATGTCCCGTAAAGTGTTTTTACAGCATCGCCTTACCCAAGGCTGTTGTTTCAGCCACAGAGGAAGTTAGCCAAAACTCACGTCACCCTAAATTATAACAATCCTACAGATCAGCTGGATTGTGATTCGGTGCAGTCCAGTGACGTCAGACTTACGTCATATTATCGCATACACACGCTTTCTAAACAGTTTTTATGGGTATGTCATATCACTCTCGCGAAACTGAACCGATTAAAGAGTAGAGAACTTTTGGCCTGTTGGATATAATGTGCAGTGAATGGGAGACTAACGAGATCATTGCTTACTTTCAGAGTTGAGATAGTAGGGTTGGCACAGTACTTTCATTTTGTGGTCTTCCCAGATACTGTATCCAGCGTACGACCTCCATAGGCCGTCCTCGTGACACCTGCGGGTAAGAAAATTGAAGCTCTTAGATCTCTGACTGGAACGTGTATCACTCATAGTCAAGATGGTAATCCTATTTTCATTTTCATTTACAAGTGTTATATTTTTATTGTAGCATCCAGATATTGGCTTACTACGATAACTTAGGACTTAACAGTTATGATAATAGACCAGCTTTAACTTCGTGTCTACGGACCTTTGCTACGCATCTGGCAGGTGATCACATTTCAGTACCAAATCATTGCAGTGTCGTCCTGTAGACCTTGCGACAAAGAAAGAATTATCTGACAACAAATATGTGATTATGTCCGTAATCTCTTGGGAAAATCAGCAGACCAGTTTCCTAGACGCCGAAAGTTGTAGCAATCCAGTACAGTGGCAGACATGAGCAACGTAAAATAAACCCGATACGTACTGCTGATATGATGGTCGAAGAGATGTTTTAACCATGCTCACTCACTGCTAACAATGAACTACGAAACACACCTAAAGTTACGTAAAGGACATTCTTGGAAGGGATGAATCGATGCAATGAACAAATGCGAATGGTGCTGTCGTCTTATAAATGGAGCACTCGTGTTATTTATACGAAAATTAGAAGATAAAGCAAAAAATTACCATTCCATGCTGTGTGAGAGCGCAATAATAATATCCATATAATGACATCATTCAAAATCAGAGATGATACTATAATAGGCACTAAGCCCCTACTCAGCACGCCCATGGATTATACGGCATTAGCTAGGTGGGTTGTAAGAGGTGCCCTCCTCCCACAATAAAAGAATCATGATAGGGGTTAACAGTTGAATACTCAATATCAAGTGTTCCTTCCAATGGCTGAAGGGTAGGCCTATTAGGAAAAAAACGATAGGAAAAATCACGGAGGAAAAACGCCCCACCAGTCTCTTGCAGTTATCTTTAGGTTTAGAAGCTTAACTCAGTTGTTTTGAAGTACTGTATGTATAATCAACTAAACTACATTATATATATTGTGCAAAGTTAAATTTTACCAAACAGTTGTTTAGGCGAACGTGGGCTGTAACAGCCTCTAGTATAGGATACGTGAGGCGAGGTTTAGTAAGTTTTAGTTTTTTTAGCCGAAGTTAGGTAAAGCTAGGTAAGGTTAAAACAAATTAGGTTAGATAAATTAGGCACGGTTAGGTTCGATGAAAGTGGTTAAGCTAGTTTAGGTTCGATTAGGAGCTTGACTAGGTTAGGCTAGGCTACATTGGTTAATTTAGATTCAGCTAGGTTGAGTAAGGTTGGAATAAATTACGTTAGGTAAAGTTAGGTCAGAATAGGTTGGGTTTGGTTAGGTTAGGATCGATTAGAATAAGCTAAACCAGGTAAGGCCTGGCTAAAATTGATTAGTTTAGGTAAGCTATCTAATGCCTAATTTTATTTACTCTGATATAGCTTACTTCAAAGAACTAACTAGAGGTATCAAATACATATTCATTTGCTGATAGGCGGGAAGGGAGGGGGGCTCTTCTCCTTCTGTATTTTTTTCTTTTTAGTGGATTTTTTTTCCTACGGGGCTTTTTTCCTTCCAGGTCTTTTTCCTATACCCGCTTGAAGAGGGGCAGCATAAGAAAACAAAAGTGACTCAAAAACCTCCGAGTTGAATTCCATTTCTCGAAGGACAGAAAATCGATGTACAAAGTTGGGATATGGATTATTTTCGAGCGAAGATCTTGACGTAGCACGGCATTCCCTTTCTGCAAGGCCCTCGAAATGTCCTGTACGTCGCGCAAGTTGCCTTTCTGGATGAGAAGGAAACGGACATGTAAGCCCTTCGAACCCAGAGCCTTATGCACGACAAAATCAATGTCTTTGGGTACGAAATGCAGCCTGGTTTATGAAACGGTGAATCTTGAAGGACAAGGTTAAAGAAAGGACGCTGTCTGAACATATTGCAACTCGATTTAATCGTACCAGGATGGAGGATCGTGTCGATGCTGTCCTTCGACTAATGGTGTTTCGAAACGGAGCTTTTTGAGTCACTTCTGTCCTCCTACTCTGCTCGTCTTAAAAGTGTTCGTGAGGCTAATGGAGGGAAACACTGGATGTAGAGCTTGTAAATGTAATGCCGCAATAAGTTGTGCTGCCTATTACAGTTTTCGCTTTTACCTGCCATGCTTCGTTTACTGTGAGAGGTGTTATCGTTGTTTGGTACCCCTTACATTGCACCAATGCGACACGCTCAAGACATTAAGGCGAGCTCGCATGTTATTCATATAAACGCATTCGTTTATCCACTTGTCCGAACGTGTTACTGTGTCCTAGAACCAGCAAAAAGCGCTCTGTTTTTTTCAGTTTCACTTCACTCAAAATTGGAAGACAATTCCGTTACTTGCCTAATGATATTTGCAGAAGAAATTGAGTTAACGGTTAAGATTTTCATGACTTTTTGTGGCACACGCAAAGTTGTGCTTAAAACGATGGTACAAAACATTCCGACAAGTGAATGAGTGGAGATGAATGACGGGTGAACTCGCCCTTATTTTTCTTGGATATGGACTGCGCCTATTAAGTGACTCCGAGTATTTGATATCAAATGCTCTTCGCACAAGTACTACTTTATTAGTGTTGTACTGCTGTAAGTTTTTGTTTCTGAAGTTTTATACCGTGTGTATATTGTTTTCCAAACCATTCACAAGTAAGATACACCATCGATTGGCGCATTTGTTTCTATAAACGAATCGTCGTCATCTGAGCCTTCAGAGGAATCTAAAATCCTAAATGAAAGCTTGAACAGTGACAGGAACTGTAGAAAATTCGTTTCAGGTATACATGTTTCTTCTTAACAATAAAGCAAGCAATGTTATTACCTCATGAGCAGCTGTGTCGTATCCCAGCAATCAGCGTGAACGACAGTTCCAGGCGGCACCAAATTCTCCACTGCACATGTGCTGGAACAAGCCAAAAATTTGAAATCTACTCAGATATACCGGTACTGTTTTCTTTATTTGCTCTTACACTAAAATAATATGTTGCTCTGTAATTACTGTCCAGATTCACACTCTCCTTCCAAAATTTAATGAAAATATTTTGCGTGACAGCTTCCAGTTCAAAATCTGGCTTGAGTCCCCGTATTCAGATCTTGATTCAGATATCTAATTACATCCGTCAAGAAAGTTATGTTTTCGTCGAATTTGGTTGTTTGTCTGTTTGATTGTCTGTCTGTCACCAAGCTAACTCAAAACGTTGTAAATGGATCTTTACGAAATTTACAGGGATTGTTGGGTATGTTAGGAGGAACAGAGGATTACCTTTTGGTGAAGATCCGTTCATCCGTTTGTTGTTTCATCAGCCTCTATTATTTTAATGCCAGAACTCAAAAAGTTATGGACGGATTTTTATGAAATTAACCTAAGTTGTTAGGTATATCACGAAGAATTAGGGACCGAATTTTTGTAACGATTTGTTTTTTCGTTGTATGTCTCTGTGTTTGATTGTATGTTTTCTAGCAAATACAGTAAAACCCCTCTAATTCGCACAGCACGGGGGGAAGGGGGTGACGGATTAGCGAGGATTTCGGATTACCGGGGTACTTACAAATCCAAAAAAAAATCTGTATTCCGCACTGAAACGGATTATAGAGCGATTATTCGTACCTTCTGCGCAGCACCTCGCGCAAATTTTTCGCTTATCACCCCCTTAATCCAAAAAATGAGAGCGCCTTGTACGAATTACAGAGGTATTTGTATGAGCTTCGATGAAATGGGATAATTAGGCTTTTTACGAGTAAACAAGTCTGACGTAAAGCTTGATATTAGTCTAGTACGGATTAGGGAGGGGTTCGGATTATTGAGGTGCGGATTAGAGGGGTTTTACTGTAACGCAAAAAATTTTGAACGAATCTTTATAAAATTTACAGGAATTGCTAGAAATGTCAATACTTAAATGATCAAATTTTGTTGACGATCGGTTTGTTCGTTTTAGTGTTTGACTAATATTTATCAAAATGTTTGTCAGAAGTGTAACTCAAATGTTTATGTATGGATCTTCATAAAATTTCTAAGGCTCGTTAGAAATGTTGAAAAACACAACTAAATTTCAGAGATGATCGGCTTATTCGTCTGTGTTTTTGACGAATGTTTGTCAAAATGTTTGTCAGAACATAAATCATGAACTTAGGGACGGATCTTCAAGAAAATTACAGAACCTCTTATCACTAGTGAAATGCACAATTCACTAGATTTTGGTTCTGATAAAGAGCAAATCATAGTTTCAGAACCAATTGGAAATTTTCATTAACGTTGCATTACTGAGATGCACGCTCTCAGAGTGCTCTATAGTTTCATTTGTTTTGCGATGCAAACGCATCAACTTCAGTTATGTATAATTTCATATGAGGCCACCAACTGCAAAATTACATTTCGCATTTCAATTGCAATTAGCGCAGGTCTGCGGTCAAATCTCAACCAATTTCAGCCAGCCATGGACGACAGTCTCCCTAATTACTGTAGCCTTCAGTCTTTGTTTAGAGTCTTAGTTTTAGTTTACTTTTAATCACTTTCAACATCTTGCTAATCAAAAGCCCTTTTTAAAATTAAAAGACTATATTGTAGGTAGGAATTATTGCAGACCAAGTTTGAAACCAGTTGATATCTTACTAACTCACGACACTACTGAGCCGGGTTCTTTACATCAATCGGTTGGAGGAGAATAATAGGAACGCTTATTCGACAATGTCGTAATCTCATAACTCTTACCGAAAAACTTAGAACGATTCGAGAGAGGTTGCCTGACTGTTTTTTCTTATAAACTATAACTTGTAGCAGCAGTATTAATTGGTAACATTCTATGATTTAGTGAAACTGAAAACAGAGAATATGCTTTTTCAGAGATACATGCTCTGCTAATATTTGAAGCTGCATGGGATTCACCCATTGAATGATCTGAGGCTCCAGGGGTCACCAAACTTCTTCACAAATGGCCTGAAAACGAAAAGAATGACGAGCGCGGGCTGGATAATCATTGGGTTTAATACTGGCAAGCGAGAACGAAGAATATTAAGAAAAACACATGAAAATACAGGAGTAGACACATGGTTGTGTGACTGGTAATGAATAGAAAAGAAAATCCACTTAAAAAAGTACATTTCTGAATAGAATCCTTTAGAGGCGACATTAACGAAAAGACAGTTACAAATATCTTAGTACGCACAGATCTAAATCAAATTACACCAACAACAAAACAAGGTTTGTGAGTTTTGTAAATCTGACTTTTGATTTTTAAATATCATAAAAGCGTGCTGCAGAATTGCTGCCCCAAATCAAAAGCATCACTTTCAAATTCGCAGCAATCAGTCTCGTTCGATATGACTTCACAGACTTCATTCTTGAACATGTTTGTTCATAGACAATAAATAGTTCATCCAGACGCAGATACCATACCAGCGGCAAATTTCTTTTAGCTTTGGAAACTCAACATCTGGTAAACAGCTATAAAATTGTCTAAGTTTTCCTTCACTGTTCTTCTCTTTTGATAAATCATTGGCTCATAAACCAAGTATCGCTTACTGCAGCTTTACTGGCCCATCATCAATTTCATAATCTGGATTCTGGAACAGACAAATGTTACTCAATTCTGTCAAGATCTGGAAATCTTTCCAAAAAGTGCTCTTTTCCAGTCATGATTAATCTGTTTCGCAAAACCAAAGTTGACATTTTCAGTGGTTGTAGCTCAAAACTCATTGACACCACGAAAATGAGATAGGTTTTATGCCAGCTGGGCACCGAACCGTGTCAGTTTCCTCCGAAATTCTTTGCTGGTTCCGCAGGAATCACAAATGAGGTTCTCCTGTCTCTGAAGTTTCAAATTCAATTCATTAATGTGTGATGCGGCGTCAAGCAACATGTCAAATTTGACTGCCAGGTTGGATCTGACAGCTGTGGATGAGCTCTGTTATTTTTTTCTGGGAGAAAACATTTATTTCTTTTTGGAGCTTGTAGAAACGAAACAGGGCGGCTTTACTGCAGATGAGCCGCCTCACTGCGGTGTAATAATTAGGCTAGTCGCAGAATTAGGCATCAAATTTTTCGAAAAAACTTTTTTATTCTGTTGTATTATTAATCAATGCAAGCGAAAAGCAACGAGGATGAAGGGCAAAAGCCATAGAATACAAAGTCCATCATGCCGTGCACCCGACGCCCGAAATGTGAAACGAAAGCATGTGACACAGAAATAAAGAAGATATAATGGCAGCAGAGAATCAATCACGGGAGAGGAAAAGAATGACTCTGCGCTTAAAAACATCTAGATTCCCCTCCACAAACACTGAGCCATCCAGCTCGTTCCATAGCCGACCACAACGATACATAAATGACCGCTTCGAACTCGTGAAGAGCAGGAGCTGCGCGAGTGCGCCGCTGGGGCACATGGGGGGACTAGCATCGAGGGCCCAAGAGGATGCTTATCGTTGTGAAAGATTTTGTGGAACACGCACAACGAAGCAACGTTGCGCCAGTGTTCAAGATTAGAATTAAAACGCCGAGCGCACAAATCAGAAGCACGAGACATCACTCTGTCAAGGAGCCGCAGATGGGACGCAGCAGCCGACGCCTACACCGGAGAGCAGTGTTCTATGTACTATAGGTAGCCTAACAGAAACATATTTGTATAATTTTACAAAAACGAGCTGCTACCATCCCCTACAAATAGCATAGTAAAGAACTGAAACTTACATATTTTTCTATGGAAAATCAGCGTTTTGGAAAGAACATTCAAGATAAATCTAAAAGTGGAGTCCAATTGAGCCTCGTGTAGAGTGCCGCTTTTGCTCCCGAATATAATTCAAATATCCCTCGTTTGTCACTTGCTGAGCAGCTGGGAGATGGAGATAAGATTTTTGTAATACCACAAGGTTTCCGGGCCATTGTTATATTATATATATATTTTACCTCATGACCTCTCGTCACACGTGCACTTCGCTAAGTTAACTCTGTCGAACAAAGTAATCCTTATGGAATACCAAAGCAATGGATGCCAATAAGAAAATAGGCAGATATTTCATGAACGTGAGAACTGTGTTGCCTACCAGACATCCGAGAGGTATAGGGAGGCACTATTCAGTTCTGATTCGCGGGGACAGGAAAGATACTGATTTGTGTGCCTTGCCGTGGGAACCACTGCCACGGTAAAACCATTGACACTTTAAAAAGTGTAGGAGGAGCCATCATAGGACGGGAAGGATGGATGCGGCCCAAACCAGAAAAGGCCAATCACAAAACAAGAGGATGTGCATACATTTATTATTGAAAATAGATCTAGAGCAAGAGTTTTCCGGAAGAGCAGCCAGAGTGAATATTTATTGAATTTCTAAACATTTATATCAGTTGTATCACAACGTCTGTATGCCACATTTTTCATCAAGCAAACTGAGCTACCGTCGGCGGGCCGGATGAAATGATGTGGCGGGCCGGATCCAGCCCGCGGGCCGTAGTTTGGTGACTTCTTATCTAAGCCTACCAAGGAACAACAGCCAGTTGACATTACACAATCAATTGTTTCAACCGTTCAACCGGTGTTTACATTCAGTGCAGTAATTAAGCTTGCGCTTCCACCCAATTGGAGGAAGTCGGTAGACTCAATAAAGGTAAAATCTTTAGATAAACCAAGTATAAGAAGCAGTTAGTAAAATGAAATACAGTAGAATCCGCCAACGAATGCATTCCAGTTTAGAAGCGTAATGGGACGAGAACCAACCCAAATACATTTGTTGTTTTGTTCGAATGAGGCCAAATCCTCATGTTATAATTACGAAGCCTACTGTTTGTATTGTACTTTATAAATTGAGTCTTTGTTAAATCGACAAGCTTATTAAACTCTTATCGTAGACCAACCACACATAAATAAAATAAAAATTTTTCTTCACAATGTATTTCAAGCTTTTTTGAAAATTTTAAGCTCGGCGCAGCGAACAGTTTTGTTTCAACCCTGGCGTTACCACGTAGCAACAACTTCGGTTGGATCTATTTGTAAAAGTTTCAAATATAACTTATGTGGCAGAAAAAGTTCATATTAAATTAAGTATCAATAATTAAATCTCAAATACGCAATAAAGTTCCATGCTTGTGGTTTCTGTGTTTGCCATTTATTTTGCAATATCCCCTGTGAATTTTTTTTCTGTGGTGGCCGTCCATCATAGAAAACGA
>LQNS02000211.1:13637519-13651454 GCA_001587735.2 Parhyale hawaiensis | reverse complement strand
CGGGTAGTCGGCAGACGCTGCCATATGAAGGCAGAATATTTCATGAACAGCTTGACTATAGTGACAAAATATGGGCTAACTTTAAGTGTAGCCTGTGGTTTTGGCACACAAAACTATGTTACAAAGTAAATGATAAATTTCAAGTAACTCATTTTGGCGTTTTGCTGGGGCCAGTTTTCGTACAAAATATAGAGAAGTGACTTTTGCGGCCCTTTGCTGCTGTGTTCTTCACGTAACATTTGCGGATTTTACAGTGGGTCATCAACAGATAAAGAGACAAATCGTACTAATTACTGTGCCGACAATATAGCGCCCAAAACTTACAGTAGGCTATGTAAAACATGGACTTTACCACATACGGGTTGGTGCAGTCTGTGCGTTAAATTATAATTGTCTTCCATCATTAGCATAAACGTACCTCGTTGTAGCCCATGAAGCCATCATCCGCGGTGTAGGGGCCTCTGAAACCCACAGTGAACGTAGGATCTCCAAAATCATGTTTTTCTGGATCTATCAAGATGTAAGTCCTCGAGAACGCAGGTATGGACACTGAGACCTTACTTGCTGGTACGCCTTTGCTCAGCACAAGCTTGATCGAAGAGTCCTGTGTGAAAACATTTGGATACAAGCGATGAATTCTATATAGCATCTTAGTTGAGACTAATAATAGGAACATGCTGACACCTGTTACAATTTTTTGAAAACCTACTAGAACCATTGTTAATTCCGGCCTTAGGAGCGGCCATTCATGGGAAAATGGTTTGCATTATACTCTAACTATGTTTCTTATAACAATGACAACAGGGGTTCTAGGTCTTTTCGCTGAGGGTCAATTCGCCGTCGGTCTCTTCGCCGTTAGGTCATTTCGCCTTGAGGGCATTTCGCCGTTCTAGGTCACTTCGCCGTGAGGGCATTTCGCCGTGATGTAATATAAATGACGTGGTAATATATGAATTACACCCAACCACGCCGAACCTGATATGCTATCATTATAATTTTGAAAAGTTTCCGCTTCAGCAGCAGAACTTCCCAAGAAATGGAAGGATCATACAAAGAAAAGGCGGAATAAACTGAAAAATAGAATAACCTCAAATGTAATGATGCACAAAATCACCGAGCGTAATCATTTACTAGTCATGAAATAATAGAAAAAAATCAAATTAAAAACTAATCATTAACAAAATTCTAACTTCATTCATTTACGAAATACAATGAAATAAAGTTAATAATCACATACTGGAACTTCAAATACCAAAAAAGGAGAACCACACTACACATAAAAACATGCTTACTATGTACATAGCCTATACAGCAAACGTTTCGGAACAAAATGTACCCATCATCAGTATTGTAAAATAGAGAAAGAAAACATGTATGGAATTGTCCAAATAAAGTTAGGGACGAAAGCATTCACTATAACCCACTAAGGGACGTACGGTAAATAAGAAGAACAAAACAAAGCAACAACTGCCTAAGTAAGAATCTATCTAAAGCCATGCAAAGGAAGGAACAGAAGTGGTAACACCAGCCTAACTAACGACATTGAAGTGGACTGCCGTTTGACAAAATCCTAGTCATTTTAGTGACTCTGTCATGTCTTCGTGACCAAGATATGCTAGTTTTATGGGAATTATTATATTTTAAGTTCCAGTAGGTGATTTTTAATTTTCTAACAAATAATTAGATTTGAAATTTATTATTCATTATACATTAGTAGGATATTTCTTATTATTATTTCATGTTTAGTAAATGACTAAGATTGATGATGTTGTACATCAATGCATTTTAAGTTGCTGAATTTTTAATTTTATTCCCCTTTTCTTTTTATTACCCTTTCTTTTCCTGGGAAGTTTTGCTGCACGACTTGCTACAGGGACCAGAAGCTGAAGCTGAAACTTTTCTTAGTAATAACAGTAGCATATTAGGTTGGGCGTCGTTTGGTATAAATTATGTATTATCAAGTCATTTATGGTACATCACGGCAAAATGCCCTCGCATGCGAAATGACCTAACGACGAATTGACCGACGGCGAATGACCCACAGCGAAAAGACCAGCGGCAAAAAGACCTGTCACAGACAATGGGCTATTTCAGATGTCGATATATGTTGTACACGCCAAAAATCGGTACAAATACCTACACCTGCCTGTGACAAATGGCGATAGCGTTTGAATTAACGAGGAAAATTAGGTATGAACATCTGAACATATATTTCTGACAGTTCTAAAAAACGATAGAAAAAGAGATGTTGAAAGGTACGTGCATCATTGAAACAAGCCTATTGTTACTACGACAACAAACTAAGGCCAAGTCTTGATAACATGGAACAAGAAAACTCAAAGAAAACTTTAAATATTCCAAAGACGCCCGAAATGAAGTAAGTGGTACCATTCAAAAACTATGCACTCCTGATTTGAACGATAGCAGTCGAGCTGTAAACGGTAATAACAATAATAATCTGGCTAGCCAGGATCCCGACGCTAGTGTGAAAGTTACTGGAGAGGGAAGTGTGAGGGAGCAGGCTCCCCTTTCTCCGCCGGGGGCGGAGGAGGCGACTCTCCCAAAGCAACGCCGCACGCTCCATAAGTGGTCCAAGGAAGACCTAGTTGTACTGTGGGAGTGCTTCGTCGCCTGCAAGCACGAGGAGCCCGGCTATCTCAAACGCCTCAAGCAGTTGTAGGACGAGAGAGGCATCCCGGGCAATCTCCCACAGGCTTCTCTTAGTGGCCAAATCCGGCAAATCTGCAGCAAAAACCTCCTCAACAAAGAGGAACGGCTAGAAATCGCTGCGCGGATGGAAGCTCAAGTTGCCTCTCCATCTGCTGTCGAACCTGCACAACAGGTTCCAACCCGACCTGTGACCTTCCCTAGGTTTCCACCTGAGGAACCTGTATTGCGACCTTCCATTCCAACGCAGGGAACCTCCGAAGAAGGCGCTGTCCCGTCTGAGATCGACCCTGATGACCCCAATCGGTCGCTCCCACGTGGGCCTCGGCACTTACCGGCACACAATATGAACCAGAGCGAATCAAAAGACGAAGTGACAGATCCTGCCTTGTCTGACCAGCGGCGGAATGACTCGCTGGGGCCACGGGACTCACTACGGAACTCCAGCGTAGAAACAACGTCACGTCACCCTAACCAGGAACTCATTGCTACCCTACTGTCGAACTACGTCCCATCTGAGATCGACTCGGACGACTCCAACAAGTCGCTACCACGTGGGCCTTGGCACTTACTGGCCCACGATATGAGCCTGAGCGACTCGATGGACGAAGAGACAGAACCCGACTTATTTGACCAGCAGCGGGAGCTACGGGACTTACGCCGGAACTCCAGTGTTGAAGCAACGCCGGAAGGTCACCCCAGCCTACGACACCTATCGCAACCGAAGATTCGAGCAGCAGCTGCTTTCCCCGTCAACTCAGTGATTGGTAAAATCCACACCAACAGCATCACGGAGACGAACGCCCTCATCAAAGCTGGAGCAGACCTCGCAGTGAGGATCCTTGAGGTACAACCCCGACCGCAACGGACCCAGCGGAAAAAGGATCCTCCTTGGAAGCACCGCCTCGAGAAGAACATTGCTGAGATTGCTCTGAGCCTTAGGTTGCGGGATGCAACGGGCGCTAAAGCGTAGAGCTAACCATCGCTCAACCAATCCAAAATTTGGGTTGTGAAATGCCCTCCATAATAATAATCTACATTATAATTCTGCTTGAGGCTTCGTCCGTCCGTGTGTACGTCCCAGTGTCTGCACGTTACGCTTTTCACTATAAGTGAGAGGAAGCTTCAACTTGCAAGAAGCTCTGATTTTCGCAGGAACGATGTTCAACAATAGCTGCTACTGTTCGTACACTCTTGAAAAAATTTTCAGTCAGTTTTGAAGCAAAGACAAGTTCATTGTACACGTATCATGCGTACCATACCGATCTTCATATCTCGTAATATTTACTTTGCTGGGGTCGCATAACGATCCAAGTATGAGAAAATATGTAGCCAGAACGTATTTTGGAGCATTGTAATCTTTGCGTTTCATAACTTTTGCGTATTTCAATCTTGTCGCTTCATTTTGCGACACAGGTCTCAGAAAACATTGAAGAAAAATGCTTCGACCTCGGTTTCGACTCTCTGGAATTTCCGTGAGTTCCTGGCCTTCTGCTCTCTTCAATCGAGCTTTTCAGTTCGTTATTTCACAAGACATCGATGTTTTGAAGGACTGCAGCTCAGATTTCTTTATTCAGTTTATGAATTTAATAATTCTGAAAAATCTTTGCAAATGTCTCCAGGCTTCTTTTTGTTGAACCAAGCTTTCGGCGCTAGTTACATTAGGGCCTTCTTTAGGGCGAAAATCTTCAAATGGTGCTGAGTTATCCCATTGTGAGTGGTATAGAAGATACGCATTTCAAATTTTATTTGCATAGAAAGCTATATAAACTCTGATTAATAGGAAACATTGTACAAGCGTCTTATATAAAAAATTCGAAGGACATCTGGCACAGTTCCTGTACATTTCATGGAAATCCTTCCATAACGTTTCGAGTTATTTGTAGAGCAAAAGACAGGCAAACATTCCCTCATTGGCAGAGCCAATGAAAAAGAAACTGGCAACGGTGGGCAAAAACAAAAACAACGAATGGTAATTGATATCCATGGAATATCAATGTGTTTCACCCTTGAATGCACAAGAAAAAGAGGTGAGAAAAATTTGTATGAAATTGACAACAAGTAACAGTCATGAACAAAGTCAGTTTGCAGAATTCAAGGAATTCATGACAGTGTTGATGGAGTACTCTCAGTGATAAAATACCTGTTGACCTGTAAAGTCACCGTATCGGGAAATTATAGGCATTTATCTGATTTCAATAGGGAAATAATTGGATAGTCGCAAATAATCACCAAAGAATTTCCATCTAGGCAACAGTTTATTGCAAACACCTGAGAAGAACTAAAGTATACGTATCTATTTTCAATCATGAATGTGAATCTAGAACATGCTTACTGAATGCAAAGACACCTATACACTGGGGGAGGGCGGAATAAAGATTCGTATACCATGAAAATGTTTATTTAAAAAATTCTAGCGAACCAAAAATAAATATAGTGATACAGTATTCATATTTTGCGTAAACAATACACACGCAACAACAAAACAAGAAATTCCTATATAATAGAAATTATATAGCAATTTATATATTTTGAGTGGAAAAAGTATTCTTAAAAAACAGAAAACTCTTTTAAAACAGCATTAAATATTTTGTGGCGTAGCCTTTGTTCAGTTCAACGGCAATTAATCTCTTTCTATATTTTTTATCAAGCCTTGACATGTTTCCTGAGGGATTTTAACCTATTCTTCCTTGCACATTTCTTTGAGTTTCTGAATGGACTTCGTCCTCCTCGCATAAATATTTTATTTCAAAAATTGCCACAAATTTTCTATCGGATTGAAATCCGGAGACTGGCTTGGCCATGCTAGTAGCTGTACAAAATTGTCGGTGAATCATTTCCTCGTGTTTTTTGCCGTATGTTTTGGGTCGTTATCGTTGCGGTAGCCCGAGTTTTTGAACCGACGGATGCAAATGTTCCCTCAAAATGTTATGATATATGTGAGCATCCATTTTTTCTACAATGATATGAATGTTACCTGTTCCACGTGATGAAAAGCATCCCAAAAACATAACGTTATCAGAACCAAATTCCACAGTGGGAATGGTGTTTTTAGTGTGAATGCCATTGCATCCTTCCTCCACACATGGTTCTTTGAATTTCGTACAAATAGCTTTATGTATTGTGGTCTCTTCCGACCACAACACGTTTTCCCAGAAAGACTCAGACTTGTCCTTGAGCTCACGGATGAATTTCTAACCAGCTTCTCTATTTCATTTTCCCTGCAGGGGAGTTTTGCGAGGAGTTCGAGATCGGAAACGGTTTTGGTGCAGCTCGTGGTTTATTGCACGATGGCTAGCGCTTGTACGTGCTGCTAGCAAGTCCTCCTGAAGCTCTTTGCGAGTAGTCATGGGATTTTTAGACACTTTCCTGGCCATTTTCTTTGAAGCTATAGAGGAAAACTTCCTCGGCCTGTCAGATCTAAGTTGGTTCTCGATGGTTTCTGAACATTTAAACCTTTTGATAAATGACCCGATGGTGGTAAACGGTATTTTGAGTGTCTATGATATTTGCCTATAACTTTTCCTGGATTTCCATTCTTTAACGATCAACTCTTTTACAGAATTCGTGAGCTCCTTGCTTTTTTCCATGGTTACAAACTTCTTCTAAGATGTCGCACGAAATAATGACTCCAAAGCTGTTCATGGACAAAACTAAACTTCTAATGTAAAATCTAAAAGGTTCTGGAAAGTTCTTGAACAGTCAAATCAATTTTAAATGAAAAAATCGTTTTGTACGAATACATTTTTCAACCCCAGATATTTGAAATGTTAAAAATTTATATAATTCATCATAATTTTTGGTTCTGTTGACATATATTAATTGATAACACTTAGATACAAATATTGTATCAATACATTTATTTTTGGTTCGCTAAATCTTTTTAAATATACAATTTCATGGTGTACGAATATTTACTTCCCCCACTGTATACCTTATTACCAGAATTACTGAATTCTTTCTGGAGAACTGAAAACAATATGAAACTCAAGAAAAAAATGTTAGAAAGAGGAGATCGAACACACATTTTGATTCAACCATTTTATAGCGAAGCGAAAGCAAACTACTCACCATATTGTACTGGCTCTGACTTTCTTCCTCATTATACCGACCATAGAGCGGCGAGGTGTGGCCCGTCACTCCTTCCCATGATCCGTGGTAGTTGTAACTCACTACGTGGATCACATCTGTTCAGAAGTGGTGACGGTTCACAGACTGATCACAAATATATACATATCTACTCATAAGCAATAGGAGGTATCGTTGCTTAGCAAGCAAACCTTATATTTATCAACTATGAAAATCACCTGTTTGCCACCAATGACCACAGATTATTATTATCATTCCTAAGCTAGGTATAAGCCAGGTAGCGAGCCTGGTCAAGAAAGGTGTTGTCGGTTCATGGAAGGTTTAATTGCCCGTAGCGAGGCTGGTCAAGAAAGGTGTCGGGATGGTTAAGAATGACGGTTGGAATTCATGTAGAGTTAACTTGCCATAGAAGTAAATGATCGTTAACACACAATGGTCAGATGTTCGGCCTCCCAATAGGTCTAGAATAAAATAAATAAATAACTGGCGTGGCGGCCTAAAATCTCGCCCTATGCTTGAGCTTCTCTATTGCGTACGCACCGGACCCTCAGTAAGCCGGTCGGGCGATGCACGCTGAGGGATCCTAAATTGACTCTCATCACGGACTGCTTCTCCTGCTCTTCACACTACTGGATCTTCAAAATTCTAGAATTAAGGCAAAAAGAAAACCTCGATTGGTGTATCCATTGTACCCTGTATGCGAGATAATAAATGATATTTGTTTGTTTTTGGTGCCAATGTAAGGGTGAAATCGTGGGCGCAAAATCTTTAGATTTTCTTAAATGTTAGAATGACGTCACAAATTCGAAGAAAAAAACTCATATATATCGTATACTAATGCACTTACAGAAACGAAACTCGGTGGCTAGGTGCGGGCTAGCAAACCTAATCAAACACACCTCTGTTACCCGGCCGTGATTGTACCTTCCCAACAGAGCACGGCAAAACGCATAAAAACCCTCTGTAATAGGTGTTTCTCTCTACAAGCGGTTCGCGCTACCTGGTGTTGCATAATGCTAAATATGGGTTAAACTACCTGTCTGTGGTGGCCCGAGCGTGAAGTTTTAATAATAATAATAATGGATCTTTATTAATTTATGATACCTGTAGTACAGACTACAGATCAAATGTTAACGTACCGGCCACCTGGGCAATCGCACGAAGATCGTAAGACGTTTCCAGGACATCATTCCTCGCGCTAACTGCAACACCCAAGTGGTAACCTGTACCTCGGAAGGTGGCCGCCAGCTCCTGAGTGGGCAAGATGGATATGATTGAACAATATGACGTAATTTGTTCATGTAGAGTATATGCCAACATAATATTCAGTTATTCAAACTTAGGAGCCACTTACATTGGGCTTTAGAAAAGAAAATCAGCCACTAGTAACTGAGGATTGCTCTGCGTCAACAAAAGAAGCTTAGCTATTGCAAACCGGTCAAAGAGGAATCTTGAGCGTTAACTGACAGGTAAAACAAAGACAACGTAAGCGTTACAGACAGTTTTGCCAAGAATGAGTTCTTGCTGACGGTCAGGTCAATCAGGAATCTGAGGCGTTGAAAACATGGTCCAAAAAGCCTAACCTTGCTAACAGCCACATGAAAATATAAATCTAGAAGTGGCTGACACCGAAGTTAACAAAAAATGCTCTTGCAGCCATTGCTAAGAACAAGGTCGGTAAAACAGACACTGAGGAGGATAAAAATGCGTTGGCGTTGCTGACAGTGAGGTCAAAATAGATGCTTCGAAGTCCGTATCATTCATCTGTCAAAAATTGCGGTAAAGAATTCGTATTAGTAGCTTTGTAGGGTTTATGCAGCCCTCCAATAGTCTACTGGGGCTAAAACCTATTTTGGAGAAAGGGTAGAAAGAAACTCTGGGTAATAATGAATACAATTCTGCTCCAAATGACTCTAGCCTATCCATCAATTGTTTTCGAACTTAAGCACTGAAATTTTTATCCGTGAAGTACACTTCGTGCAAGTTGAGTTCGGAGAGAATTTCATGTGTATACATAATTCCATACTTTGCTCAAAAGGAATAAAACACATTAATAAATAAGTATGAAACAGAATATCATAGGTACTTATGTGTTACACATTCTTCAACATTAATCGTTATTACAATGTATAAGTAGCATATCCTCCCGGCCAAAATGACAAAAATACTCGATGATACTTTTTCGTTAATCATACTCTGGGTACTAATATGTTCATGAATAACGCGCTGTAACTGAACTCCAAAATTTTAACTGATCAGGAGGTGAGCACAGCCCATTTCAATCTTCTCTCCCATTCGGTAACGCAGAGAAACTATTTCCTATTAATCAGGCAGTCAAGTATCACTCAAAATTTGGACTACGTCTGCTTATCCCTGAATCAGTTTTGAGGCTGCCTTACGTATGCCTCAATTAGGAACTTTTCTGATTTAATTTTGCTACTCGGTCTTCAATTAACAGTGACAGTATTGCCGCAATCCTTAACATGGCCTGCTTTGGTCTTACAATTGGTTTTATAAGACGTGGCATATAAAAAAAAAATTGTAAATAAGTATTGCAAGAACGTACCTTGGTGATTATATTATGTTATTTTGGTGATAACTACTGCCAAGGAGAATAAGTTTTTGCCAGAGTTTGTATATTAGTCTGTCACTAAGATAATTTGAAACTGTGGATGGATCTTTATGAAATTTCCCGGCATTGTCAGAAGTGTTATGAGAAGAGAATGATTCAATAGTTTGTGATATCGAATGGTCCGTTTCACTTTAGTCTCAATGTTTGTCATTTAAATTTCCAATTAACACAACTCAAAAATTTATGAACGAAGCTCCATGAAGTTTGTAGGAATTGTTAGTTACGTTAAAAAGCAGTGACGATCTCTTGGTTCGTTTGTGTGTTTGACTACAATATATGTTTGCATTATTGCTTGTCAGAATATGACTCAAAAAGTTATGACTGATCTTCTAGAAAATCACAGGAATTGTTAGGAATACTAAGAGGCACAAATGGCCAAGTTTTGTTGATGATAAAAAGAAACCATGATTTCAGGACCAACATTACTTTTTCGTTGGCATTGCATTACATGGCGGCGATACGCGCTTTCACTTTCGGGTATCGTAACAAAATCCGAGATGAACCATTATATGTAATCCAAGACACATAAATGGTGACAAAAAGTACCACTCCCACTCAAAAGGCCATTCACAGCCGACTTGAGCGCTTACAGATTTAGACAGCTAATGTATGAATATATATATATATATGTATTTATCGTGAAATTGTATTTTTGCTACCTTCATTTCTAAAAGGCTGGGAAGTGCACTTGCTCTAACTTAAAACAACGAGCAACAGCCCACAGAGCGACGATTGAGAGTCAACTGTATGTCAGTTGACCTTATGGTAGTAGACGAGTAATTTCACTGAAGCGACTCAGTTTATTCGCCACCTTTGAGCAACCCGGAGCTTAGGCAATAGATCGGTGCATTTCCATGCATTTGGCCTAATTAGTAACATTCCCACTTTATCAAAAACTAACATTTTTCCAACTGAATTTTGGACCTAAAAATTACGCTGAGCTTAGGGAGAAAACGCCCCATTAGTTTCCTATAAAATCATCAGAACATGCCGACCTGGTCTAGCCACTATATGTCTCTAAGTTTACCGCGCATTGCCAGATCGAAATGCAAATGATGTCAAAGTAGCTAATTGGTAGACAGTTCAGTATAAGAGCTTATATGGTCGTTCCTAACAGTAGGGCCAGATAAAGATGCTCAGCCGTTGCTGACAGTAAGTTAAATCAAGAAGCGTAACCGTTGTTAATAAACTTTCAATGTAAAAGCTTAGCAGTTATTGACTGGGCAACGCTCTACCCAAAGTAAGTTTCGTAGCCAGAGGTACCCACAACCCCTATATACTGTCATATAATTCCGCTTGCCGCATGCAACTTCATTCGAATTAACATTTATAAATTGTTGCTAACAACACTAGAGGCCCCTGTCGTCATGAAATGACGGCAGAAAAAAATTTCTTCAGAGAAATCTCATTTTTCTCTGCTCTTTCTTCGTGATACTTCTTCAAAGGCTGTCGTTCCGTTTTGTTTTTCTTCTTTTTTTTATCTCCTACTCGATATGAGCATCAAGAGTTCTGAACAAGTAGAGCATTACTGTGTATAGAGGTGAAGTGCAATTCCATATATACCTGCTGTACTTGGAGGTACTTCAGTCATGCTTACCGTTCGGATTGCAAAGTTGGCAAAACAAGGGCCTTCCTACCGTTGAGCAAATGTTTTACGTATATTATACTGGTAGATGAGAGGAGAAGCCAACTAGTTAATTGAATAAGCAAGTGGACAACGGCAAAAGTAACACATTAAACTAGTGTGATGATATGCTGGCATTTTCATTTTCATTGCTCTTCTCATCTTCCACATGAGTGTTGATGACTCATTGTTACTATTATCGTGTTTTACAGTTTCAGAGGTACCTTCTATGTTGATTTTCTTAAATCATTATTTTGTAAAATAATACAAGAAAATTTAACAATATTTGTGAATGGTGTGGGAATAAATATGCCAAGACTAACGATACAGTCTACTGCGCGCAGTACTGGATATTTGACACTGCCTGCTCTAGGTGCTTACCTGGCACAGTAGGGAAAAGTTTTCTTTATCTTCTGGCCGACCTCCTCGAGTTCCAGGATCGTGCCACACTAGGTCGATACCGTCCAGTAAATTCTTACTGAGGAGCAAGTAAATAGCCATTATAAGTCATATCGTAGTTTGCAGCATAAGCAAAACATAAGACATGCATTTTTACAATTTCACATATCTAAGGTAAAGCAGCTAGTATCAACGAACTTGACTTGAAGCAATTTGCAACTGAAACGCAGAAAATTACGGGATATCATACGAAGATAGCTTTACTGTCTAAAAAGTTAACAGAAGTAGCACGATAAAACAAAAGTGGTGATGCTGAATAACAATAAACCGTTCCAGCTCCCATTCATTGCGTTACAGACCTGAGTCGACTAAAAAATTAAACATTACAGATAATGTTTCTTGGTATTTGCGGTACTTGAAACATTCCAAGCCTTTTAATTAACATAGCCTGATATAACAATACCACAACATTGCTTTCTTCTTCTTCTTCTTCTTCTTTTTCTTCTTCTTCTTTTTTTAGTAGGTGCAGTACTGACACACCAGAATGTAATTAAATATACTGTAAGTGAATTTTATTACTAAAGCCCAGGCTGTGTTAAACTTAAGGTGGGAAAGAATTCTGATGGCTCTCAGTTCAACAAAGACGTTCGACATACAACAAGAACACAGGACTTCAGACTAACTATAGAAACTGATGCACAGAAGCGATGAAATTTGACCGAGTAGCTTGGGAAGAAACCATTTTAGAGAATTTCTCCGATCCCTCTAACCAGCCTCCAACTGCCACGGTAATTACCAGCTCTGGATTAGATTCCTTCATCAGAAATAGGTCTTGATACGTTCCTGAGGAAAAAGAAATGTCACATCTTCAGAAAATTATACTCCGGGTAAGCTCTTTTGAGCAATAAGGAAACACTTCATGAAAAACGAAGCAGGGTGGCCTTCCTTCATTCTAAGCGGCTCCTGTTACGTACTTGAAAAAGAAGACCCTACTTTAGGCGTCTTTTTGTGACCACCTTGCGGATGATTCCGCCTGATTTCGCATGATCCACCCGTTTTTGTAACCACTTTTTGACCTGATTCTGATGGCAATCAACCGTGATCAATGGTGAAATTTGATCGCACAGTGATTTCCTGCGCGGGCTGATCATGCGTGAGCAAAGAGTGATTCCAGCCGTTAAACAATCAAAAATTTAAAATTTGAAATGCAAGTTCGTGATGTTTGCTTTCACTTAAGGATAAATTTGACAACATTATTATAAATGTTTGTATTATTGACTTTCAGAATTGTAGTTTCGTTAGTTTTATGTCTGTGCTTGTTCAAAATGCATTAAATACTGCTAGTTTACTTACGCACTGACTTGATAAATAAAAATCTCTAATGAAAAATCCATTCCTTTCCATCTTCATTGTAAATACGATAGAAATCTAATTTTTAAAAGTAGACATGGCGTCTCCGGTTCAGTAACAAAATCATTGACCGTTCTTGTGCTTTTCAGTGATCACGATGGTCATGATCACGGTGATTCCGATCACGAATGTGGCCCCAAAAAGACGCCTTTTCCAACATCTATGAAGCTGACTCCCTTCATCAAGATCACCCGTTGGTACGTTCCTAGCGATCGTCACAGCTCATGACAATATATATCGGCTTAGCTACCTACATCACCGACAGCTCTTAGTTGACTTGTCTTAAAATGGTCACAGCCTTGAAAAGGCAACAAAGTTAACTTCCTCCACCAGAAATCACCCTTGGTGCTGGTGAAGCAGATGACTTTTGGAGACGCGTTTTACTCATTTGCGTCATTTTAAACTCCCATGTTTTGTTTTGTGTGGCATTAACTTTGCCGGGGCATAGAAATGCACTCTATATTATTTCAATTTCCCTTTGAAAACAGGAACTTATATCACTTTATTCTTCATTTTCTTACCTATGCTCTGTGAATTGGGTCTCATTTTATCCTTTTTAAGAGAAAAAAATTGTGAGTGCAGCTTCACTTTGCTGAATAATGTATTCGTGTGCAACAATGGCAGGTTGTCATTCGTATAAAAGTTTGTTATCAAGGACTGTAGCTTGGTATTGATATAGATTTACAGAAATTCACTTAACTTTGTTACTCGTATAGTTTATAAGCAATACCAGCTGTAACTCACTATGTGGGAATAGCTGAATTCCATTGCCTGACTCACATTTGCTATGTTACTTACCGTTGGTAGCCTATTCGCTATTGACAGAACTAACATACCTATATCATCTAACTCACTGCTGCAACAGCTTAAAATTATCTTTGTTACGTAGCTTACTAATGCAATACCTTGCATTCATTTCCTAACATACTATCTGACCTTAACCTACGTATATACCTCAACTCATTGTAATCACACCTTTATTGGCTAACTCCTCATCGAGGTCAATAATGGTGAGATTATCTTTGTCCAAGCCCGTGTAGCAGAAGATGAGGTGGGTGCAGAGAGTGACATCAATATCCTCCAGCTTGAACTGTCCCAGAGATGTTCGGTACAC
>LQNS02000211.1:13569761-13580575 GCA_001587735.2 Parhyale hawaiensis | reverse complement strand
AGCACGGCAAATTACGCTATATAGCTCTTGCCGTGCTAATCACTGCGGCATTGTAACCCAGGGATTTATGACGGTGGTGTAAAAATAATCTGGATCAACGGTACCGGTCACGCTGAAGTGAGTAGTTTTTCCATACAGGTAAGGACCTATATATACTGAATCAGTAATTTCAAACAAATAAAAATATATTATTGTTCTGAAATTCAAGTGGGGGATAAGATGAATATTAGCCCAAAATTTTGTCCATATGGGCCTCATTTCATAGTGTGGCACTTCTCGTCAAGATCTTGGCAAGTATTTTGCCGCCCTCGGAAATGCGGATGGGCGCCTATGAGCGCCGCGACCTGTGGAACCTCATTTCATAGTGTGGCACTTCTCGCCAAGATCTTGGCGAGTAGTTTCCCGCCCTCAGAAATGCGGCATACGGGTGTCATTCCTATGGTTTTTGGTGTCATTCCAGTGATTACACTGTCATTCCAGTGACTGGGCATCATTCTGGTTACTCTATGCACCACGGGGAAAGGACCAACCAACATCATTGGCATAAAATAGATTCCTTTGCTGAGTGTACTTTGTATTTCCTTCTGCAGTCTTCAAAGGTGTAATCTAAGAAATGAACACCCACCTTTGTAGTAGGAGTCAGATAATAATAGAGTATCAATTACAGGGTACTTCTTGTATCACAACACAACCTATAATAATTTTTACATCACAGGGTAACTTACGCAGAAGCAGTGTCCAAATCTATCTTCCAAATTAACTAGAAACAGAGCTCATTGTTGTTCACGTATAATAAGTGTAGTACAGTACAGACAAATGTTGCACGGTTGTGCAATGACAGCGACTGAATATGTTCAGAGTTTTCCAAGGTTTGCCATTAGCTTAGCACGCTTCGCGAACACAACAAACAACACCGGGCCCTGCGTAGTCGGAATCAGCTAGCTGTCAATTCGCAGATAGCCTAGTACAACTCAATAACACAGTTAGAAGAATGATTTACATACTCTGATTAAGCTACCATTGTAATTTGTTTATTTTGATTTATTCTCTCCCTGACACTAACCGCAACAGCTTCTAAGAACTCGCGTTAGCAGAAAAAAATAAGCACCTGTTGCACAAGTGAACAATAGAAACTCTCCCGATCACAACAAGCACGTTACCATAAACGTCATTGTTAAACTCGCTAAAAATGAAATATATATCGTAATATTAGTACTTCGGTTTGATGTTATAAAACATATCTTTAAAAATACATATTTAGAGCACTAAATCATCGATATAATCTATAAGGAGCAGTTTTTCTTACTTCAAGGATATATCATTTTATATATCCTTGAATAATGGTACAAATAACCCTTTACCAAGTTTTATTGATGCCCTATTTGCTCCCTGTAAAGTATAAGTCAAAGAATGTTATCCCTCCTCTGTTCTGAAGTAGTTGCTTTACAGTCAAAACGTTCATTCAAGTTTAACAATAAAAGACGTAGAAAATACCTTATCCAAAAGGTTTAGCAAGTTTGTCTCCTACATGTGTACCAATGGATGTTTCCAGTTTCTCCTATTTTGTGCTTTTATCAGAAGGAACAATTATATCGGAACCCCATGAATAACCCTTGGGCGCAATTATTGCAGAAAAGTGGGAGTAGGAGCGACTTGAAGAATTAATCATATTTTAGTGTTGCTTCTGTGAATTTGAACAGTAGCATCACCATGTTGTCAATGTTGAAAGTCTTTGCCCTCACCTTGATTTTAAAGTGTTGAAAGTTTTTCCCGTGCTGGCGCCACAGAGCCGTAAAAAGTCATAGGTTAGTTTATGCACCAGGGCTACTTCCTCTTGAAGAGTCGACAGCAACTTGCGAGGTGGTTGTATGGTGGATTTGTTCCATAATTTGCTAAAATGTATCGAAAGAAACTGAACGCTATAAACCTCTTTAGATATACTGATTAGTTTAAAAATTACTGAACTTAGACAAATATATATATTTGAAGTCTTGCAGCAGCTGTATACTGCAATTACTCATTTATGACTATCCTTTGGTAGGCATTAAGTGTCGAAGACTTTTCAAACAATGCAAATCCTACGCTAAACCAAAGTTTCATTTTTTATGGAAACATTTTACTCGAGCCTCTTTTAACACTGTAGAACAATTGTGACACGCTGTTTTCCCTTCACTAATCTGCGTAATATCTCGGTACAAACTTTGCCCACTTTTTGTCCTTCCATGCACTTGTGTGTGCTGTATGAGATGCCGAGCTATGCGAAAGCATTAGAATGAAAAAGATAACGTAAAACTCCTAATGCCACTAGTGAAATCTCGGGAACTTAAAGAAAATCCCAAGAACTACAGCAGCTTCGATTAACAAAGTACAATCGCGTGTTCTCTAAGCTCCAAGCACTCTGAGAATGCATACCTTCGCTGGGCAAGGCAACGGTGACGAAAAATTCATATAGGTTCTGAAACGTTGATTTTCTTTGTATCTACACCAGAATTTTCTCATTTGTGCCTTATGATAGTATTAACATTTTCTGAAATTTTCATGAAGATCTGTTCATAAGAATATTAAGTTATATTTTGGCATAATAATGTTGCTTACAAATATTATGAAGAAAATATAAGACAAACATACAAACGGACCAATCGATCATCACCAAAATTTAATCATTATGTCTTTTAACATGGCTGGCAGCTTTTATGAATTTTATAAAGATCCATTCACAACTTTTGAGTTATTGTGCTAACAAGGATAGAATAAAATACAGCGACAAACAGATCATCACAAACATTAGTTTATTTACTCTGCTTAATATTCCTAACAACTCAGACAAGTTTCATAAATATCCGTCCATAACTCTTGGAGTTACAGCAATGAGAAAATGAGGCAGACAAACAAACGGATGAACGGATCATCACCAAAAGTTAATCATCTGTTTGGACTGTTCCTCCTAACATGGCTAACAATCCCTGTAAATTTCATTGAAATTCGCCCGTAACTTTTCGGGTTATCTTGGTGACAGACACACAAACACGACGAAAACATAACCTCTTTGGCATAGGTCCCAATGAGACACTATTTGTCATTTATTTAGAGTGGCAAAGAAAATCCTGCATTTAACACTTCGAAACCTGAAAAACACACAACAGAAATGGTTTTAGGGATAGTTGATACTGTGATAGGGTTTTTCCTATAGTTACCAGAGCAGTTTTCGAACTAAAGTTGTAAAAGAAATTAGAAGTAATTACAAGAAGTTTATTTCTCTGGTAGCTAGCTAGACATATTCAATGGCACGATTTTACGTTTTATAGAGCGTGTGATATCCATAGTAAATCAGTGCAACAGTACACAGTCAGTTAATTTTTTTTTTGTGTGTGTGCGTGTGTTGCCGTGTTCAATTTGAAGCGTGTTGTAATCACACCCGAGCTAACAATTTGACGTTGTAAGCCCGTTGTGAGGCAACGTGCTGACAACGTTTATTATCTTCCACAGCTACCTGACATTGTTAATTCAGTTCCAGACAACGTTGTTAGCACTTCGTATCAACGGTATCACAACGTGCTAATAACGTACTGGGCACGTCCGTAGCACGTATGTCGCATCATAACGAGCTAGGGACGTGTCAAGCACGTTGTATGACAACGTGCTATGAAATCACCCGGCACGTTGATTCACAAGGTGCTCAGGACGTGCCCAGCATGTTTTAGCACGTTGTGGTATGACCTGCTAACAACGTTATCTGCAGTTCACAGATCAACGTGAACACCACGTTGATCCAGAGCTCACTCCGTTGATTCTACGTCGTGTACGTGTTAGTGGGGAACCAGAGTATACACTACACTAGTGTCAGCCAAGGTTCAAACTCGTGTCATAGTCCGGGCTAAGCGCTGGTATAAGATCATACAAAGTACTTTCATTAATTCATTTCGAGTCACTTTTTTTCGGTTTACTGGAGCTCGAGCAGGGATGTGATGGCAGCACTTCTGATAACGCTATTATAATTGCTCATTCGTTTCTAAGTTGCCTGTACTAATTTTTTTTAATTTGTAGGCTATTCTGATTCTACCCGTATCCTTCATTTTAAACCAGCAGTGCATATAGTAGACCCTGCTATTGCCCCAATTAGTAAGAGCATTTTACTGAGCAGATTGCGTCAACGAGACCAAAAAAAATAATGCAGTGCATGCATGTAATATTATAAGCAAAACATTTAAGCTTTATTACAGTTAAAAATATTTCGTCGGGATTGCTGATTTACATTATATAACGTCGATATTCATATGACGGGCAAATTGGCAAAAAATGTTGTAGGGCATTGGGCCATAAAGAGATAAACTTCAAAATGGAAACACTCAGAGAAAGAAAGTTTAACGTAACTAAAGAAGACACTTACCCTAAAGAGGCGCTGGTGATTAATACAGCCGTAGGGCATCCCAGACGCTCTATCCTAACTTTTACTCATGTACACTGCCATGCTAGTCGTGCTATTCTGATGTTTCTATAAAATTTCTTTCACATACACACGTAATAAAAAATATAAGTTCCGAAATAAACATGGGCAATTACTGGACGGTATTCACTTGGATGATTCAATACCGATCAGTTCTCCAGCATTGAAATACAGCATTGTTCGATTGGGCACCGAAATTAAGCCCTCAAGACTTGACTGGTCTGAAACTTCAGGTAGAATCTTTGGCTTTGTTAGTTTGAATCGTGTTTCCAGTGCTAGACGTAACGAAATTACGTTGAGCCTACTGAAAATTGAATATTGAGTTTTTGGAGGTCTCCTAGATAACAGACTGGGGGTCAATTGCTGCAACTCAATTCAGTGTGTCGAAACCAAAGCGTCTGCGAGAAGTATCGAACAAGTGAAGCCTTTAAGGCTAAATTACGGTGCCCAATCGAACATGCTCAATGAGTTCGTGCTGCAGATGTAGTAGAGGTAAATTAACTGGCCCCATAGGAGTGTACGGCTTGTGGTACTACTATACTTTGGTAGACTAGTTGGGTGTGAGAGGGCACTGAGCCTTGCAGATTAATAATAATAAGAAATGAATGCGCTGGTCGTTTTATGATATGATATAAGCTGTAATAGTATTAATCAAAGAACACTTCCCGCCTTGGACGGTTAAATAAATTATATCAATCAGTCGACCATAGATTGTCATGAACTATAACGCAAACGATGAAAGGATCTATACGACAGATATGCACCACAAGCCACTCCCCATTTCTGATCAAGGTAAGTGCTACAAGCAGAAGATGCCAAATGATCACGTCAAGCGCCGCAAAGAACTTGCCTCCGAGGCAGGAGGCTTGAACTCAAGGCCTTAAGTGTCATGTCTTTTGCTACTGCTGATAGCAAAGTTATAGCTCACATAGCTACCTTCTCGAAAGTTATGACGCAAATATATGTAGTTTACGCTAGAAGAATATCAACTAAGTTACTATAACACAAATCCGAGTTCAAAAAGAAGCTCGATGAGATAGAGCGTCAGCTCTCAAGATCGCATGAAAAAATAATAATAATAATAAAAAGTAATAGCAAATGTATATTTTTTTGCCTATGCATCACATCAGTCCTCGATCAAATAAAAAATCGTGCCGCTGGTGTATGATACTGGATCTATTATTGAGGAGGACCAGGAAACGCGAATCGCAACCCAAAGGCATTCTATAAATATGTAAATGAAAGACGACTCAAAAAATAAACCTTAGGTCCGCTCAAACGACCTGACGGTGAAATCACCAATAACCTAAGAAAAAAGCCACAATCCTAAACGACTATTTCACCTCTGTATTTACTGTTGAAAATGTTACGAATATTCCTGAACCAGCACATATGTAAGTTGCTCCAATTGACACCTGTGTTATCACGGAGATCGAGATCCTTCACGAACTCACCCGCCTGAATGTGTACAAATCCACTGGCCCACATAATCTTACTTCCCGTGTAGGACGGGAAATAGCTCCACTCATCGTGAAGCCACTGCTCGAAATTTTTAATCGATCTCTTAGAACGGGAGAAGTTCCCCAGGATTGGAAACTAGCGAATGTAATACCGATTCATAAGAAGGGATATAAGAAAAGCCCCAGCAACTATCAACCAATCAGTCTCACATCAGTTGTCAGCAAAATCATCGAACGCCTTTTGAAAAGCGCATCACTGATCATCTGAGGATGCAGCAGAGCATATCCGACACTCAACATGGCTTCCGAAATGGAATAAGCTGCTTAACAAACCTACTGGACTTTTTCTGAAAAGTTACAGATATAAAAGATGAAGAAAAGGGTGTAGGTCTTGGATTTTAACATCCGTAGTAAAATCAGTAAATCTGCGGATGATACAAAACTATGTCATCCTACAACAAAAAGAGCAGAGCTCCAACAATTAAGACCTTGACCACCTCATGGAATGGTGCGCAACGTGGGTGATGAACTTTGATGTCGACAAATGCTCAGTAATGCACGTAGGATCGGTGAACTCTTCCACCCCATTGAAAATGAATGGGACCGAATTGGCTACTGTCACCCAACAACGTGACTTAGGAGTCACTATTACAAACAAACTACAGCACAGTCAGCAAGTTGACAAGAGTGTGAAAATGGCAAGCAGAGTACTCGGATTCATCACCAGAAACTTCGAATACAAGTCCAAGGACATCATTGTTCCCTCGTACAAGGCATTAGTGAGGCCACACTTAGAATTTGCTGTTCAATCCTGGACACCACATCTCTGTAAAGATATCGATAACATGGAAAGAGTCCAACGCAGAGCAACGAAATTGATACCTCAGCGAGAAACAAGTCGTATGAACGTCGTATCTGTCTGATCTCTCTCGAGCAAAGACGACTCAGGGGACAACTAATAGAAACATTCAAGTACTTGAATGGCTTCAACGATGTACCTATAACGGGACTCTTGAAGGAGACCTTAATGATCGCTTGCGAAACAACGGTCAAAAACTCAAGCATAAAGCTCGAAGAACAATCATAAGTCAGTGGTTCTTTCCCTATTTCACAGCCAGCATTTGGAATAGACTCCTTTCCGACGTTGTTGGTGCGGAGTCGGTCAACTCGTTTAAAAATCGTTTTGACACACACTGGGAGAGACATCCTCCACAGCTAAGGACTCTTCATCCACGAGTCGCAATTACTTAACGGCCAAAGCTTCCCAGGCCATTTTAAGCTGACTTCTTCACATTTCCGCTTCATCTATATATTTAAGCTCCGCATATCAGCGGCTATCGATCATGCTTACGGGCATTCATGACCATCTCTTTGGCGGAGATTCTTCTCCACCTTCTTTTTTTATTTTTCTTTTTTTCTCTCTTTCGTCTTCCATTTTTTCTCTTCTCGTTTTCCCTGTCCTCTACATCTACTAACATAATGGCAATAGCTCAAAGAGGGCCGGGGTGTAAGTCCCGGTGTCTCTTTGGGAATGGGCCTCTTGGTTCGTCTACTGCCGCCCATCTAATCTAATCTAAATGAGAGACATACTAAGCTTTCAATATCAAAAAGTCATTTGCGACAAAATTCAAAATCTTGAAGTACCAAGAATTGACTTAACTACACAACCTAACGGACTTCGAGTTCACAAAACTAAGCATTGAACTAGCCATTGATGAAGTTAGTGTAATCCCACAAGGCACCGTGCTTGGTCCAATACTCTTCCTCGTCATGATAAATGATATGGGGCACCATAGCAAGTTTGCCGTTCCCTCATCGTTTGCTGATGACACACGAATATTAGCAGTAGTACAATCAATGGCAAACGTACTCAATGTGCAACTAGATCTAACCTACATCTTTCACTGGACATCGGTTAACAACATGACCTTCAATGAATCAAAATTTGAACTTTAACCATGCGGAAATAACTTCTTTCTTACTGAATCTATGCTCTACACGACGAGAGATGGGAGCGAAATCGAGAAACAGCAAATTTTTAGGGATCTTGGGGTGAAAATACAAGATCATTGCACTTTTGAAGATCATGTGGCTCGATGTTGTTGCCATAGGCGAGAATTGGAGCGGATTGGTGGTTCAAACTTTCTCTTCACGAGAGGCAGACTCAATGCTCACCTTATGGAGATAACTGATACTGCCAAGGATTGAATACTATTCACCTTTTTAGATGCCAAGCAAAGGGAAACACTTAGAGCTCCTCGAGACTATCCAGAGATGGTTCACTGCCAAAATCCAAGGCATGATATTTTTAAACTATCACGAAAGATTGGATTAACTTCATGTGCACTCAATTCAAAGAAGATTCGAGTGCTTAACGATCATATATATTTGGAAAATTCTGGAAGGAATTACTGTCAACGTCAATGGGCGAATCTAGGCCAGACACTCACACCGTATTGGTCGCACTTGTGAAGTGCGAATTCCGATCAAAACTGGTGGTGATGCGATAACCATAAAGTATTCTAATAGTTTCGTGGTCAGAGGAGTGAGATTATTAAAAAAAAATGCATCGATATTCGAAATGTCACCGGTACAGAGACTGTGAAATTGTAAAACTTACAGGACGCATGTTCACTGAAAGTGCCAGATAAACCTGGTGTAAGCGGCTACGTGAACTGTGGGGATCACTTGCTGTTAGCCACCCCGCTGGTCACGGACTGCAGCATCACCTCTGCACAAGATGGGTGGCGTGCATAACGTCTCCTCGACCTCGTCCGAAGTATCATCATTGGTAAGGTTACGTGATTTTCAGCCATGGATTAGTTAGTTTATGGTCTACAGTAAAGTCCCACATAGCGCGATTCGCATAGCGCGATATGCTCGCTAAGTGATAGAAAATTGGATCTGAGGAATTCACACAACGCGACTCATGTTGCGCGAATTGTTCGATAATCTTGACAGTCCCACCTTGATGTTTTTTGCGATACTGATTTTGAAGAAAATGTCATTTTTACGGCGACTTAGACAACTTGACATATGTCGATGAATTGAAGATACCATTCTGCACCCAATGATAGCCCAAAGTAAGTATATACGAAGAGGCCAGTGCTTTAAATTTGCACATTCTGTAATACACATGAAGTTAAGAAAAATGTATTTTTAAGTTCAATTAACGCTTGCACTCGTTGAGTCCTTAAAGTTTGCATAAAATACTATTTGAAGTAAATATCTAAAAGTGACCTTTTTAAAATACAATTTCACCCTCACATTAACATCTGTGGTTGTAATTAAGCTACCGGCATCATAATTGGAATCAGGAAGCAAAGAGTAACACGAGGGATCAATAGGACTAAAAAACTAAGACAAAACTTAGCTGTGACCGCAGTGTCGGCGAATGACGTCACACAGACTAGTCGAACTGTTTGAGGATCAGTCCTGGCCTTCGCAGGTTGGGCTCTTAATCATATCAAAAAATTTAAGCATTGTTATTATCTTGACGCGAGAGCACCCATAGCAACAGTTATTGCCAAACTTTCTGTATATGATGGATGACAACCATTTACTGTGTTGTCTGCATGGGTTCAGTTCAAGTCAAGTAGCTGGCCAGTAAGGAACAAAGAATGAATTAAGTTGAAAAAATACGGGGATGGTTTTCGTTATGTTTTTTCAGCAACACTGTAAACGTAATATGACGTATAAATAAGGCATCACTTCGAAGAAGAAGGTAAATCAGGGCGCCATACCGGCCCAGCTTTTGCCTCTGATGCTTTGAAAGTTTCTGCCTGCCGTCCATGTAATTTTCTATCGATAATTGTGTTTTGTTCAATTGGTATATGTTCTCTTCATTTATTCATGCGCTTTAGGGATAAAAGTTGCAATTTTCTGGCGAAATTAATGAAAATACTCATAGGCTAGTCAGCCGTATCGTTCGTCGGGGTGACATCATTGATGATGTCACTATTCGATATTTCCCATGAGTCCTCCCGTTACGCTCTTTGCTTTCTGATTGAGACTATTGTTGGGTGTATACGGTGCAACAGCCGTTGTTTGGTGGAAGCCTAATCATATCTGTTTCTTCAAGACTTCATATATTACAGTTTAATACACCCTTACGATGGGTTTTTGTGCAAAAAAAGCAAACATCTATAAAAAAAAAATAAAATTAATATCGATTTAAAAAGGCAACTGTTTGGGAAACATGAAACCGGGGACACGAATAGGAAAGATAATTTAAACTAACAGAAAGAACTGTAACAACAGTTCTGAAAGAAGTAGAAAATAAACGACACAGCAGCGTTTATTAGTCATTGTTTCACCATAAGAAGAGATTTTTAATAGCTAATATATTATCAGCTAACAATAAGATAATACCGTTATTGTATACAACCCAATGTATACTATAGTTGAATTAATATGCATATTTTGTTAAAAGTTATTTCAGTCACCCCAATAAGTCGAGTGCTGTTTCTTTCTAATTCCTAACCCACGTTTTCTATGAATTTCTGGGATGACTATAGAAATAATTTTAGCTCGCGTTAGCACGAGAACAAAAAGATGAGTTATGTAGGATTTTATTGTATTTCTATTCTCACGGTACGATTGGGATAAGCTAAGCTGATTAGCTTATCTGCAATCTTCATAGTACTTTGCGCATTGAAGAAACGCGCACATCGGGGCTAATTGAAAATGTGTTCTAACTTTCTATGAAAGGAACGGGTTAGTTGAGCAGTTTCATTAACGGTATTACCAATTTTAAACAATTTTTAAATCAATCTCTCCCTTTATGGCTACAAAAGTAAAGAAACAGTTGGAAAAAGGCTGAACAATTTTTCAATTTTGATATCTGCCTAATGTTCTAAATATTGCAGTTTTTCAGACTGATCTTAACTGGTACTGGTTGCCTTTTGTTT
>LQNS02000211.1:13504149-13518279 GCA_001587735.2 Parhyale hawaiensis | reverse complement strand
GGGGGGGGGGGGGTTGGGGATTACATATTTGGGCCTAGCCTCACTGTGCAGTAATTTTCATAATGGCTAACGTTAATAAGAACGGTGACCCCAGCCTCAACACTGCAAATGGTGAGTACCATTATCTACGGTAGCTACTATGAATTTATATGTACTGTATATTAATACCGTATGCAACGCACTATGTTAAGTAGATAGAGTACTGTACTACAATGTTATTATGCACATAATGTACAATACTGTGTGGAGTGGCAATTCCGGAAATAGTTTCATTTTCGTGCATCAACGTGCAGCAAACGTGGGTTTTTCTGGCTTTGAATTTCCCGGAAATTGTTTCAATTTACTGGACATACGTCCGGAAAAAAGGGGTTTTTCCGGGAAGTGAAATTTTCTTGTTTTCCTGGAAATTTCAGTTTCCCAGAACTGGCTCCCCCCCCCCCCGTGCTGTCCAGGAAAACGGGGTTCCACTGTACCTCGATAATACAAAATCTTTGCTAATTCGTCACCCCCTTCTCCTGTGCTGTGTGAATTCGAGGGGTTTTACTATATTATCTGTACATAGCTATATTATATATATCTCTATATCAATGAAGTTTGCAGCTACTGAAAACTGTTGGTTCATATTTCCCTAGTAACTTGAGGGCTGTAAGTTGCTTGGCATGAAGTTAAGCTATTTTTATCTCCGCCAATGAGGTTAAGCTTTTGTCCAGGTTTGTCTATTTGTGTGTTACCAAGATAACTTTGTTATTGATGGGTCTTTATATAATTTACATGGATTGTTAGGAGCAACAGATGATTAGGTAATTTCTTGTGAAGATCCATTCAACAGTTTGTCTGCCTCTTTTTTTTTTTTCTTCTTCTTGGTAGCTTACCATAACTCAGAAAGCTGTGGACAGATTTTTATGAAATTTGCTTGAATTATTAGGAATACTACAAGGAGCAAATGACCAAATTTTTGTAATGTGTATCTATTTTTATGTTTGTCTGAAAATAACTGGAGAAGTTATGGTGGGATATTCACAATATTTGTAGGAATTGTTAGAAATCTTGGCTTGCACAAATGACCAAATTTTGGTGATCACTTCATCAGTTTGTGTTTGACTGTGTCATAATGTTTTTCAAAACACAATTCAAAAATTATGGACGTCTCTTCAAGAAAATTACAGGAGCCATTTGAAATGTCAAGAGACGCAAGTGACTAGCTAACTTTTAGTGACAGTCAATGAGACATCTTGGTTTCAGGACTAACTTGACTTTGCCAAGCAACATGGCATTGCTTAGCAGAAGTTTGCTCACAGAGTGGTTCTCGTGTCTATTTTTGGCTTCAGTGGCTAGACCTAGGTATTTGTTATTCAGCAAGGATATGATGTTGATTACTGAATTATTTTTATTTCTGAGGGGTGCAGGATGAAATAGCTAACTTGAAAATTGAAATGGTAGGCTCTCTTTCTTCTTTTCTCTGCTGCTCTGTTAAATCAATTGCAGCATTGGCATGAGCATATTCTTTCTTGCTTTTTTTCATAAGTATATTACTGTACAATCAAAGCACTGTCTGTAATTGTTGGTGCTTTGCCAATCTTGCCTTTAAAGGAATCTAATTTTCATTTTGCACCCAACGTTAGGGTTACAGTAGCTTAAACAGGTTTATGACTTGAATAACTTTCAGTGTAGATAACTACATATGTGTTTTGTTGAAGAAGTGAGTCTTGCGCTTTTTGTTGCTATTATGCATTTCGTACAGAAGATATCCCTTTGAACCATTTTCTGTGCTTGCATTACACATGACGTTTACTGCACCATCAATTTACTATATTTGAGTTACTAGCAAATTTTGTATGTTGGTCTTACATTTTATCACATGATAAAATGTGTGTGGTTCCTGCAGTCACCTTTTATGTTTTAGATTTAGAATTTAAGGTTAGGTTTGAAGTTCCTAGAACTTGGTAACACTCATGTCTTTTTACAGGTAAATTTGTATCTTATGCTGATTTGGTCATCACCTCATTCAGTGCTTGTGGTACCTAGCTTTCAGTTTGCCTCAAGTTTTACCCATTGCAAAGCTTATAACAACCTTACCTGTTGTAATAGCTTGCTTTATCATTTATTCCACATTTGTTTTCTCCTTAGACTTTCGTGTTGCGCTTTTGCCGTTTATGCACTGATCGTGTGAATTACAGGCCTCGTTTCTTGCCTGGCAGCTCATTCTTGACTAAAGGCGTAATTCAAGCCTTTGTCATATAGCTAACTAATTTATAATACACATACCATTATTGTGGATAGCTACATTTTAATTTTTCTGGTGTATCTGACATACTATCTGTACTTTATTCATGATCAGCAGTTAGATCTGTCGATGTAGGTAGCTACGGTAGCTACCTGCTGAAATTTCCAGTACAAATTGTTGTTGCATGACGTCTCTGTACTAGCAAAGCAAACAAGTGGATCCTATGCTGTTTGAAGTTTTGAGAAAGGCTTATGCAGACTTCTGCATTTGCCCAAGTTTCAGAATAGTCCATTGTTCGTGTAAATATTCCAATGGCACTACACATTAGTAGGCAACTCTCCATTATTGACGCTTGGTTTAATTTTTTTCGGGAGGGGGGCTTGATTTATTCAGCTTCTGTCATTCAACAATTAGTCTACCTACAATTTATCTTTGAAAGTTTTGTTTTTGACCAGTGCAATAGTTGCTTGCTGTAGTGCGCCAGTTAGCTACAGTAATTTCCATTATTTTTTTTTAATAACTGCTCGCAGATGGATAGCTATCTTACATTTCCCTTATTTTAGCGATTGTCCTTGAGGCTTGATTGATGTTATGAACTGAATGCAACTGATATGTGTTTGCCTCAGTGTTGCTACTACTGACACTTCTGCTGTGTGATACTTGCTGCAAAAATTTGTGTCTGTGGGAAAGAGAAAATGAAGAGTTGTGTGGTTGTCAATTGTTGTTCCTCTAAGCTGCAAAGTGAGTTTTTGCTGTGCTGCTTTCATAAATTTATTCTGATTTTGTAAATATTTAAGTTTGAAAATGTGTATGCCTTTGTGTGAAATTTCTTTTATGGCTGGCTGCATTTTGTGTATTTTTGTTAAGTGCTCACAGATGCCTAAAAATGGATGCCCCGATTAAGCTCAGGAGAAATCAATAGCCAACATTGATTTAATTGATTGTAGTTTGGTATTATTTATGGTAAAGTTGAATTCTTTCTTTTGGGTAATAATGGACTAATCTCCAACTAATAGCTTGATCATAAGAAGAGCTGCTCTATGTAAGATGAAGCACCTACAATGAATTATGATCATTTTACCCAAACATTGCCTACTTGTGCACATTACAGGTGGTGTGCTGACCTCATCTCACAATGCAGTACCAATCACTGAGTTGTTGAACAGGCCAGGTTGGTAAAGTAGAGCTCATGTGTAACCTAGTACCACCTGCTTTGCTTGTCTTGAATTCATTGAAGTATCTCTTGTATTCAAAGTACTTTCAGCATTTGGCTTTGTAATGTTCAGTGATATATCTCTTGTATTTAACATAGCTACCTACCATATAGTAATTTTCATATTTGACTTTGTAATTGATGACAAATGTCATTTCTACTTTACTCTGTAAATTCTGTCATAACTAAATCTTCAGTAAATGTATAGACTAATAGTTGATATTTCCTTGTGTATTTTGCAAGAAACCCTGTTGAGCATCTGGCGCTTAGTTGGGATTTACTTTTTTGTTTTTTCCCGTGCTGTGATTGAGATTTTGATTTGTGTGATAGATTTAGTTTGTCCTTCCAGTGTAATGATTCTTTTTCATTTCTCATTATTTGCATCTCTCATTTGAGAGTGTTTGACTATAATGTGAGGTATCATCTGCCTATCCTGTTATTTATTTATTTTTTTTGAAGGATTATATGCACAGTATAGCCTATGGGGTAGCTAGTTGGTTGATGAAATATTTGTATTTGAAGCAGAAGAGGTGTAACTATATTTTGTTCTCAACTTTTGGATGGTCCCAAATTATAGTAGAATAAACTAGGTTATTTGAGCAATTTGTTTTATTTTTTGGGACTAGCTGATAACGTATCATAACTGTTAGTTACTAGTCAAGATGAAATGATCTTGCCCTAATTTGTAATTGCTGGTAGGTAGTCCCTATTTTTATTTTTTATGAAGATGTAAGTTCGGAGTTCTGTAAGCTATAGCTTCACAGCTTTCGTTGGCACTTGTAACTGCAGGAGTTGCTGAAATGTACCCCACTTCTGCAGGCAATCTAATATTTTTCTCAAGTTCCAGTATAGTTCTGTAGCATCTATTGGTACACAAATTAACAATGGTTAAAAATGTTTTGATGTGAGCAAAGCAGTGAATTGTAGATTCACAGAAAATCAGGTGTGGTAAACTGTGAGAATTTCTTCTGTGTAAGCCTTTTTACAATGACCTAAGGCAAAAGCATTTGTCATTGCACTCTCATATCTAGTCATTATATGATACAACTCCAAATGTCCAACTTGTAGATATGGAATTTAAAGAGCAAAAAAAAGCACATCTCGCATTCATCAACATATTAACAAGACTAGCACAATATTTAATTCTTATTTAGTGCAACTACGGCCCACACACACACACACACACACACATGCTGGCAATTTGTAACGCCTTGGGGCCGTGTTAAAAAAAAAATTCAGAAAAGAAAGACTGTTTTGTAGATTGATGTTGAATAAATTTAACTCTAGTGCACCATGTTCCTTACATGGAATAATACCTACTTCCTGTTTCATGAAGTTCTTTGTTTTAATTTGTTCATTTTCCCTTGTTGCTCTGGGTTGGCCTCAGTTTCAGGAAAAGTACAGTAGGTATCTATAGAGAGAGAGAGACAACATAAGACCTCAGCTGTGAGACCAAAATGTTTGTAGGGTTTTATGAGGCAGCTGCTTAATGACCTCAGTTCTTGTGGTTGATTTAGATAGGCTATAAGGGACACAATTAAGTGGTCTGCACTACATTAGCCTCCTGTTCAAGCAGTAGTGGGTTGGTGGAACCTGCGAGCAAAAAAGTATTGTTAAAGAGTCAGGACAAGATGGGCGCTCGAAGAGCATCGTAACTTTGGTACAAAGTCGCGTGGACGGTATCTGCAATGAAAACAGTTGGAGAACAGCATGAGCTTTCTGGATTATAAACATGCATTGATGCTACCCAGTCCAACCACCTCTTGCTATGAAAGTGGGCTGCTTTTTCATGAAGCTTAGGTCTGTTGTTTTACTTCCCTCTATACTTCCTCTGAGGCCTCAGTTAATATTGTGGCGGACATAATATAAGGAATGCAAACAACATCGACTTAAATCAGATTTTTGCTGGAAAGTAATGATTCAATTGCAATGAAATTTTCACCAATTAGCTAAACTTAGGTCATGATGCATGAATGAATTTCAGAGTTACAAGATAGTGCCCAATAGTTTTCCTAAATAACGGTATAAAAAGATATATAGGAATTCAGATGTGGCAAAAATTTAAGATACACTGCTAAAAATTTGCTTAATTCATTTTAAAACGCTGCTGGAAATAAGCCGTTGAACAAAAAAGCAACCAGATCTAATAGTTTGTAAATGTCCCCTTATCTTCTATAATATTCTCTTGCATTGTTGGCCACGTGAGCTAATTAATGTCTGTAAAAATCGACTTCCTTTCTCATTCTTCTATCAGTAAATTCCCCCCCCCCCCAATAAATTTGATTTTGTGAGTTCCTTCTCGGAGTGCTTTCTCTGATAAGCTTCCATGTATTTCCCATAGGGTCCAAGTTGGGATTTAGGGCTGGCCTGTACCATCAGGACAATTCCTTAAAAAAAAAGGCCATAACCTGCCTAACCTTGTTGTAAAGTGCAATATCCCGCATGAAGAATGGAAGATTCACTGGAGCTAAAATACAAGTTTGGTACAACATGCTGCTGATGTAGCGATTTGTACATCTGGGCATTGAATTTGCCATGAATACAGATAATGGGGCCAACTCCTGCAGCAGAAATCATTCTCTACACCATCACACTGCCCCCACCAGGCTTTGCTGTTTTCATGACACATTGAAGAGACAGTTTCTCTCCTGTATTGCGGTGTACATAAATGTTGCCATCAGAATTGAACAGGTTAAACTTGAATTTGTCACTACATTGTAAAATGAATTGCATCATATTGAGCGTCAGACCAAGTAACATGTTCTCTCACAAACTTCAGACGTGCCTTTTGGTTTGGCTTTGAAAGTAAAATTGAAACGACAGGCTTTGAAGTTGGAACCCGGGCATGCAATCCTGCATTTTGTAGCCTGTGAGGAACTGTTTTCATTGATGTTATTTGCCGTCTCTTCTCTAAATTTATGTGAAATTGATGAACATTAAAAATTTGATAAGAAACGATTATAAGATTGTTAGAATGTTAGAAGGGAACATTGTAAAAAACACAATATGAACAAATAATGCGTTACTTACTGTGAAAATCTGCGTACTTGTTATAGTCGTTTTAGAATTTTTAGCTTGTTTTAGAAGGTGAAGGTAAAGTCACCTTGACCCCACCCTCAACTGGGAAGCCCACACGCACTAGTTTGTGTTGCGGATATAGGCCCACTGGCCCCAGAAGCGTCGGTATGGCTGCAGCCGACCTCAGGTCATTAAGAACTCTGGCGCCAATTTGACGCAAGATTCGAATGACCCGCTCCGCCCCCTCATCTCTGAGGAGGCAGGTACCCCATGGCGTTCTGCACGCTCACCACTCCGAGTCAGCACACCTAGATCAGTAAATAGCTTGGGTGCCTGGGTTGGCATTGATTGAATCAAACTGATTTAATCGATTGATTTTTTTTATAAAAAATCACCATTTTTTTTATTTGATTCTTATGAAATGGAATCGGTATTTTTACCCTATCAAATGATCAACTCTTATCAGCATTCATGAAACACAACACCAGTTCTTTCTTTCAACATGACTATGGTTCCCTTTATAGAATTCAACAACCTATACCTCTACAAAGCCAGTTACATAATTGAAATAAGAGAAAGTACATGCTCAAATTTTATTTGTATGTAAATAATTTAATACTTTCATTGAAGCTAATCTATCATCTAATGAGCCACTATATACGTAACTACTACTGCAGCAGGGTTGGCATTGATTAAATCAAATTTATCTGATCAACTGATTGAATTGGCATTGATTAAATCAAATTTATTTGATCAACTGATTGAATCAATTAATTTTTTATTTCCTAAAATGGAATGTTGTTACACTATCAGATGATTAACTCTTCTGAGCATTTGTGCAACACAACACCAGTTCTTTCTTTCAACATACCTGCCTATTGTTCCCCTTAATAGAATTCAACAACCTATAGCTACCTCTACATAGCTACATAATTAAGACTAAAGGAAGTACATGCTCCAATTCTTATGGTATTTAAATCATTCAATACTTTGGGGTCAAATCGAATCTATCATCTAATGAGCCATTATATCGCTAGCTACCGTTGCGGTATCAAAGTTAAAGTGCAAGATGTGCAGCTAATAAACTCCATATTCAGTTGGCCGAGTAGGCTGTAGCTAAACACATATTATTCTCAGTTGCACATATTTGAGTTAAAGTTCAATGTGGTAGTAATAGTTACGTGAGCAATATTCCCTTGTCGAACTGGACACACCATGACTGCTCTGTCAGCCACCATAATAGTTAGGAGTTAGATACACTGTTTGCTGCGGTAAGGGCCATAGGTAATAGGTATCTAACTAAACTTAATTAACATTGCCATTTGGATTTTAAGTACTCCCTTTACCAACACATTTACTGGTACGTACAAAGTGTTTTGTTATCGCTGGTGAAGGGACGTTTTGCTACTAGTGACAAGGATTTGATCTCTGGGATACATTTAGTATGATTGTTTTCAAGCTGAACTGCACCTTCCCGTGGAGGTAGGTACCGTTAGTATACCTACTAGACATCTCTCTTCTTTATTACTTCAGATATATTTTTCTTTTTCCATCACAATCTTCAGTGTAGGTAGAACCAAAGCAGTCACCACCCGGTATTACCGGACCGTGGTTTTCCTTTTGTTTATTTTGAGTTTCTGACCTATTGATGGAAGAGTGGTCGGCCGTCCTTCCACGTGGAGGGGCGGACCCTTTGCGTTCCCTCCCCTTCTGCTTTCATTTCTCTTGGTGACGGACTGGACTTCTGTAATACACTCGGACATGAATCACGACACTCGCGGCAATCCGTCGCGAGTGTGGGTGCGGGCACTGCGCCGAGCTCCGATGACGGAAGAACTAAATGAGATGTTGCCGAACCTGCCCCCCGGACGCACTGGCTAAAGGGCGGGCGGTAGACGGTTTGGACAGGAACACGAGCCACATTTCCTGTTCGGGCTGGGATCGCAGAGAAACTCCAAACCTTTCTTTGATATCTCCACCAAGAAAAGAGACATCAGTGGTATAGATATCATAAGAGCTTACAGCGACCTGCAGCGGACGCTGGGAGGCAAGCCTGCCGAGGTCACGGAGACGAGGGCCAGCACACTCCTGGTCGAAGTGAAGAGCGAGCAGCAGTCACGAGCGATGACGAGTGTGAAGACGCTAGGAGGAGTTGAGGTCTCCGCCGCCCCTAATGACCGCCTCAACCGAATTAAAGGCACGATTTGGTTCCTAAATAAGCCAAAGTACACCGATGGGGATCTCCTCCGGACCCTCTTAGAGTCTGGAGTGAGGAGCGTTTATAGGGTGTAGAGAAAGGAAAATGGTAGACATTGGTACTCTCATTTATATCACGTTTGACGCTCATGTCCTCCCACCAGCAGTGGAAATTGACTGGGTAAAGTGCCCAGTCCGGCTCTATATTCTCCGCCGCTACTTCAGGTGCCAACATTACGGACAGGGAGCAAAAACTTGTCGTAAAACAACCCCACTATGCCAAAATTATTCAAGACCCAAACACCAACAACCATGTACAGTACCACACCAACCAGGTGTGTCAACTGCAGTAAATCACACCCAGCTAACTCACCAACTTGCAGTGTTTACAAATATGAAAGAGGTCCTGGCTACCCAGGCCAAGGAGCACGATGGCTATGGCGAGGCCAGGAGACTGGTGGAGAGCCGTCAGGCCCGACCGGGCACGTCTTATGCCCGTGCTCTACGTGACTCTAGCGAGAGTGCGGGCGGTGCCCCGGACCCACCGATACGACGAAAACCACCGGCCCGCACGTCGCTGGCTGACGGGGTAACACAGACTGAACCACCAAACCTGAACGAATCTGGTGCTGCTGCTGCTGCGTGGGAGTCTGTTGGGGCCCGTGCTGCCGCTCCTGGGACTGAGGTTCTCACTGTTCCTGGACCCGGAGGCGCGAGAACTACATCAGCGACGAGTGCTGCCGGCCCTCCCTCTCTGCCCGTGATCAAGTACTCTACTGACGTCCATCCTACACGCCCGGTTTCTCCCTCGCTTCCTGCCTATGATTCTACCGCCGCGATTGTGGCCGCAGCTGTGATTGCGCCCGCTGTATCCTCTGGAGACATTGCTGTGCCTACTAACGCGTCCCCTGTCGACTCATCTGTCGGGGAGGCCTTGAGTGAGGCGGACTATTATCTTAAGTGTGCCGCGAACAGGGAGACCCCCATCGTCCTTGCGGCAGCTACTTCTCTCGGCGGGGTCTTTACCCCTGCAGCACCGGTCGCCGATGAGGCTGATGCCCCCACCGCTGGTGCTGGCGCGGCCCGCGCTGACTCTACTGAGGCTGACCCTGAACCTGTGGCCCCTGGCTCTGCTTGGGCCATGTCTGCCTCTGCTGTGCCTGTTGCTTCCGGCTGCGTCGCAGGCCAGGTGGCTGTGGCTCTGGGAGGGACGGACCGGACGGACATAAACCCGATAGACCTACACAAAAATTGGAAAACTCCTACGGAACAAACACAATCAGTGCGACCAAAGATTTTTACAGCTGGTAAAAGCGATAGAGCGCTGCTGCAGAAACTAATTCCGAGCAGCGATTCATCCCCTAAAACAAATTTCTTACCTTTTAAGATTCCGAAGAAACACAAGGATTTACGTGAGACGTCTCGGGCCCACACGGGACGAGCAACGTCACATGTAGCCGGAGCGCGACGAGACTCCCGACAGTATCGTTCAAGATAGCGGCGTACGTCCTCGTGGGACCGAGGTGCTGGCGGAGGACGAGCCCCGCGGGCCGCGGCGTGTCCTCCGGGCACCACACGGGGTCCTCGCTACCTGCGGTGACCATGAGGGTGTGGAACGATGAAGACAGCAAGGACGACAACTCCCCAATACAGTGATTAACGCAAGCGACAGTCCCTACTCATTCCATAACAAGGCAGGAAGAAGCTCGAACAGGAAGCATAGCAAATGAGTAAAATATTACAATTGAATATAAGAGGCCACAGGATCAACAAAGATGACCTCCAACCTATATGGGTATGTTTACAAGAGATCGTGCTTGGTTATACCAAGCCTCCTTCGCCTCGTAACTATACTGCTGAATATCTTTCCCTTACCCAGGATCACGTCCCTGGAACGGGACTCGCTATCCTCACCAAAGCAGACTCTCTGTCCCTGAGGGTGCCACTTAACACACCCTTACAGGCCATGGCCGTGCAAATCAAGTTACGAAACACGGCCACCACTATCTGCAATCTGTATATTTCCCCGAACCAAGTAATCCACATAACAGATATCACTGGACTAGTGGCGCAGTTGCCGCGCCCAACAAAGGAATGGACGATTTCAAAGCAAAACACCCAACATGAGGTTATAACGCGCGAGGCGTGGTTTTGGAGCGCTTGCTCAGAACTACCGATTTGTGCTTCCTAAATTCAAGAGCACAGACTCATTTTTACATACATACAGGAACTACCTCCGTGATAGACCTTACCCTCGGCATGCTTTACCTCCTTCTTGATGCTCAGTGGACTGTGGCTGAGGTCACCCACGGCATCGACCACTACTGTGTGTCCACCAGTTTCCCGGATCTCCAAACTCATGATGCAGCACCACGATATATCCTCCGGCAAGCCGATTGGGCTACCTTCGAGGCCTTGATCCAGATGCATCACTACACGGGAGCTCTGACGAGGGCTGCATCAGGGGCCATCCCCATATCCAGAGGTGTAGCTGCTCCTCGTCGACTTCCATGGTGGAAAAACGAGTGCTCGCGAGTATGTGCGGAGAGAAAGATACTACTCCGATGTTGTCAACGAAATAGATTCTTGGCCAATAAAAATGCATATTGCCGCGCAAGTGCGCAGGCACAGTTTACCCTGCACCAGGCTCGGTGCAACTACGCTAAACGTTACTACTCCTATGAGCAAGATCTGGCAACGTGTTGAAAAGATGATCGGAAAACCACGCCACGGCCTTCCTTGTATAAAGGCGAATGGCGAGGTGATTGTGGAACCTGACCAGGTTGCCGACCGCTTGGCTCGACATTTTAGCGAGGTCAGCAGTGGTGCGACTTACCCACGAGCTTTTCAGACGAAAAGAAGATTGGAACGAGATCCCCTGAACTTTGATACCCGTCGCGAAAACGACGAGGTGCCGTACAACGATCCAATCACTGCATTGGAAGTCTATAACGCACTCCCACAATGCAAAAATACAAGTCCCGGCCCTGATGGTATACAGTACAAGATGTTGAAACGCATGTGCCATTCAGCGGTTCGAGCACTCCTAACTATGTACAACAAACTTTGGACAACGCACGGCTATTCGGAACAGTAGTGCCTCTCTTCTGTACTAGCTTTCGTAAAACCAGACAAACCTCCCACGGAACCAAGTAGCTACCGTCCTATTGCGTTGACCAGCTGCCCCGGAAAAATCTTGGGGAAAATCGTGAACACCCTTCTGATGGAATATCTCGAAGCCAACAAGCTCTTGTGCAACGTGCTACACGGTTTTCGACAGTCCCGTAGCACCACCGATGCCGTCGTGCGTAGGTATACAAAATCGTATCGCAGAACAGGACACCTAAGGGACACACTATCTGTGTCTTCTTCTATCTGAAAAAGGCATACGATACAGCCTGGCGATACGGAATACTCTTGCAACTACATAAAATAGGCATAAGAGGTAACATGGCCTATTACATGCAGTAGCTAATTCTTGAGCGTGCGACGTTCCAGGGTCAGAGTTGGACAGGGGTTCTCCCCTGTGATGACGCAGATGAGGGGAGCGTCATTAGCGGTACCCTATTCCGACTGGTAATAAACTACATCATAGTAGACCTTCCCAATGCGTGTACGGGTCAATATAGGTAGATGACCTGATGCTATACTCCTCACTGCATCTGGAAGTTCGACATCGACGACTGAAGCGAGTCATTGGACGCGTTTTTTAATTGGGCGACCTACCATGGCTTTGCCTTTTGTGCTGCCAAGACCATGTGCTGCTTTACCTCTGCCCTTCACATCAGGAGTGCCAGAGATGTGATGTCACTCGAACTTAAAATGTACTGAGAACAGATGACTATCACGGAGAGATGAAATTTCTCGAAATGACGATAGACCGAAGACTGTCCTAGAAACCCCACATAGAGATGCGTAAACACAATGCATGCGTAGGCTCAAGCACCTGACGACACTGTCGTGGGGCGCCGACCGGCAAACCTTTCTATACCTCTGTCAAACCCTTGTATGCTTGAGACTAGGCTATGGCTGTGTCGTATACCAGTCCGCGAGGACTAAAGTCCTAAAACGACTGGACGCTGTGCACAATGCAGAACTAAGGCTATGCACCGCGCAGCCTTCCGTATATCACCCATACAAAGTCTCGCTGAGAGTGGCGAACTCTGCCTGCAGCAGCGGAGGGTGCAACTTACCTATCAGTACTTAGCCCGCTTAGAACAAGTTCCTCGATCCCTGGCCCGGGATAGTGTGCCGAGACAGGGCAGAGGGAGCAGAATCTCCGTACACACTTCCCTCCTCCATCAACTAGCTATGTACCCTCGCCTTAATAGCGGAAGTCGAGCCATTCGGGTTTTCCCCGGGTCATCTTCAGAGACAAACCAACCTGGTGCATACCAGTTTCAACGTTTTGCCCTGTTACTTACGCAATACCCAAAAAAGAAAGACTCACATCCTCTTACTAAAAATTCTCTTCACGGAGCACGTGAGAGACCAACACGGTGGCTCTGTCCACATCTATACTGACGGCTCTAAGACGGGAGACAGACTTGGATGCACAGCCACTACGACTCGTGAAACTAGAGCATGCCGGATATCACCAGAGACCTCGACTTTCACCGCCGAGCTGTTAGGCTTGCGCGCAGCGTTGCTCCTCATTGGAAACAGCGATGAAAGGAACTTTACTATATTCTCTCTCCGACTCATTGAGTGTAGTACAAGCTATCCGAGCATACGACAGCATCTATTCCGTCATCAACTGAATAGTAAATACGATACAACACTTACATAGGGATGAAAAGTCAGTGTGTATTTGTGCCCTCAGGGGCATATTGTGGCGGGCCCAATCCCTGCCACAATATGTTTGGGCATCACGCACCCAAGGGTCCCGAGTGCCTTATCCGCAGGTGATGTTGCATCTGGCCGTGCCTGCTGATGAGGTTAGTATTGTAAAGTTAGGTAGGTTCTCTACTTTCTTCTTTCTGTTCCGTGAGGTGGGGCGTCGATCGAGATAGCCGACCTGGTATGCGGGACATCTCTAGTCTCTCTCGTGTGGAAGGACACAAACGGGGCCGACCGCTTGAGTGTCTCCTACTATAGCTACTTTGCGCCTTGTTTCCATGCCCGTAGTAGCGCACGTGGCCACTACGCCTACCCAATATGCGGTATTTGAATACTGCACAAGTAGTTTCTCTGTTGAAACGCCTGAGTTGCGGCTATGGAGGTTAAACAAAATATATAATAACTGTGTATTTGTTGGGTGCCTGGTCATGCTGACGTCGCGGGCAATGACAGGGTGTCTACAAGGTAGTAAAGTAGTAAAATGTAGTAAGAAGTAGTAAAATCTGAGAGGTAGTAAAAAAAGTAGTAAATAGTAGTAAAATTTGCTGCTAAGTAGTAAATTTAGTTCCATTCACTGAGCATAACCGTGATTTGTACAAGTTTATTTCCGCAGGGTAGGCTACTATGGGATACATGGTTC
>LQNS02000211.1:13484998-13504068 GCA_001587735.2 Parhyale hawaiensis | reverse complement strand
AGACTTGGAGGCCGCAGGGTCCTCATTTGATGTTCCCTAAGATATAATTATGCAATTATAAGGTAGTTAAATCTTGTGTTGGAAAGGTAGTAAAAAGTAGTAAAAGGTAGTAAAATGTGGTTTTCACATTTTTGTAGACACCTTGTAATGAGCTCGCCGACGAGGAGTCGAGGCAGGTGGCCCTGTGCCTAGACGAGCGCCGTTTGGCACGTCAGGGAAAGCTCTGATAATGGGTGATTAGTTCGCTTTGGACGCGCTCGATACCGTTAGGGTTACTGATCTCGTCTCTTTATTATTTGTACGATCAATCAAAGAAAGTGTCCGACAGTGGCACCGTCAGATAGCGACGATCGCCGAATGGACGTGGTACTGTGCCGCCTACATATTGATCACACGACTCACTCATGACTATCTGCGGATGAGGCGTGCGCATCCCTACTATGATGACTGCGTCGTACCTCTCCCTGTCTTGCATTTAATGGCCGAGTGTCCCACTTTCTCCGACGAGCGGAGGGAATGCTATCCGGACCTGCATGGTCGGGATGTCAACTTCATCCTCCGAGGAATGCTTTCTGAGGGACCTCGCGGCCAATTTAATAGAAATGTCCTCAAGACTTTTCTTACCATATGTAACCTCTATCACTAACTGTGATGAATCTATTGCAATAAATATCAACTACAGCTCTGCCCGTTTCTTTGTGAATTACATGTGCTATATGTAAAATTAATGATAATATTCTCCTTACTACTTAATAATATATAAAATGAGACAAATTCCACGCCTTAGCAGCGCACGAGCCTGGGGCTAAACACAGGAATAGTTTGACGCGATATAGGCAGTGTGTTACTGAAGTGCTAGTAAAAGTTTCTACTACTGCTAACTTTGCCATTTTTAACTTTGAAGTTTTCCATTAGCTATGAAATGAGAAGAATAATCTTGTTTCGTAGTATTACCTTTAGCACAATGGAGAAGACCTTTGAAGAATTATTGTATCATTTCACATTAAAAACTGAATAAATATAAAAAATTGATAAATAAAAAATTCTTATTTTTTGATAAAAAAAAAAAAATCACCAACTCTGGTTGGTTGGCCTCGAACCTGCAATTCCAGGAGTCTGAGCTAGGCACGTTGGCACGCTACTACTGTGGGCAGCAATAAGTTTTTTCTGCAAGAGTGTTTTGTGCATTAAAGTCGCTATATTCATTGAAACTACCTAGTTCCAATTGTGCAAGAATGCCATCTTTATTTTCGAGATGGTTTATTGTTTTAAAATAAATTGAGCAAATTTTTAGTATTGTTTCTTGAAGTTTGGCCAGGTCTGAATTCCGTCTTATCTTTTCAAGTTTTCATCATTATATTTTTTAGGAATACCATTCAGTAATATCTTGTAACTTTGTCAACAATTTATGCTTATGACCTAATGTTTATTTGGTGAAAGTTTTCGTTACAGTTCATTCATTATTTTCTAAGTGAAGCACTGATTCATGACGGCATTGTGTGTCTATCACTTATATTATGGCCACTACAATATTTCTATCTGTAGTCACAGTGGTTTCGTTTTATTTTCTGTTGGTGCTATTTCTACAGGGGATTTTTATTAGTTTTCTGCATGCTGTAGGTATGCACTTAACATTTTCTATTTGTGTTGCCTCTTTTTAGCAACTTCGCACATTGGCTGTGTTTTTCTGCATGTTGTAATGCAGCAGTATTTTAATTTCATTGTTTTTACTGCATGTTGTTGCATTGTTTGGCTTAGGTACTTTAGTTTTAAATTTAGCATCAAACATCTTTACATTAATGTTTATCTAGTTTGCTTTATGTCGCCATTTGTCATTTTATGTTATATTTAGGTGCTTTTTTTGTGGATGGCTTCTTTTCAGTTTATATTTCTAGACTTTTTAATTCCCTTGTTCAGTTTGAAAGCTTTGTCTATAGGTAAGGGTTTTCATCTTTCTATTTTTTTTTTATTTTTTATACCAATTTATGTATGTTGGGCTGCTGTTTCTTACCAAACTTGAAGGATATGCCCCTGGGTTGTTAAATATTTTTTAGCATTGCAAAATCTCCTGTTTACTATGATTAAGTCCAAGTTACACAAATTGATAGAAGGTCACTGCAGATGCTAGAAGTGTTGGTATAGCTGTCACTTTATTAATTTCTAGAGTTTTTAAAACTTATGCGGCAGAAAAGCCGAGACAAAAATCATTGACAATTTAAAACGCGCCCTGGTCGGCGCACGAGCCTGTGGTTAAACACAGGAATAGTTCGGCGCGATATAGGCAGTGTGCCACTGAAGCGCTAGTAAGAACTACTACTACTACTACTAAAACTTATGTGGAGCTTATTGCACAAATATTGGATATAAAGGGTATCTGCTCATGAAATAGTTTATAAAATATTAACCATAAAGAGTGAAAATATTCTATATACCTGCTAGCTTACAAATTTGAGGGTAGTGACGTGTTTCAATGTCATTAATTTATTTTTGAATGCTCACCTATTAGAGTTTCTGCATTATCAATTCACTAACTTCTGTTGTCAAAAAGATAGGCCTAATTGGAAAATGGTGTTCTTTATCACCCATGAACGAAATAAGAGCTGTGATGATGTTTTTATTGAGGATACAAGGTTGTATATTGGTACATCTGTCCACCCAAAGAGAGATACAAGAAGTTGAGCAATGTTCATAATTTCTTGCAGGGAGTCTTATGGGTTGACTTAGATGTGACCAATGAAAAAAAAAATAGAATCAGCTGACCACCAAAAATGATGGAAATGAATTTTGCTGTGTGTCCACCCTAAAAGAGGGAGAAAGAGTTGAGTGATAGTAGTACCAGTAATTTTTAAGGCAGTCAGTTGGGTTGACTCAATGTAAAAAATTCCAAAAAAATTGGAGCTAGCTGACTATAAAAAAAATTACTTGAAATTTGTCTCTACCCAAAAAGAGGGAGCCGGAGTTGAGCAATGTTCATAATTTCTTGCAGGGAGCTGGGTGGGTTAACCTAGGTGTGAAAAATGATAAATCTCTAGAGTTAGCTGGCCATAAAAAATGACTGCATTGAAATTTGCCCCCACCGCTTGTGATAGTCTTATACCTACTGGCGTTCTACTTTTCTGTGTGATTGTTTCTGTTTTTGGAATTAGATGTATTTGACTGCCCTCAGAAACTGAAACTGGAGGCTGATTTATGTGCGCGTAAATGAAAGTTCTAATAATCACAGAGACCTTAAATAAAAAGTATTAAACTGTATTATCTTTGTTGTACCATAAAGAATGAGTTTCAAAGCATGGAAAACTAATTCATCTTCGTCATCAGTGAGTAGCAAACATTAGCTATAGCTAAACCAAGAATTTTAAATGGAAAAGTACATATAGGTACTACATGTAACCTACTTCAATATAAAATATATACAATTGAGTGAATTGACGTCTTCCATTGAAGGATTTGAAGCCAGAACCCTAGAAATATAGATGTATATTACCATTTGGGACAAATGGCGATAAGGTGATTTTGGGGGCAAAAAATGATTTTTACTTGACACATTCATTTTTTACTCTAGAAAAGCAATATAAACATCCCCTCAGGGGGCATAGGATGGACCATAGGCCATAGGGTTAGGTTAGTTTAGGTTCGTCCATTCTATGCTATGGGGCCAGGCAACCCCAGGGGCCCGAGTAGGTTACGTCAGCCATTAGCTAGGCCTTCGGGACGTTTCTCTTCCGTGCCCACTTTGCTTTTTTCCCGATTTCATACTCCTACTTGCTCATGCTTTTTTTTCTGTTCTTCCTCTTCTTTCTCAAATTGCTGTTCCCATGCGCATTGATCCTGTTTGGTGGGAACACCTTCGTGCATGGGTTCCTCGTTTCTCTTGGCATACTATATGTCCCTTGCTCTTTCCTCTGTGATATCGTTCTGCTCGGAAACTGAGGCTTAAACTTCTTAACTATAACTAACAATATTAACATTTTAATTACCGCAAATAAATGCTCTAATAGTTTTTGCACTCATTTCTTATCCATGGTGATTTTAACTCTCCTGACGCCATAATAATTATTTGCCCCAAAAATGACATCGCCATTTGCCCATAATGGTTCGCTATATAAAATATGTAGAGCTGTCGGCAGAGCCCATTTCAGCTGCTGCGAGAGTAGGTAGGCTATGAAAATCTAGTATTACTTGAGAATTGGATTAAAACCACAGAATTATCACCCTGTGAGACTAATGACAACTAGCTACGAACTAAACATCTCCGGTTGATTATCCATGAGGTATCTTAACGCTCTGCAGCATTTTGCTGTGGAAACAACCCTTAAAAACTGAAACCATCTCGAGCTACATCACGTGGCTGTCATTGTTATTTCACATGGCTGCCCATGTAGCACCGTTTTATGGATGCGTATGTTCACCATTTCATGGCTGCCTATTTTTGCAGTGGTGGCTCCGGCAGAATACCTCTGTCGGTAGCACCATGGGAACTCGCACCGAAGGTCGGCCTTATCTTCAGTTCAGGTGTTCAGTTTCAAGTCGCCACGCTTTTCAAGACTGAGAATTGTGTTTTTTTTTAGAATCTCCATGAGATTTATCGAGATTGTATATGTGTGTGTGTACTCCCTCCAGGGTAACACATAGGCCGGCGCCAGACCCTCTTAACACTATTTTGGCGACTCGCGTGGCGACAGCTCTCCAGCTCCTTTCTTCTATTATACCAATACTCTTAAAGGTTAAAGATATCAGTTTTATATATTTTACTTTTGTCTTGTGGTCCCCTGTTGGGACTCTTAACTTAAATTCAGTACAGTGCTTTTGGATAGAAGGATATACTTATGTTTTTGTCTTTTGCTGCATAGCATTGCCTTATGCTTACAAGGATATCCTTCATTTTTGTGAATACGGCTCTTTGTCTCGGATACAGGGAGGTGTGGGTACACCTACATAATTTCTAGGTTACCTCTTGGGAAACTTAGGATTCTTTTGAGTAGTCAGTCCTATGAGACTTGCCCTCTGATTCAGGGAAGTGATTTTAACTTGGGGTAACTTTCGTTTTAGAATCTAGAATGTCCTATCCTCTCAAAGTTGATTTGCATTGTATGCTGATTAGAAGCAGTCTGAAGGTAGCTAATTATCTCTCATCGAAAGATATGAACTTGCAGTTCACTGTTATCCTGTCTGAGACTGTCACTCATCTCTCATCGGAAGATATGCTGAACTTACAGTTCACCGTTATCTTGTCTGAGACTATCACTGATTGGTTCTGTCGTTGTCGCCATAAAATGAATTTTAGGAGTTTATGTTCCTTTAAATGTAGTTCATTTTTAACACAGTACAGGTCTCAGCACTATACACTATAGTATACAGCATAGAGCTGAATGGGGTTTATTGCCCCATGCTTTAAGGAGAGGGTATTACGTGGTCTTTCTCTCCGGTTTTCGTCAATAAAGTTCATTGATACGTTAGGCGTTATTGACTTCCGAAGCCTTGGCGACACCCGCCTGGCAAATGTACCTTTGGGCATTAATGAGCACTTCATTGGAATGTCGTTACAGTCCAGATGGTCTTAGACTCGTTATGAGACTGGGAAGATTTTTTCTTCCGTATGCTCGCCTTCACTATCCATTACAGCGGGCCAGTATGGTTCCAGGCTAGCTGCAGCGTATTAAGCCTAGAAGGAACTCCTAAAAAGGCGTTTTAGCTCCCTCGGATCCCGATTTTGCTGCTGGTTTTAGAGAAGTGGTTGTAATGTAAATGCACGTAACCACCTTAACCATTTATATCCTCACATTCGACGCCCCTATCCTCACACCTGCAGTGAAAATTGGCTGGGTGAGATACCCAGTGCGTTTGTACATCCCTTGCCGCCGCCGCTGCTTCAAGTGCCAGCAGGGACACGGGGCAAAAACCTGCCTTAAAACACCAATATGTGCAAACTGCTCAAAACCCCAACATTAACAACCATGCACCGGACCAAGCAGGTGTGCCGATTGCCAAAAGTCACACCCAGCAAACTCAACAACTTGCAGTGCATACAAATATGAACAAGAGGTCCTGGCGACCCAAGCCAAAGAGCACGACGAGGTCGAGAGATTGGTGGAGAGCCGACAATCCCGACCAGGCACGTCTTACGCCCGTGCTTTACGTGACTAGCGAGAGTGCGAGCGGCGCCACGGATCCACCGGTACGACGACGGCCGCCGCCTCGCGCGTCGCTGGCCGGCGGAGTAGCACAGACTGAGGGACCAAATCTCGATGAACCTGGCGCTGCTGCACGGGAAGCTGCCGAGGCTTATACCTTCGTCCCTGGGACTGAGGTTCTCCCTGTTTCTGGTTCCGGTGGCACCATAACCACGTCAGCGGTCTCTGCGACGGGTGCTGTCGTTTCTCTCTCTGTCAGTGACTGCGTATCCCACTGACGCCCTTCCTGCGCCTCCGGTTTTTCCCACGGCTTTTGCTTATGATTCTACCGGCTCTCCCGCTGTGACTACGGCTGCAGCTGTGGTTGTGCCCGCTGTATCCTCCGATAACATTGCTGCGCCTGCCGACGCATCTCCTGTCCACTCCTCTATTGGGAAGGCCTTTGCTGAGGCGGATCATAGTTTGAGTGTGCCTCGGACTGGGAAGCCCCCACCGTCCTAGCGGCACCCTTTTCTCCTCTCGATGAGGTCTCTGCCCCTATCGTGCCAGTCTCCGCTGGAGCCGCTGCACCCTCCGCTGGTGCGGTCCACGCTGATTATGTTGACGCTGTCTCTGCGCCTGTGGCCCTGGCTCTGCTGGGGCCGTTTCTGCCTCTTGCTCCTGATGCTGTGGCGCTGCTTGAGCTGTTGCTGCGCCTGCGGCTTCCAGCTCTGCTGCGGCTGTCTGTCTTCGCTGCGCCTGCTGCTTTTGGCTCTGCTGGGGCTGTTTCTGCTTCTGCAGGCCTGTTGCTTCTGGTTCTGCTGGGGCTGTGAAAAAAATCCACGTCCTGTGTTATTACGAGAGCTTAGGACATTGGAGCTCTTAAAAAAGAGCCGCAGTAGCGTTTAAATGGAGTACTTGTAGCGCCATAAGTGTGCAATAGTAGCGATAGAAAAGGGCCCCAGGAGCACATATAGGAGCGTTTGGAGCAGTTATGGAGCATTTAGAGCACTTCTAGGAGCTCTTGGAGTAGTTGCTGGAGCGTCGAGGGCAGTTATCGGAGCGATTCGTGCACCAAAGTATAATTTACACACCTGTCGGAGCAAGCATTGAAATGAGGTTTTGCTTTGGAAATGTTTTTGAAAGATTCGATACAAGAATTATCGTCAAAAGCAAACTATACAGGGGCCGTTGTGTAATTCTCTGCACATATTTTAACTCTATATAGAAAAACTCAAAATAAAACTATTTTCATGAGTGACAAAAATCTCATAACACCTTTGTTTTAGAGAAATGACGACCTGAAATGTCTATATAGCTACTTGAAGGGAGGGCTCAGACGAAAATTAAAAGTTTTTATTTTTGGACCGGTTTGAATGAAACTTGGTGTAGATACGTAAAATTGGGAAAAAAAATTTTACTGGGGCTGGGGAAAACCCTACTCCTTCAGTTTTTGAGCTAGCTACAGAGATGAATTTTGATATAAAAAGAAGCAAAATTTGATCATCTATCAGGATCAAAATTTTCAGTTCGATTTTCAAAATAGTTTTGAAAATAGTTTTTGAGAAAGTACGAAAATTCAATTTTTTCAAAAACTGCGCTGTCGTCTCTTGAATCGAAAATCAAACTAAAAATTTTATTATTATAGAACATTAAATTCTGTTTCTCTTTTAATACCAAAAATCATCTCTAGGTGGAGCAGGATTTTCCCAGCCCCCACCCCGTTATGTCGCTTTCTTTGAATAACTCTTTTTCTATGGAGAAAATGTAAAAAGTACATGGGACATTTTCTTTTATTTTACTTATCTATACAAAGTTTCATTCAAATCGGTCCATAATTAAAAATTTTTAATTTTCGCATTTCTGGTCGTAATTTCTCAAAAACTGAGTTTATAGGTTTTTGCCATTCCTGAAAATCATTTTATTTTTTCGTTTTTCTATATATGGTTAACATATTTGCATCGAATTACACAACATCCTGTATAATGTATATTTAAAAAAAATCATAAACTGATAATGCACGTCTCATTCATCTACTGTACCATTATGCCATTTAATTCGTTAGTGTGTCGTTGTATGGGGGAACTCCTAATAAAATTACCCACCCGAAGAAGTTCTCTACTTCAACCATTTTGCCACATTCAAACTGATAGATGTCAATGTGAATTGAATTTTGCTGTTGGCGTTTGTTTATGCTTTGATCAAACTTGTTTATATTCAATACACTTGAAGGTACGGTTGATCACCTGCTAAGAATGCTTCAGTTATTTGAGATTGCTCCAAATTTCTGCGAAGTTAGAGTCAAATGGAGTACTAAGGAGCACTTTACAACTTATATAGCCTTTGGAGCATTAAGAGCGCTAGTAGCATTTTACGTATAAATGCTCCTATGTCCGAGCTCTAGTTATAACTAGTACAGGAGCAGGACTTGGTCCAAGTCGTATTTAGATACCTATACTTGAGCAAGACTTCGAAATCTAGCAAGTCCTTTGCCTTAGGTCTATATATGCTCCGGACTTTAAATTGGTCTAAGTCCTGGTCTTATATCTCTACAGGAGAAGCCCTTCTAAGTTTGACTAAGTGTCAAAAAATAAAAATAATAATCCACTCTACATAACAGCTCTTACCAGCCCTACTCTATAGCTTAGAAGGTAGTGCCCAGAAGCCTCTCAGCTTGTCTTTCCTATTGTCCTACGTAGGACACCTAAGATGTTTCACAAGCTGAGTTCTAAGCATCTGAATCCAGTGGTTATGTAAGAAAGAATTGGGAGGCATCTGGGCGCTTCCACTTCCAGCCATAAGATACTTGCTGTTGGTTGGATACACGAGAGAATCAGTTTTTAGAAGGCATCGTCAAATTCGGCGGAGACACAAAACCCCTCCTTGCTTTGCTGTGGGTATGTCGGTGCTACTGACAGAGGTATTCTGCCAGAGCCACCATTGCAAATAGTAGGAATGTTGCAATGAGAAATTTTCCAGTGGTGAAGCGAAGGCAGATACCTCTGGAGGATTCTTTGAGTCCCAGGACCCATAGTTTTGTGTCTAATTTTGAATTCTATTTACGCTCGTCCAAATAGTGATGAGAGAGTGTCGGGTGCCGGCCTCTATACCCTGGAGGGAGTACACCTACAATCTCGAGGGGATTCTAAAAAAAAAAAAACTCTGAATTCTTTTCTTGGGAAAGTCTGGCGACTTGAAACTGCTCGCTTAAATTGTAGAGCAGGCCGACCTTCGGTGCGAGTTCCCATGGTGCTACCGACTAAGGTAGGTATTCTGCCTTCGCTTCACCACTGCAAAATTCCTCATTGGAACATTCCTACTATTACACCACTTACTAAGGCTGCAACACTGCTGTCGCTGCTGGACAACAGCTCAGCGCTGATTTTCTCCCTTGGAAATGCGCAGCTCATGCGGCACAGCCAGATAGCTTTTATTAACGTGTCCATAAGCGTCTTGGCTGACATTTCGTTGCAAATCTGAGTACACCAATGAATTCTGAAGCCTCTGCTCTACAGCGTGAGACTTCATTTTACTAGCCGTTACAAAACCATCCTGTTTATTGCAAAAAATCAAAGGATGTCGTGAACACATGCTTCACACTATTTCACTAGTCACAGTCCATTCAATTTTTGTGAGTGCATTATTTATACAACGTTGAAAAACATGTATAAGTTTGCCAGTTATTAGGTACGTAGTGAATATGAAAGATCTAGTCAAGGTAAAATGTCCTGAACAATGTACGAAGAAATGGATCGAATAGGAAAACATGTCTGTCGTATCGCGGGAGGGGCCGGGCCCATGTGGGACATGCCCTCCACCAGTTCTGCCTTAGTGGCACTTCAATCTTCATAAGCTCTATGATATTACGTAATGTTAGTCTCATTTGCATCTCTGAAGTGTCTCTTGGTTCAACTTTATATTTATTGCATAAAAAAAAATTTGGTGAATGGTAGCCTCCACATAATCCCATTAATCTTGCTGCCGCTTAGATATTTTTGTAGGGTTAAAGCTAAGCATGAAGGAATAAAAGTAACTCCCTAGGGGCATATCTCAACCTTTGCTAGCAGCTTTTGTTTAAGCCTGGATTTTTTTATGTTTACCAGTGGTGGGCATTGACTCGAAAAGGCCGTCTGATTAAACACCGCTTTGGCTTGTGAAAACCTGTTCCCGAACTCCGCACCTCCGATTTGAGCGATTTTCTTGAAGCTATTCGGTTCGGATTCGATCCACACCAGCATTAAAAAGCGTTGTTTTACTTTTAGTAAGCTAAATCGGACGATTTTTAGCCTATATACAACAATCTTTGACCGTTTTTACTCTTTTGGAGTTACTTATTTAAAATTAAAGGCTCAAGAACCTTCGAGATCATCTTTGTTTTTCCAAATTTTTCCCTATCACATTGAACTTGATTTCTGAGCTTCCAATTCACGATTAGCTACTATCTGATTCGGTTCTCGGAGGTCGAACCCAATTCTCTACTCCGATTGGGGAAACTGAAGCAGAGTCGAATCGGCAGTGCGGACCTCGAATTTGTTGCCCAGCTCTGATGGTTACAGCATAATATTAGTGAATAGCACGTGCGTGTCCTTCATTTTCAAGTGCAGCTATTTATCTTCTTAAAAAATCAATTTTGATACATTTTCATTGTATGATTACAGGTAGGTATCTTCTGAAGTGATGTGCTGTTGTGTTGCCGTAAATCAACATAACTGGCTAATAATATGGTGCATCTCATCAGGGCTGTGCTCTCATTGTACCTGCTCAAGATTTTATTTTGTATTATGTTTCCCTTCTCAGCACAGCTGGTTTAGTTTCCACTGTGGGCCTCTTTACAAAAACTAACCTGTTTTTTTTATTTTTTCTTCTTCTCTCTCTCTCTTGTGTTGTGCACCAGACGTCAGAGCTTATATTCATGATGTGGTGCAAAGTACATGTCTGCACAATGAATATGATCTTGAAGGTGCGTCTCCATCCACGTGCACCACCTACTCAGGTACCAAACGACGTCGCAACGCAGTGAATGCCCCTCAGCGTAAAAACCCCATCAGCGCATTAAACGAAGCGTATTCAGACGTGGCCTACGAGGTTGTAGAACAGGGAGGTCCTCCGCACGCCCCATCTTTCACTGTAGTTTGTACGGTAAGTGTGGCTCACATGAACATTCAGTGTACTAGCTATTTAGTATTAACTGAAAGAGATATTCCTTTGCGTGTACTAATTGACCGTATAGTGTAGAAGTCTATATAAATAACAGTAAGAGCCGTGCTGTTATTCACACCGCCCATTCTTCACCATGTTATCTACACTAAGGTTTTGATATCTGAATGTTGAAGGTAGGACCGACCAACCGAATGTCCCTGGTGTGCTTTGTCTAGTAGGGAAGATCTTTCACACACTCAAATTTTTTTCGTGACTTGTCCGGTAAAACCTCATTTTCTAACCGCTGAAAGTTTGCCCATTCTATGTAATGGGGAATCATTCCTTCAGGCGACCATAAAAGTTACATTAGTGTTGAAGCGCAAGTACCTGTACATTGTGTGAAAGGACCATAGTTGAGCCATGCCTCAACCAGCGAGCCACACTTGTGGCTGTATTGGCGAGCAGAAGTTTGTGTATGCAACCAAGGTCCCTAAATCGTATTCATTTGACAACAACGACGTATTTATGGACAAGGTCACTCGTTCGTAGTTCTATTCACGAGCACAAATTACAACTTAATTGTGAGTGTGGTTACCGGGCTTTGTTGTAACATCAAATGTTTGTTTACAAAGTGAGGTTAATTTATAGTAAATTTTTTAATTAACGCGGTTTAAATGAATCAGCTACTCCCAGTCGTACTTAGTTTTAGGATCAACTTGACGAAATAGCTTGATATATGACTGATCATGTGTAAAGCTGAGTTGTGCTTTGTTCATTCGATAAAGGAGCTTGTATTTGTTGCTGAATGAGGGCTCTGGATAGAGATTTGTCCACTTCCCCCCTCTCTATGGTTGTGAACACAAGCACATCTCTGGTCGGAAATACAACTTTTTGATTGTCAGCTAGAACACTCCTGAGGCTCTGCCCCTATGCACGCATTGCAGTAGGCAGCATGTTACTGAAAATTTGACATTAGCCCGAACTTGACGATGGGAACATCTCTCTGTCGTGCCCTGTGTACTTCCGCCCTTTTCCTAATCTTACTACGGTAATTATTTTAGATTAGATGGGCGGCAGTAGACGAACCAACAGGCCCATTCTCTAAGAGACACCGAAACTTACGCCCCTTCCCTCTATGAGCTATTACCATAATATTAGTAGGATATAAAGGACTGGGGAAAAGAGACGAAAAAAAAAAGAGGGAGAAAAATCTGTGCAAAAGAGACGATCATGAATGCACGAAAGCACGATCAATAGCCGCTAATATGCGAAGTTAAAAATGTCAAGACTGTGTAGTTCGAGCGGAAGAGAGGACTAATTAAGGTAGTCCCGGAAGCTTTGGCCGTTAAGAGTGTGCGACTCCTGGAGGAGGAATTTTTAGCTGTGGGGGATGTCTCTCCCAAAGAAGGTAAAGTCGATTTTCAAAAGCGTTGACTGATTCCGTACTAACAACGTCGGAAGGGAGTCTATTCCAAATTCTGACTATGAAATACGGAAAGAACTGCTGACTTAAGGTTGTTCTTCGAGCTTTATGCTTGAGTTTTTGACTGTTGTTTCGCAAGCAATCATTAAGGTCTCTTTCAAAGAGTCCTGTAGTAGGTACGTCGTTGAAGCCATTCAAGTACTTGAATGTTTCTATTAGTTGCTCCCTGAGTTGTCTTTGCTCGAGAGAGATCAGATCCAGTTTTGTTCTGTTCTTCCTTGTTTTCGCTACTTGTTACATCCATGTCCGTTCATACAGTGTGAGAACATCCTGGTGCACTAGTTCCACATTTTTCATGACGTATTCTAGTTATTAGGGAGACTCAAACTATAAACCTTGAGTAGCTTAACAATGAACTTGAACTAAGTTAACATCAATTGCTGTATGCATCGTTTGAACACTTCCTCGTCATTCCTGATTCTCTGCACTCATCTGTGGTGTTTTTCTGTGCATTTCGTGTTTGCAGACCCAGCCCATGTACTTCCTTGAACCTGTGATTCGGTTGCTGAGTCAACTTGAATTACCTACCGGTTTAAATTGTAATGTATGATAACTGCTGAATTTTTGCAGGTGAATGGTATGCAGTACAAGGGTGTGGGCCCTAGCAAGAAGCAAGCCAAGCATACTGCTGCCGCTGAAGCACTCAAGAATATGATCCAAGCTATCCATGCTGAACGCGTCGCACAGGCACTGACGTATGGTGGCACGTAAGTCCCCTTTAGTTAGATGATTTGTGGTTGCTGTGAGTTATATCTGAATGTACTGAGGAAAGTAATCAGATTTTGGAACTCTTGTCTTCCTCCGCAGACACAGGATAAGCTGTAGGCCATTGGGATCAGTTATATTGGCAAAATCAGTTGTCCTTCCTCCAACAAGATTTTGGCCGCCCGTGAAGCTAGTGTACTCGCAGTCGTTACCTGCAAGTAACATACCCAGGCGATAGCGAAATTTCCCTCAATTACGCTTGCGTTACATTGTTTTTACCTCCACCAACGAGGAGCGAAATTTCCCTCAATTACACTTGCGTTTCATTGTTTTTACCTCCGCCAATGAGGTTGTGTTTTTGTCGGCAATCGTCTGTTTCTTTGTCTGTCAAAAGACAAGTCAAAAGTTATGGACGGATCTGCATGAAATTTACATGGATTGTTAGGCATGTTGCACTGTAAAACACGTTCTGCGTTTCAATATGAAGAAATTAAAAATGCGTGCACTTTTTTCCGTTTTGTTAGAGCCTAAAGTGTCTGCTGATTCGCTGGAACAGCCTGTAGTTCACATAGTTTACAGAAAGAAAATATTTCGTTCTCGCTGTATTATGTCGGGTAGGGTAAACGGAATGCTAACTCACATTTCTCTTGTATATAAAGTTTTTTTTTTTTGCCATTGAGATGTTGTATTTTTATTGCCGGCACTGTAAAATATGAGAAAATGCCCCAAACATGCCCTTCAGTCCCTATTATTTTGCTGATCTTGCGTCTTGGCTTGCACTTTCATGATCGCACGTGTTTTCCTCCTGGAGGGACTCATGTTGTGGCAGTGGTCATAGAACAATCACACCGGGTTATTATGACAATCGCATCTAAAAGTATCTGCGGAATCAGATAAGTCATCCTGGATCAGCCACAGCGTAGCCACTAACAACGCCCTGATGTGTCGCGCCTTGTCGCACTTTAGAACAAACACCTCTCATCATAACCAAAAGCTTCTGTTTATCTTACCTCGCTTTTGCCTGCGTAACTCAGAAGTGTGTGTGTGCGCTTCGGTAGGCTACCGTATCTCTGTTGACTCGCTCCATCCTTCTTTGGGCCTCTCATGTTGGTAAGCATCAATGTCTCGGGGCTTGAGAAAACGCCCTCTCTACCGTCATTATATTACGTCATCCTGTTTTCTTGAATGCCTCCAGTGCGAAATTAATTTAGAGGAGTGCCACTGTGGTAGGAACTTTATCAATTACCAGACCTTCTTTGTAACTGAATACTGTTGCTTCCATATATGCAGCTGCAAAGTTTGCCAGTCATTCTGTAAGTGCGTTCCAAGTCACAAGCAGAAGAACAAAGTGGCTCACCTCGCAACTGATCCTGCTGCAAACGAAGCACTAAAACGCACCTTTGCCAACACTGAGGACATGCATTCTTCTAAATCTGGGACTCATTTGCCTGCTGGGAAAGGGGTTTCTGATCCTGTTGAGTGCACCGACGCTCAGTTGGGCATTGATGAAGAAAAATGGAGTCGCAATGGCAAGGATACGTCATTCCAAACTAATGGTCACCTCACGCACAAAACCCAAGAAGAGCGTACCTTGACTGTTGCTCGAAAATACCAATTTATAGAGCCCAGAACTAAAGGCAAGCTGAAACAGGAGACTGAGGAGTTCACTGTTGTTCCTGCTCATAATGGCGAGCTTGCGGAACCTAAAACAGAGGAGGAGCAGGCAGTTGGCAGTGCAAGTGAGGTTAACGGTGATGTGAACTACACCCCCGAGACCAACACCACCACAAATTTCCCGGATGACGTACTTCCAGACAATTCTCTCAAGAAGAAGAGGCGCAAGAAGAAGTACTCGCAAGTATCTGAATTGCCTGCCGCTTGTGATACTAGTTCTCTTGATATCTGCGATACCGTATCTTGCTCTGATACCAGTAGTCTGCTACAAGAGACTAAAGATAAATCATATGCTCAAAACCACTGTGAAATTGATACGCTTGAGCAAGCCTATGACTTGAAACAAAGCGACACTGGGACGAGTTCCGGGCGTACGAAGAAATTAGTGCCCTGGCGTGTTATTGGCGCTGATTCTGAAGTTGGGTGAGTGTTAGCTCAGGCTCGGACCAATGTTTCGTTCCCTGCGAAGGCAGTTGTTTCGTTAGGAGTAAAAAAACTTTTGGGTGTCTTTTTCTATTTTTCATAAGCGACAAAATTTATTTTTTTGAGTGCCTCTCCTGCTGCTTGGAGGTAGATTTTTAGTTACAAATAGTTTCGGCTTTTAAAGCCTTCCACAAAAAGTAGTTATGATATTACCATCCAGTTCCCGTCTATGGCTTTCGCTTAATCTATTGCACTTGGCTAATTCCATCAAGTGTGTGAGCGCTCAACACGAAAACTTTGTCGCTTAGTGAAGATAAAAGTTTAATTGCTATCCGTATGTGGGATGTAGCAGACTGAACGCTATGGGTTTTGATTTGTTTGGTCTGATACGCCAGTATGGTTGTTCAAGTGGTTTCGATGGCTAGATTATAGCCAGCAATGAACTATCAGTAGAAGTAAAAGATATTAGTGCACTGAAGGTAGAAAGCCAAAAATCGAGCTGCTGGTGGACCAACATCGTTGTGCCCTAGCCTGCGATTGCTCAAACTTTCGTCTCATTTAAAGGCACTCTCATATCACCCATGGGTACACCCAGCTTACTTGACAACCTTTGAAGGTACTTTCTTGTCTAATTGTCCGGGTGTTACGTTGTGTCTGCCCTCGCGGGTATAGTATGACGGGCCCTATCCCTGTCATATACATATATGGGCCTTATGACCCCAGGGGTATACCCGAGTACCTTTACCGCAGGAAATGTTGCATCTGGCCGCCGTTCCTGCTGACGAGGCTAGTTTTGTAAATTTAGGTTGGTTCTTCATTTCCGTTTCTGTCGATCGAGATAGGGCACCTACTCCGCGGGACTTACCTCTCTCATGTGGAAGGCCGTGAAAGAAGCCGACCACTTGAGTGTCTCCTACTATGCTTTGTGCCTTGTTTCCTGCCCGTAGTAGCGCACGTAGGCCACGCGAAAATTATGTGGTATTTAAATACTACACACTCATCTCTGTTGGAACGCCTGAGTTGCGGCTACAGAGGTTAAACAAAGTTTATAACGAACTAACTACGTTGTGTCTTTGTCAACACAACTGCGTGTCTACCAAAAAGATTGCTAAATTGTTGGCCGTTAAGTTTCACTAGTAAGTTTATGATACTTCATTGAAGTTGCTGTGAACCGAAACTAAGAGAGCTGTTTAAATGCCACAGTATCGCATTCGGACGAGTAGATTTAATACCCGTTCAAAAGACTGATGGGACATGTGACCAAAGGTTACTTGTACGATGTTATTCCTTCGAACGCGTGTTTCATCCGCTAGGTAAAGGGTACCCAAGGGTCCCTAGTGCCTTCTCCGCAGGGGATGTAGCCTCTGGCCGCAGTTCCTGCTGAGGTTAGTTTTGTAGAGTTAGGTAGGTCCTCTATATTTAATTTCTGTTCCGCGAGGTGGGTCGCCGATCGAGGTGACCGACTTTTTCTACGGGGCTCTTGCCTCGCCCGTGTGGAGGGCCACAGAAGGAACTGTCCGCACGGGCGCTTCTTTCTTCTGTCCTCTTCTCTTTTCGTCCTTCATCTCTTGCCACCTGAGCACAACGCTGTGGTTCCGGCTGTAAGCAGAGTAAATCAATCTTGATCGCTATTGATTGTCTGAGTTTCAGAAATAGCGGGATAATACAAATATAATAGGTAAAGGGTTAAGAGTAGCAAACGGTGCGCAGATGGTCGGTTTTCCGATCCTTACGGTACAGTCATGACTGACATTCAGTGGCGTAGCATGGATGGGGATATTGCTTCACTTGCAAATGGGCCAATGTCGCTGAACTGGTGAGTGTTCTCCTCTGACATCACTTATTACAATGGAGGCTCCCAGGTTGACTCGTACCTTCAGCGCTCTGTGACTTTCCGGGACGTAAGTCTGATGGGTATCACGTTGCGAATGCAACTGCATTCGCATTTCTGACATGCGGGCTCATCTAGTCGATAGTGACATTTCTTGATTCAGCAACTAACCATTCAGTTTCTGGTATGCTCTACGCCGTTTTCTTTCATCTCCCGGTTCTTGCATGCATACATATGACGTTAATGTTCTATCTTGAGCATTAGCATTTTTGGCTAATTTTCGGATGGGGAATAATTTCTGAGTTGTAACTATTGTGATATCCTTACCGTACTAAATATTTTTAGCTCTGTACTGAATTCCATTTATACAAGCTGAACGTGGGCTTCTCATAACTAAAGGATTCTTTGCGGCCTCGTTTGAGGAATCTTGGCTAAGGTGTTCGGCGGCAAGGTTCTTTCTCCTATTTGTTACTGCTGGAGAACGAGCTTTCCTACCAAATAACACAGCTCACGTAACAGAAGGTTGAGCTGTAAAAGCGATTCCACAAAATTGGCATTTGTTTGTGCATAGGTATTGCAGAGGCTCCTCTGCGTTGATGACTGTTCGGTGCCGAGCGCTTCTGAAAACGTCAGCCGTTTTCGGTAAAACAAAATTTAGGCTGCCTCAAGCGTAAACGTTTACTAATGAATGCCTGATACTTGTATCGAAATTCGTTGAGCTAACGCTGTATATGTGTGGAGATTGTAATTTCGATCAAAGTAGACGAATTGAGGACGCCGTACTGTACGGATCATATACCTATTATGTATTGCCTCACTTTTTACAGATTTACCGCCGGTAATGGTTCTTAATCGTGGAATAAAGAACTGTAACTGTTCCCCTCCCTAGCAACATTTGGGACTGCCGCGGCGCCGCCCAGAAGCTGAAATGGGGTTTTACCTTCTATGGCAACCTTATTTGTTTGTCGAAGTGTTACTGTCAAGCTTTGACTATCAGGAAATAACCGTAACTAACTGGATGCCCCGATGCGTTGGCTACATGTACAAGATTTGTTGAAAAATTGGGCCTTGCTGTAGAATTTTGCAATTCTGTTACTTTGTGGGAAGTGTTGTTACGCATTTTCTTTTTTTTTTTTTGTGACCGCTCAATTAACGGCGTTGAATTCGTATCGTAACGTGGTTTATTTACTCACAGGCATATATTGTCTTTGGACTTATAGTAATAGTAATAATATGATAGAGCAGTTTCTTTTGCCGGAGCTACTATTTCGAGGGCTTAGAGCCAGAAGTGGCTATGTCCATTTTTGGTGAAATCGGGTTCCCCTCACCAAAAAGGTGCCCGTGAGGCATATTTGTAGTGTCATGGGTGTCTATGCCATATCTCTTCATTAAGAAGAGATTTGGCATGAAAATATATGGCATAGACACCCGTAACACTAAAAATATGCCTCACGGGCACCCACTTTGTGAATGGAACCCGATTTCGCCAAAATTAGACATAGCCACTACTGGCTTTAAGCCCTCGATTTGTAGTCGTGCGTGTAACATGATGAGCGGATGATCAGCTCGCACATCGCCCCGAATATAGGCCCGAGAGGTATACAATGGAATAATGTAGAAGAGATACCCATGGAAAGTATTGAAGTTGCCTACGTGCAAGCTCAACATCCGCTCACAATTTGAGCGTGCGGTTGCATAGTGTGGC
>LQNS02000211.1:13449890-13463305 GCA_001587735.2 Parhyale hawaiensis | reverse complement strand
AACGAAAGCGTAGATATATGATACGAGTGAAATGAAGTCAAGTCTCTAATTTACGCCTATCTATTTGTGAAGAGCGTGACTGACACACGTAGATACAAGCGTATTAATATATAGATAGCCGCTGATATGCGGAGTTAACGATGTCAGACAGTGTAGTTAGAGCGGAAGAGAGAAGAAAACGGATTTAGGAAGCCCCTGGGGCTTTAGCCGTTAAGAGTGTGCGACTCCTGGAGGAGGAATCCGTAGCTGTGGGGGATGTCTCTCCCAGGACGCACAGATTCATTTCTGTTACGGTACGAAAGTGATATCGGTATACCGTTAGTCCAGTGTTTACATTTATGATAGTATCCGCTTCCAATTTATTAGCAATTTTTGTATGAAGTAACTTCAATTATCGAAGTTTCGGTATGAAAATGGCTTATACATTAATCGGATTTCAGCTAGTAGGCCCGACTTTCATCGTGTTGTCCAGTTTATGTTGAACTCAATGCCCATTGTTTTCTCTTATAGCTGTTTTCTATGGTCATGGCTTTGATTTATATTATGGTATATTCCTTGGTTAAACTGGGAATATAATAATAATGGTATATTCCTGAAACAATTTCTGTTGCTTTGCGTGCAGGAGGGCAAGAGAGCTCTGTCCCTTGGCTTTGCTCAGTCTGGCTGTGGCAACTGGATCCATAAGCCCATCGAACAGGGATCGTTTTACGCAAAGGCAACTGACGTTACTGACGATGTTTGGTATGGAGACAAGGCTGCTAATGCCTTGAGGGAGGCTTTAGCAGCAGCTGCTGATGCTGCCGCTAATCCTCCTGCTGTTTCTGCTACTTCTGCTGCTGATGCTACTGATGCTAATGCAGATGCAGTTAGTAGTGACGGCTCTCCCTCGACCACGGAGGATGCCGCCTTGTCAAGTGCGGCATCTTGCGATGGCGAAGACGCTCCATCTGGAGCTGTTGCTGCTGCAGGAGCCGCTGCTGATGGCTCCAGTGCTATCCCTACAGTCTCTGAGTCGGGTGTCGAAGGGGAAGCGAGTACAAGCGCTCCTCCTCAAGCTCCCACGACTTACAAAAGTGCTAAGGCTAGAAAGAAGGCTGCCAGGTTGGCTGCTGCCTCTGCTGCCACAACAGCAGTAACCGCTACGTCAACGCCAGCAGCAGTCGCTGCCCCTGCAGCAATAAGAGAAACAGCAGCTGCTGCCGTCGCCTCAGCACCTAGAGCTGCAGTAGCTGCCGCTTCAGCGCCAAGAGCAGGAGCTGTAGCTGCTGCCGCAGCCTCAACGCCACCGGCAGCCTCTGCCGCCTCAGCGCCAGCAGCAGCGTCTGCTTCAATGTCCTCAACGGCAGCACCCGCTGCCGCTCCCCAAACCTGCCAAGCTAATGGCCGCAGAAGAGGTAATGGAAGGAGAAGAGGTGGAAGAAAAGGCAAGAAACCTCCACCTATCACGAGATCGGCCAGTTTCAGCGCCGGGGAGAAGGCGCCAGAAGTGAGCTCTGCTCTTTCGTCTTCTACCCCGGTCTTGTCGTACGCCGAGATGCTGAATAGAAGACGCCCACAAAAGTAACGAGTTTAGTAGAAGCTAACAGTATTGGTAGGTAGTCACTTAATGATCAATCGTCAGCGTTCTAGTCTGGTGCCTCATCACTCATTCTGAAGCTTCATGTCACTCACAACCCATTTCATGTTGTATATCTTGGTCCTCGTGAATATAGTAGCAGTGATTTGACTTATTTCATGTCTTCTTTCAGCTTTTCAGGATTGGCTTTGTCACTAAAAGTACGGTAGGTGCTTTGCAGACCTTGCACGAATTTCTTTCCATTTCTTGCCGCCTTTCCATTGCTCTTTTGCCCGAAACTTGGTTTATTAGCTTTACATTTCTGTGACTCGAGTTGTGTCCTTCGTAGGTATTTATTGCGATTTTGAATCTGCCAGTTAACAAGTTGGTCGTGTTAACCTGCAATGGACGCTGTCTACTATCTTTTTTTTTTGCCTCCCTGTGATCGAGAGTCAAGAAGTTTCCAGATGAACCCATTGTGTTGATGCTTGTGCGGCAGTCGCATCTTTGTGCTTTGATTGGATTTCTTTGGTGTGTATTGAACAAACGAGTTTGCCTGCATTGTTCATTTGTATCCGTTGTCCCTTTTTTTGTTTCTACTGCCATATTAGTATTTGCGTTTACTTTTCTTCCTGTAACTATTACTCTCTTGTGCATCTCTCTGCTGTACATAGTTTCTCACGTTCATTGCTTGGGTTTTACTTTCAATTTATTGAAATAAAGCAATTGTACAGTGAGCCGAGAGGGACAGGTAAATTTACTAGGTTTCCCTTCCCTCTGGTTCAGTATTTTGGTTTTATTTTGTCGTCTAGAGATGCAGAGTATCAAGTGTCGAAGATTTTTTGATTTACTTGATTAATTTGGTCTGGGCTCATGTTATCGCTGGTTCGGAATTGTTCGAGTCAGCAATTCAGATTTCACTGCGTTTATCTTTGCTGAAGTTATGTGACCTTCATTTCATTGACAGCAGTGAATAATACTGTACGTGCTCCGCTGGAAAGTTCTGCTGTCACTGACCCTCATCATTGCATATGCTTTCATTCACTTGAATTGACGCATGAAGTGACGTACATTTTTTTTTGTTGATTGAGTTCACTACCAAGGCTAATGGTTATAGTAGCTACTATGTTGATATTTTTTTTTTTTTTTTGTGCAACTGGATTTACCGTTTCAATTGCTTTCATATCTTAAGTGTCAGGTTACAAGTATGTCGTTGCTTCACGAAGGTGTTTGTGTATTCAAGTGTAGGGAGTAGTTTGGAGCAAAATTTTGAAATTTTTCCCCTCAAATTGATTTGTTGACTCTTCTCAACTGTTTGGATAGCAGATGCCGAAGTGACCTGTCAACATGTTTCTGACCAGACGCAGTAATTTCTGGTGGCTTTATTTTGTACAACCAGTTATTCTCTTGCTTTTGATAAATTTCTTTCGATTTGGGTAAGTGAAGTGCTCCAAAAAAGTCGTATTGTACTTCAGTTGCCCTTGCTTCTTCACCGACTCTGTTACAGTCAGGACTGAACCACTCTCCTGATCTCATAGGCTTTCTTCTTGTCTTTTTGATAGTCTCATTTTGTTGCTCAGCCCGTCAGCTGCTTATCGGGAAGTTCAGCTGTTGTCTCCGAAGCTTAATTTCCTCCTGCATGTATTAATACATAATTCAGGAGCTGTGGCTACGTTTATAGGTGGTGTAAGTTTTGGATATTGGGGTCGTGTTTTCTCTACTTATTTGGCTGCTGGATCAATCATGTATACAGCTGACCTAGTCAAGCAGCGAAGTTGCTCTCTCTGCGGAGTTTTGTTACTCTATGAAGTCTGTGATACTTGTGCCAGTCATATTCCCGCAGTCCCTCAGTGGTGGATCCTATTATTTTCTTTCTGTTGGTCGTATGCTCGCTTGAACATAGTGGCATCATCTTCATTCGCGATGGTGGTTTCAACTGCTGAAACGCGGGTGATATTTTCATGCGCTCTTGGTAGTTCACCCGCTCAACCTTTGTGGTGTTATCTCAACGCTCGATAATGCATTGCCCACTGATCCTCAGTGGTGCCCTTTGTCACCACGCGGTGCTGAATTGTCTTCTGGGCGCAAGTGATGAATTCATAACTTGTGCAACTCTCCTGTCTATTGAAAGCTCCCTTGAATTATTTCTGTTGCACAATTTCGTTCTGTATTCATCTTGTTAATTAAAAACTGGCAAGCATAGGAATTGGGATTTGTTCTTGGGTGCTAGCGTTTCTACCTTTTTAGCTTCACTTGTCTGTTGTGCCGTGAAGCACAGTTCTGCGGTCAAGTTTGTACAAAATAATTATGTTGCGATGTTTCCAAGTCTTTGTTCCTTTCCGAAATCATTTCTTTTGGCGACATCATAACGAACCTCTGCGTTCTGTCGCTGCTGTCTTACGAGCTTGTGCTTCCGTGCACTAGTTGAACGTTGAAGGTCATCTTAGATTGATCGTCAGGTACTTTTTACGTCTATTCAGCAAACTCTTATTGTCATAGCTACATATTCCCCTTGTTTTCTAAGTTGTGCTGTTTTGTCAAACTGATGCCAATTGACGTCAGAAGTTGGACTGCCACAAGGGAGCAATCCGTTGCTGTGCCGAGCTGCATTTTCTGGTGGCGCACACATTTACCAACAATGTCGTCAACCTTGTCTTCTTGGCTGAGATTTGTGGATGTGTTCCTAATACTTTCGAAGGCTGTGTTTCTGTACGCTTGTGAATTGACTAAGTTTTGTATACACTACCGAGTCAGCACATTCCTTTATTATTGTGTCTCCGTGCTTATGTGCGTTAGTTACGGGTCATGATGTTTTGCCAGCTGTTGCGTGCATCATGTGAACTTATTGGCTCTGCCAGTAAAGCATCATGGTATCGATATTGTACTTACTTTTAATGGTGTAAGACTTGAGGTACAACAATACGAATATGTGTGTAAACTTATTTACTAGGTCTGTCTGCACTTAGGATGTAACAAATGCGATGCACTTGCGGAAATGGAGTGATCAGTGTACGTATCTAGTCGCTGCATTCAAGGACTGTGCAAAGGCAGTGAGGCTGTGGTGATAGGTTAAGGCCCTTTTGTACATAATAGCATTTCCCTGTTCTCTACCACAGCAGATTTTTTGCCGATAGAAAAATAACCAAACCTGAATTGAACACGGCACTTTATTTCAAGCTAAACAGCTGGACAATTGCTCTTTTTTTTCCCTCTCTGTGGGTGTTTGTCGAGACGGATCTCCTTAATGAAACTTGGTTTAGTTCAAAAAGCAACTCGTTGGCTCATATTGAACTACAAATTACTGAACGAATTCTTGCTTTTGTATCGATCATATCCTGAAACTGACATCTGTGTCAGTTAACCTAAGTCAACGGATTGTTTCTTATGGCTTCTTCACAGAAGCACTGTAATGCATCTGGGTTAGTCTTGGGGGTCCGATCATGGTTACAACGGAGTCGTCTTGACTTCTTTTGTACGGTAGTTAGAGCAACAAGTTGACCGGATTCACACTAGGCTGTGTGATTTTGCTGCAAGGGTTCTGTGTCCCATTGTATTGCTGTAGGTGAACAACCTTTGAAGCGAGATATAACATAGCCTAGTACAGATAGGGTAAAGATATGGGCGGTTCAGGATTACCGCTAAACCTACCAGTTCCTCTTTTTGTTACCTCGTATTACGTTTCAAATACGTAAAGTGTCGTTACTTTGACCAGCAGGGTTAAGTTTCACCAGCCTACTTTTATGAAATTGCATAATGTCGACATCTACTAGTTAACGCATCAGTAATAAACTTGAAATACTCTATTACAGGTATGGCAACTCCTAGGCGATGTTCGTTAATTCAGTTTCAGAAAAATTAACTAGTTAAAGTAACGACACTTGTTCAAGCAATCCCGCACTTCGTGGTCTACGATTATTCTTAAGATTTTGGAAATAGCGGGACAATACCAATAGAACAATTATTATTCTTAAGAGGGTATCACAATATTGCAGCTTGTTTTTTCAAATAGGAATTATTTTGTGATATAGCGTATTTCTAGCATTTGCTCCCGTCCTTTTCTCATGTGCTAATTTAGTCTTGGTGCAGAGCCGGTATGTCTTAGTGAAGATGCCCTACTCTACCATTTATTTTAAGTCCTGCAGTTCTCGTGGTGTTGGTAAGGTCAAGTCTCCTGCTTAACCCTTCTGCTGCGTGTGATGTTTCTTAGGCATGTTCCGTTGTATTTTACTTTGCATTATTTTATTCAAGAACTACTGTATACGTTCCTATGAATCCTGCTGTACACCTAAACTTCTGTGACACTCTAACCGAGCCTGTCTTGATTGCAGCGAGGCAGTCTATGTGTTAGCTCTTAGCTGTGTTGTGACATGCTGCGATACCAGTCGTCGTTTTCCTCGAGTCACATTCGACTGTTAAGTAAAGAGGCTTAATTACAAGATTACCACAGAGACGTCGGTGCGAACCGATTGGTGCCATGCGACGGTATGCAGCTGTCATATTCAGCAGCTTGAGTTACGCACCTTCCAGGATTGCATTCAACTTGGATTACTAACTGTAAAATTTAGTTCTGGTTTATCCGGCATTTTCTGTCCCCTGGGACGCGACCGTGCTCGCAGCGAAAGGGTTAGCTTGGCGCTTGTTTGCACGAAACTGCGGTTGCTCCAACACAGGATCTCACTAGCTATAATTATTTAGACCGTAAGGTGCTTCTGTTATTATCATGCAGAGCTCTTGGCTTTCGGGGCCGGCTCTTGTAAACGACTGCCACGTACTCAGCAACTTGAAGACTTTTTGGTAGATAAGACGCTTTGTCTGTTGGAAATGCAGCTACTTATATACTGTCAGAACTAGATCTGAATAACCGAGCTTTATTTTAGTTTCTTTCAGGTAGCTAGTGAATGTAGGTAGGAAATGGTTTAGATATCTCAAACAGTCGTTTTGGAGAGAAAGTCTCTGCTCATTTGGAACATTGTGTTCGTAATTGACTTCGGAAATAATGGCTCAGTTGAAGAAAAGTTTGTTGTTTATTGGAATATTTCACAGGTTTTAGTACCTTCAGCCCAGTAGGTGCCGTGCACGTCGAGTATCTATCAGTTATCGCTCTTTGAAATTCGTGAGCGAAGGATTTAAATATCTGCGAGTGTTAGCTGCAGCAAACAATTGCGTGAGGTCTTCATATGGGCTTAGCTGCTGCCGATAAGTTTAGTTGTTGGGTAATAAATTTAGGTGTTGGTAGTTAATGGCTATGGAAAGTCCTAATAATTGGACAATTAAGTTCAATATGACGCGCTGTTAGCTATCAAACTTGCTCATTGTTTGCGAGCACCCTCAATTTGATCTGGTTTCTCGTCTTCATGGTGTGGCATAATGTTGATATTTCTTGCAATTTACAGAGCCAGATAATGCGGTATTATGTTTTAGTGCGTTACATAATTGGGCAGTATCTTCATGAGTTTGTGATTTACGCGCTGGTTTATGCACAGGTCAGATTTAATTTTTGAATCTGTTCACGGGAAATTTCATTGTGGTAGACTTGAAAGTTTTTTCTTCTGTATAATAGATGATCGTATTTAGTGGAAGTTTTTCTGTGCGTAACGGCAGATTTCATTGCTCCTTCATTATTTAAGAGCGTCTAGGTCTTATTTTGTTTCATTTTTGCTGGAGCAATTCATCGGATTGATAATTTTTTATAGTTTCTCTTTGTTTCATTACCTACTGGCAATATTTGTTTCACCACATACATCCTAAGGTCTGTTTTCAGGTAGCTGATCCTTCTGCACTTTAGGTTGGATTTGTTTGTTGAGGTGCTTGGGTTGCGTGTGCAGTTCATTGGGCGTATCCCAGCCGGCACGTTTCCTGAGCTATTCCAATTTTAAGGTAACAATTGCATTTGTTGCAGCGGCATAGTAGTCTTTATGTGCGTAGTAGATTTAGTCTTAGGATACCCAGTGTGTCGGTGAGAGTTGTAAAATGCTGCGAGAAAAAAGTCCCAGCCGGGAACTTGACTTGGGTCATCATCATTTTCCAAGACATGTTCTTTATGCGTGATGGTTTGTTCTTGTTCAAGTTAATTACTGACGTTGTGGCAAGGTAGCATTTTTGGATGGGCATTATCTTTGTTTATGTTGAGGCTTGCAGCACAAACAAACTTAAGCCAGTACGACTGATGAAAATATTCAAAAGTTACAATTTAACTTCTCTGGTTCCTTAATTAGTTGTTCTGTAACTGAACTGTAGGTGTCTATCGCTTGCGAGTCTAGAGTGGACCAAAGTGTCGTAAAGTTAGGTTAAGTTTGCTCGTCAGTCATGTTACGGGGATTAGTGCCACCAGGGGCACAACTTGGGTTATCATGGCTTCATATAGGCCTGCTTTACACCGTTCATTTGGTGATTACTTTGCTTTTTGTTCTCTTTCTTCCAAGCCTGCCCCCCTCAGTACAGTATTTGGTTTTCTTTTGTATGTCTCATTAGCGGTGAACCTCTTACGCGATCTCGCAGTCTTTCTTTGCAAGTTACTCGTCCTTTCCCTTTTTGCTTCCTCGGAAGCATTTCTGTTTGGCCTATGTTTTACTTTACGTCATCCTCAGGGAGTACTTCCATAGCACCTATAGTTAGCATCTTCAGAGAGTATTGTAATAGGATCTGTAATATTGTTCATCCGTCCTGTATTTTGGAGAGCGGCGCCTGCGGGAGGGTCTCATAGGTGACCTCAGGTGGAGTCGTGCTCAAGGAGATATCTTCGCTTTTCGGCCTTGCATTATTTCATTCAGTTGTGTTCATCTTGCTACATTCTTGCTATTGGTGTTTTTTATTGCTCTTCTTGTAGTAATCATTTTGTTTTATAAATAGTTATTCGTATGGGATCCCAGTGTCCCATCCCATACCTATGAACTAGGAATGAAAAATAAGCGTGCATATGAGCCATGAAATAACCAATAGCCTATTGTTTACTCAGTGAATTCCTCACAGCATAGCTATTCAAGTGCATTTTATATGATAGGGTGTGTTTATTTTTTGCGAAGTTTATTTTGTTGATAAAATAGGCCTAATCTTTTGTTGTGGCCAGTGGCCATTGATAATTAAACAAGTTCCTTTTCGTTCGGTTTGTGTTGCGGCCCTTCGACTTAGCAATTCATTCATATTTTCTGTAAATGCTCTGTAGTTTAAGTAAATTAAAGAAGAANCTAATCTTTTGTTGTGGCCAGTGGCCATTGATAATTAAACAAGTTCCTTTTCGTTCGGTTTGTGTTGCGGCCCTTCGACTTAGCAATTCATTCATATTTTCTGTAAATGCTCTGTAGTTTAAGTAAATTAAAGAAGAAAACGTAAATGTTTCCATTTCCCTATGCAATTTAAGGAGTCCGGAGAGTGAGTAAACTACTGGTTTTCTACTTGCAATGCTGGTGCTGCGCAAAGAACTTCTTCCTCTGGTTGCGTTCCCATTTTCATATGGGGTCGCTGTTTATCGCTAGCCTCCTTCACAGTTCCCGATCCACCCACCACCCAATCGTCCTCCAGTTGCTTCTCCCTGACATCAGATCGCACTCGTTCGCTCCATCTCAGTTTGGGACGTCCGTGACTCCGTCTGCCGTCAATTTCCATGGCCATAACCCTTCTTCCAATATAGTCTTCCGTCCTTTGTTGAACGTGGCCGTACCACTGCAGTCGACTTTCCTGTGCCTTCGCTGATGCTTCTGTTACTTTCACTGTACCTCGGACCCTTTCATTCCGTATTCTATCCTTTCTAGTAACTCCACACATCCACCGCAGCCTCCTCATTTCTGCTACATCCAACTTATTCTGCGCTTTTTTCAGTGCCCAAGTTTCTGCTCCATGCAGCAACGCCGGTCTTACTACCGTCTTATAGACTTTTCCTTTCACTCGGGAGCTCACTCGTCTATCGCATAACACTCCCGATGTCCTCCAATTATTCCAAGCCGCTTGAATCCGGTGGTCGATTTCTCTGTTCAATTCCCCATCCTGTGTCACGTATGAGCCCAGGTATTTGAACGCTGCTGCCTTCCGAATCTTGCGCTCCTCAAGGTATAGGTTACCATCATCTGTCTCCACGTTGAATTCCACGTATTCCGTCTTTTCTGGGCTTATCGTGAGGCCATAGTCCACCAAATGTTGCGTCCACCAATTCAGCCTAGTCTGCAGCTCCCCTCTACTCTCTGCCACGAGCACAACGTCATCTGCGAACAGCATACTCAAAGGTGCCTCTATCGTCTCCTCCTCCACAAAGACATCCATCAGCAAGTTGAAAAGGTATGGGCTCAGCGTCGATCCCTGGTGCAGTCCAACTCCCACTCCGAAGTCTACAGTAACTCCAACGGCGCTGCGGACCTTCGTGGTTACCTCTCCATACATGTCCTGCACTATTCTCACGTACTTCTCACTGATTCCTTTTGACCTCATACTCTTCCACTCCTCGGGACTCTGTCGTATGCCTTTTCCAGGTCTATGAAAGCGACGTGTAGGCCCCGCTGCTTCTCTCTATACTTTTCCATTAACTGTTTTAGTGCAAATACTGCATCAGTCCCTCTCCTTCCTCTTATAAAACCAAATTGCTTCTCCCCAATTTCTGTGCTCTGCCTGAGCCGACCATCTATTACTTTCTCATATAGTTTCATCGTGTGGGACATCTACTTAATTCCTCTGTAATTTGCACAATTTAGGACATCTCCCTTCTCTTTGTATATCGGCACCAGCACCGTTTTCCTCCATTCATGTGGTATTGGCTCTTCCTCCATCACCTTGTTGAAAAATGCCACCAACTTCGCCATCCCTTCATCACCCAGGCTTCTCCACGCCTCCACTGGTATTTCATCTGGGCCAATTCCTTTTGCGTTCTTCATTCTTTTCAGGGTTTCACCAACTTCCGTGACATTTATTCGAGGTGTTTCCGTGTTCAAGCCCACTGCTGCGCAAAGAACACTGCTGGCAATTTGAAAATAAAGACTGCTAATACACAGCGTTGAACGTAGTCACTGTAGAGCAATGGACTCGGTTAACGACATTATAGCCCTCAAGGACTGAATCTTATGTCTCATACTGTTCCCACTGTCTTGTTCCGGTGACTGTCGTGCACGTTCTTCTTGAGTGCCTAACGTGCTCTGATGCGATACAACTTTATTTTCGAAACTTACCTTGACCTTTGGCTCTTGATTTCCTGCTGTACAGTATAATGGGGCCCTGTGTAATTACTTGCTATTGATTTTTATGACATCTTATTGAATACGCATCCGTGAGTGTTACTTGACTTTTAAATAATACAGAGTCTCACTGCGTGGATCACCTGGATGGTGGCGGTGGCTATAACTGTAGAATACTGCTGCTGCTACCCCTCAGTGGACGTAGGTTGGACCGAAGGGTTCGTCAATCCTATGTTGAGGCGAGTAGCACTCTCCGAGGAACATATAGGCCAATCTAGCCACAGCCATGCCGTCGTAACTTCTATCTTTCGTGCTCACTTCTATTTTCATGCCTCCACTCTTGATGCTAGTCGCCCTCAGGGGTATATTGTGGCGGGCCCTTTCCTTGCCACAATATGTTTGAGCATCACGCACCCAAGGGTCCCGAGTGCCTTCTCCGCAGGGGATGTAGCATCTGGCCGCAGTTACTGCTGACGAGTTTATTTTTGTCAAGTTAGGTAAGCTCTCAATACTTCCCCTTCTGTTTCGGGAGGTGGGCTGCCGATCGAAATGGCTGACCTATTCCCGCAAGACTTCTACTTTCTTTTATTTCGTCTCCTTTCCCTGTGCGGCGTAACTGAGCGACAGCGTTTGCCCGCGCCCGGGGGTTGGAGATACTCAACTTGCGCCTTTTTCCTGTCAGTAGCGCACTGACCACTCTGAGACCTACCGGCAGAAAAGCCGAGACAAAAATCATTGACAATTTAAAACGCGCCCTAGTCGGCGCACGAGCCTGTGGTTAAACACAGGAATAGTTCGGCGCGATATAGGCAGCGTGCCACTGAAGCGCTAGTGAAAATTTCTACTACTACTACTTGATGCGGGTCCTGTTCTTTTTCCCCCATGTTCAGTTACCATACGCTTTGATCCTGTCAGGGATCAATCCTCAGGGGGGCATAGGGTTAGGTTAGAGTAGGTTCGCCCATCTTATGTTAATGGGGAAGCAGCGCCCCTGAGGAACCCAGTAGTTTACCTTAGCCGTTAGCTAGGATTTCTGGACGTCTGTTTTTCGTGCCCACTTTCTTTCCTCCCATCTCGTACTGATATTTCTTTCATCTGTTCTTCCTCTTCTCTCCCGACGTTCTGTTCCCATGCGCGTTGATCCTACGTGGGAACACCCTCGTGCATGGACTCCGTTTCTATCGATCGATATACGCTCTTAGGGCTAGATTCTGGATAGGGACCTTTCCCTGTTAAAAGATACGAGTATCGTTCCAAAAGTAATGCCTCCTATTTTTCACTGAAAAAGTTGAAGAGCTACTAAGAGAGTTAGCGACGTTGTTATCGGGGAAACTGCTTTGCCGTGACATGTTAATTCACACGCAGCAGCAGCAGGTGCTTGTGGTTGCAATGTTTTAGGGTAAAATTATCACAAGTTTCATGAAAAACAAGTGGTATATACTAATTTAACAAGTTTTATTGTTTGCACGCCGGCTTTTTATTCACTGGGCATAGGTAGTGCTCAGCGACTGCATTTTTTGCACGATCTTGAAGCTTCTAAACTAAACTTTGACATGTATATAAGTTTTCTGCTGGGTATCATCACTCATCAGTGTCACATGAAGACAAATTCATTTTACACTGTTGACATTGCAGTTGCAATTACAACCATTTAACGTTAATCTTCAAGGAAAACGGCGTTACGTACCCTATGTAGTAGTGAATAGATAACAGGTAAAACTGAACGGCAAGTTGTTTTGAATCGCTCGAAAGCTGTGGAAAAGATAGGCCTACTGTAAATCCTTCCTACTGGATGGCACCCTTCGGTCAACTTTTTCATTGAGTCTGCTAGAGCATTTGTTGGCGAAATGCCACTCTTGGCAATTTTTGCTTTTCGTCTGCATTGGGCTTGACGGTGCCAGGTCAAGCTGTACCTTTTTCCTACTTGCAATGAACGACATCATATCAGGCCTTCCCCAATGCGTGTACGGGTCACTATATGTAGACGACCTGATGCTATACTCCTCACTACATCTGGAAGTTCTACATCGACGACTGAAGCGAGCCATTGCACGTGTTTGTAATTGGGCAACCGACAACGGCTTCGCATTTCCTACTGCGAAGACCTCTGTTTTTCACATCAAGCGTGCCAGAGATGTAATATCACCCAAACTCACGATGTACGGACAACGGATAAACTATCAGGAAGAGGTGAAATTCCTCGGAATGATAATAGAAGACTGTCCTGGAAACCTCACATAGAGATGCTTAGAACACAATGCATGCGTAGGCTCAACCTACTCAAGCACCTGACGACACTGTCGTGGGGCGCCGACCGGCAAACCCTTTTATATCTCTATCAAACCCTTGTACGCTCGAGACTAGACTATGGCTGTGTTGTATACCAGTCCGCGAGGACTAAAGTCCTAAAACTACTGGACGCTGTGCACAATTCAGCACCAAGGCGATGCACCGGAGCCTTCCGTACATCACCCATACCAAGTCTCCTCGCTGAGAGTGGCGAACCCTGCCTGCAACAGCGCAGGGCGCAACTGACCTATCAGTACTTAGGCCGATTAGAACAAGTCCCTCGCTCCCCGGCCTGCGACAGTGTGTGGTATTAGGTATTATAAGAAGATTTAAGCCTCCCTAAATAAGTACTAAGCTCTTCTAAGAGAGGAAAAGGAAGGGACATATAGTATGTCGACAGAAAAACGGGGAACCCA
>LQNS02000211.1:13420008-13448704 GCA_001587735.2 Parhyale hawaiensis | reverse complement strand
AGGTGGCCCTGTCGGATCTGCTCGCGGCAAACCGTGCAGTCCCTTTCGAGACTATTACCCACTAATCAAGCGAAACCTGCGCGAGCTATGGCAATCCCAATGACTAGAGCAGAGAAATAATAAACTACAAACAATCAAAGAAACCGTCCGACAGTGGCACTCGTCAAATAGCGACGATCGCCGAATAGAAGTCGTACTGTGCCGCCTACGTATTGGGCACACGAGACTCACTCACGACTATCTGCGGATGGGTCGTCCACAACCTTATTGTGATGACTGTGTCGTACGTCTTACTGTCTTGCATTTAATGGCATTTAAAGTTAGGGTACAGTACCCTGAGGTATGTCGGGCATAGCATCCATATTGGAAATAAATAGGATTTATTTATCATTTATTTTCGGTGTTTTAACATTAAAATTTGGTTTTAGCATCTAGCAGGAAAAACAGCATGAAAACAGAATGTGAACTGCGTTTTTTTTTTGCATTTTTTATCTTATCTTAGTAGTTAGTGCAATAATGTAAAAATTTTAAGCCAATTTATCCCATTTTGTACCAAAAATCACAAATCCTATGATTCATGTCCTTTGGAAGCTTGAACTGAACTTGTCTATAATGTAGCCATGGCCATAGGTGTGATCATGTTAAAGTCATGGAGTGCTCACATACCTATACGGTGTATTATGTTTATGTAAGAAAAGGATTCTTCGTCCTGATTGCACAATAAAGCTAACACTGCAGAATTTCTTAACCAAAGTTGACAGTTGACATACAAAGTATAGGAAGCTGTAATAGACAGTGGCAAGTGAAACTATATCAACATTCCAAAAATTCAATAGTAAGAAGTTCACAATAAAATATTTAAAGTCTGAATAATTGTTTACTAATGAGCTACATGCCAAAAGCCATCACCGTTTTCAAAAACCTCAACGTTATTTCAGTCCAAAATATTCTGACTAATCGCATTTCTTTAGAAAGGTGATATTGCTTGAATGAAAAAATTAAGTGGCTCAGTATATAGCTCTAGTATTTTTTATAAAAAAGCGATAACATAGACGCTGTGAAAAATTCGCATGTAATAGACCCACCTTCTGGAAAAAATTAAGTTTCTCCTGGTATATGATCGAAGTGTATCACTACAACAAACTGTTACCCAGAAGTTTAATTAATGCAAAAGTCGAAACAAACAAAATACTTCTATCCGGGTTTTGTTATGTGCTCACAAAATAGTAAAAAGAAAATTACAGCTGTAAATATTTTGAAAAGTACTGGAAAATTTTTATAAACGAATAAAAACCATTAAATTTATATTATTCTTAAACAGCTCTACAGATTTAAATGTGCTGCATAAGTCCTTGTGTTATGATCAAATTTCTTTGAAATATAATTTAAAACGTAATTTTTCTTGTAAAATATCGCTCTATAGTATCATTTTTAGCTGCACAAAGAGATTTAGCATTTTTTTCTTCGCGAATCTAGCAGGCAAACCCAGATTCATTTAGCAATATTTATGCGTGACCTTACCTCAACCTTTACGAACGTATCTCGAATATTACTATATCATCTGGTCCCCATCTCTCGTAAAAGTCGAGAGTTATATGTACACGAAATAGCTTATGCCCAACAGGATAAAAAAATCTATCAAAGATAGCGCCTTTCATCTGCAGTATATATACCGCGCTCAGAAAAATCATCGTCGTCGTATCAAAAAGTACCGAGCTAGCTTTCAAAGCTAAGTGAGATTCAGAAAATGCTCTATTTCCACTTCTGACGATGCATTGCAGAATCTCTATTTGTCACCATCACTCCATATGGAATGATATTTTATGGCACACACGGAGACCGGTTTAGTCGCATCAACAAAATTTAGTCGAGATAACTAAGTTATTGGTTTGGTTATCAGATAACTAGATTCCTAGTTAATATAATCACTTTATTTAGGAAAATATATTGTTCATATTAGCAAATTTTATGGTAAAATTTACTAAAAAAAAGTTTAGTACTGGGCTGGATTTGGTTATTTTTACTCATTACAGAACAACATTTAGTAACTAATGCTAATATAAGGTCGTTATTACCAAAACATCGAAGAAATGGTAAACAAATAAAGACGAACCATTAGTTAAATTTTATATCTGTTTTACAATACTAACTAAAATATTTGGTTTTTCTAAACAAACCACGTTAACTAAGAAATTTTAGTTATTATTATCTCACCGATTGCTTTCTGAGTGCATCTACTGATGAAGAGCGTGGCACAAAAGCTAGGTAGATACGTACAAGCATATTAATAAATAGATAACGCACATTTGCAAATACTATTGAGTTATCATTCCTTCCACGTTTGATGAGATGATTGAAAGCTAACATCACTTGCTGAGCAAACTGACCTTGAAACTGACCTTGATAGCTGGCATTTTAACACTTTTTTTTTTGGCAAATTCAAACCTCTGTTTTGGGGCTCAACAAAACGATCGTATGATTATCCAATGAAATTCGTTCATTTGACTAGCGTGTGTACCATTCATAACTCTTTCAGTGACATTTGCAAAGGAGACTGATTTGACAGTCAACATTTTAATACTTTTTGTGGCGTACACGAAGTTGTCCAGACAGAGACGCTACAAATCATTCGGACGAGTGAATGAGTGAACACGTTGAGATGATTAACATGTGAACTCGGGGCAATACTTTACTTAAAGACACGACATTTTATTTTCGTTATTTACGGTCCGCTTGTTATAAAACTCTCACAGTATACGTAAATTGAATTTAAAGAACATTTTATTCATGTTTTTTCTTTCGGTTAGGTTAGGTTCACAGCTAATTAACTTATCACAGTCGCTTAGAGTGCTGACAAATATAGCTATACGTCCACGCTCTACACTAGTCACCGATCAACTGCATACATGTCACGTAGGCATTGTTATTGTTAATAAACAAGAGGGTAACATATCAACATTTCTTCAAAAAATATTGCGAAAATCGAAAAATTATCAAAATTGAATGTGCTTTAAATTTAATTTTACTGATACTGTCTGAGTTTCATAACAATCGGACGATTAATAACGAAAATAAATTGTCCAGTCTAAGGTAAAGAATTCCCCAACTCTGCATTAGATTTACAATTTTTTACAGTTTCATAATGTGCAGGCTGAAGCCAGCCGTGCCCGTTGCAAGATAGCCGGATTAGTTGAGTTAGCTGGGGCGCTAGCTAATGCCCATTGTGATTATGCGCCGGATATTAACCAAGTAACCAATTGAGCTAGCTAACTACGATTGATCTGTGCTCGGGTCATTGCTGGTGGGACACCTGACTACAAAAAAGTAAAGTTCAATCGGTTCTAATCGACGACAGTCGTGTGTGGGCACCAGGCATGAGGCTGTGCTATTTTCCTACGAGGGTTATATTCCATTCTGGGTATGAAGCTTCCGACTGCGTAACTGTACCTGCGAGGCTGCGGCCTCTGGAGAAACTGTGTTACCTGTTGCAAGGAGTTAATGGATTTATAATCATTCCACAACATAATTCTGAGCCAAGATTTGCATAAATAGCTTATAATATATTTTTCTAGCATAAATGTTATTATTTTAATGTTGTAGTTTTTGACGATTGTCTCACTGAACACAAAAAAAAAGACCTCAACCGCCATCCCGGTGGCGGGTCAAGTTGTTCATACACAAACCCTTCATTCAGTGAGCGTTTGCAAGTCGTTGAGTGAGGATGTACGACGCTCGACCTTTCTGTGGGATTACGTTGCTGCTATTTAGACCTTGTTGTTAGCCATCTCGTCTCTGATTTTGCTGTGTATGGCCTGACTGTGAAGTTAGCACAATTTATGACCATTGCTTCAAGATCACGTGTAGCGAATTGCAGAAAATTTCATTGATCAACCCCAGTGTTGGTGACCTCAGCGGCACTGAGACATCTGCAGTACTTGCACCTCCCAAGGTGAGCCAATTCTTCAAGACTTTTCGTACTCGTACATTTTCTCATTCGATTGATTTTCTGTTAGTTTCCTTCTTTTCAGTCTTTAAAGTAATATTGGCTCTTTCTGGTTTTTGCCTACTGTAATATCACGAATGTTTTGTCAGGTTTGATTTGACCTTTCTGTGTGTGAATATTGAATTTCAGATTTGATCTGGAGAAATGTGTAACCTTTCTTTAAGTTTTTTGGCATTTATGTGTTTGGACTTCAGTATTTGTCATAAGAAAAGAGACAATGCGTCCCTCTCTTTCTTATAAAACTGATATGACAGTTGATGAACTGAGGGAGGAATATGTTGAAGTTACATACGCTACACATACAATGCATTGACGTTGGAATTGTTTTCTAAACCTTGAGAGTGCTTGTCATGATTATTTTTATATTTTTACAAGTCTTCAATTGGCTTTGGTGTCATGGATGCTTGATTAGTTACGGATCTTGGATCTCTAACCAGTGATTTTCTTCATGTATGTTGGTATAGCGACACCAAGTAGAGACGGATTTAAGATTGAAGAAGCTTGAAGGCTAAGCCCACACGAAGAATGAAGATCTTAGCATGTGCAAAAATTGGTGTTTCTAAGGCCAAGTTCACATGTCATTCATTTCAGCGCGTTCACTCCCACTCGTCCGAATGTTTTGCAGCGTCGTTGTCAGCACAACTTTGTGTACGCCATAAAAAATTATTAAACTATTATAACCGTCGAATCAGTTTCTTCTGCAGGTGTCACTGGGCAAGTTACAGATACTGTATATATTCCAAATATGGAATGAAATAAAACTAAAAACAAAAAAGCACACTTTTCGGTCAAATTATAGATTAGTCCATACGCTGAATACAGGTAATAGGATGCATTTTAAGACGTTTGACATGAAAGACGTTTTGCTCACAAATGCATAGTTTTCGAGATATTTGACTTTGAAGTTACCATTGTTTTCCTATTGGAGAAAACACCCGGCAATATCTCGAAAACGAAGTGTTCAATCGAAAAATTACCAGAAATGAAATGCGTTTCGAATTCAGTTTTACATTTGCCATGCAAATTTCAGAACAAGGAGAACACTAGAAATGTATATTCACTAATTAATTATAAGCGGGTGTTGGCCATTTTTTCGACATTACCAGGTCGAAGCCAGGGCACCTGCCTGAAGTTCCGGACAAGTTATACACCGAGGGCGTAATTTCGGTGCCCTATCGCATGCGATCTAACTCCTTAATTAACGCTTTAACCCCCCAAGATGCTGCGTGGTTTATTTTCATAGGAAGTATGGACTTCCTCGAGATAGGGTAGAGGCAACAAACTCCGGCCGTCAGGTAATGTGCGGCACGTCTTCACAATATCGTAAATAATAAAAAAATAAGAAGCCGCACACCTTCCCATTACACTTATAAATACTCTATTACTCGTCAGTAAGCTCTATATGAAACCACGACGCAATAATTTGGCGGGATATATATATATTTTACGATTAAAACATTGCTACCGTGGTCCGATCAGTTTTCGTGACCTTTTCTTGTGGATTTGATAAGAAAGTTGTTTACTTTATCCATTTGTTAAATGTAAATATTGAATAAATTTGTGCTTTAGTGATAATGGTTTTTCTTTNGAAAATTTCATTGATCAACCCCAGTGTTGGTGACCTCAGCGGCACTGAGACATCTGCAGTACTTGCACCTCCCAAGGTGAGCCAATTCTTCAAGACTTTTCGTACTCGTACATTTTCTCATTCGATTGATTTTCTGTTAGTTCCCTTCTTTTCAGTCGCTAAAGTAATTTTGGCTCTTTCTGGTTTTTGCATACTGCAATGTCACGAATGTTTTGTCTGGTTTGATTTGACCTTTCTGTGTGTGAATGTTGAATTTCAGATTTGATCTGGAGAAATGTGTAACCTTTCTTTAAGGTTTTTGGCATTTATGTGTTTGGACTTCAGTATTTGTCATAAGAAAAGAGACAATGCGTCCATCTCTTTCTTATAGGTAATGTCTCGATTACCGAATGCCTTTCTATTACCGAACGCAATAAGATTCCTACCTATATTCGGTAATAGATGGGCATTCGGTAATTGAGACATTACCCTAAAACTGATATGACAGTTGATGAACTGAGGGAGGAATATGTTGAAGTTACATACGCTACACATACAATGCATTGACGTTGGAATTGTTTTCTAAACCTTGGGAGTGCTTGTCATGATTATTTTTATATTTTTACAAGTCTTCAATTGGCTTTGGTATCATGGATGCTTGATTAGTTACGGATCTTAGATCTCTAACCAGTGATTTTCTTCATGCATGTTGGTATAGCGACACCAAGTAGAGACGGATTTAAGATTGAAGAAGCTTGAAGGCTTAGCCCACACGAAGAATGAAGATCTTAGCATATGCAAAAATTGGTGTTTCTAAGGCCAAGTTCACATGTCATTCATTTCAACGCGTTCACTCCCACTCGTCCGAATATTTTGCAGCGTCGTTGTCAGCACAACTTTGTGTACGCCATAAAAAGTTATTAAACTATTATAACCGTCGAATCAGTTTCTTCTGCAGGTGTCACTGGGCAAGTTACAGATACTGTATATCTCCAAATATGGAATGAAATAAAACTAAAAACAACAACAAAAAAGCACACTTTTCGGTCAAATTATAGCTTAGTCCATACGCTGTATACAGGTAATAGTATGCATTTTAAGACGTTTTACATGAAAGACGTTTTGCTCACAAATGCATAGTTTTCGAGATATTTGACTTTGAAGTTACCATTGTTTTCCTACCCGGCAATATTTCGAAAACGGAGTGTTCAATCGAAAAATTACCAGAAATGAAATGTGTTTCGAATTCAGTTTTACATTTGCCATGCAAATTTCAGAACAAGGAGAACACTAGGAATGTATATTCACTAATTAATTATAAGCGGGTGTTGGCCATTTTTTCGACATTACCGCAGCGTCAATCCCGGTAAAGCGAACCTTGCTTTAACGAACCTTACCTTGCCTTAACGAACCTTACCTTGCCTAACCTGACCCAACGTTACTTGACCTAACCAAACGTGACCTAACCTCACCTATACTTAACCGATTATTCTAAAATTTGCATGGCATATGTAAAATGGAATTCTAAACACTTATTATTCCTGGCAATTTTTCAATTGGACTCTTCGTTTTGGAAATATCGACGCGTCATTAAACTACAAAAATGCCGTACGATTTATTGAAACAAAGTAACGATATCAATCAACAATTGCACAATTCAGATTCGGGGCTTTAGAGTAAACACCCGGGGCCTGAGCCCGAATAGCCAGGTAGGTACCCCGTAACTCCGCCCCCGACTCCAATGCTCCGGCAGGTGAACTGCATGCCTTGTGATGGGTGGACAACAGGGCGGGCCGTTATGTAGAAAATTCTGGAAATTTATCCTCAAATCAAATTGGAATTTTATACTTAACTGACAGACTTGTTTCGGGAAACAGAATATTAGGCGAAGCATGCATGCAGCAGCCCCTTACGGTTTTTCTAGGTAGCCGCTTGGAAACGCCATTGAAAATGTCATAAAATATGTAGTAGCTATTGAAAAAACTTTAGTGGCAAATACGGTTTTAAAAAGTGATTAAACGAGGCTTACACATTAAATCCGTCACAGTGCAACCTACATTCTTTTCCAACGACACCATCACCAGCGTTAGGATTGTTATTTTTTCAGTTACATGAAAGATATTGAGGTCTACCGTCAGGGTGTGCAATGGAGGTTTTACCAGCCCTGGTAAAACAGTTTTACCAGGACTGGTAACACAGTTTTACCAGGACTGGTAACACAGTTTTACCAGGACTGGTAACACAGTTTTACCAGGACTGGTAACACAGTTTTACCAGGACTGGTAACACAGTGTTACCAGGACTGGTAACACAGTTTTACCAGGACTGGTAACACAGTTTTACCAGGACTGGTAACACAGTTTTACCAGGACTGGTAACACAGTTTTACCAGGACTGGTAACACAGTTTTACCAGGATTGGTAACACAGTTTTACCAGGACTGGTAACACAGTTTTACCAGGACTGGTAACACAGTTTTACCAGGACTAGTAACACAGTTTTACCAGGACTGGTAACACAGTTTTACCAGGACTAGTAAAACCTCCATTGCACACCCTGTCTACCGTATAGGTAAAGGTTCCTCACTGTCGTAGGTAGCATCAGGACGTGAGTGCATCTGTATTCTGCGAAGAAACTAAGTATAGTAATTTCTTTATTGTAGTGTCTACATAATTTGCTTAGCGAAAAAGCTTGCTCTTCTTGGTTGAGTCTCATTTGACAAATCCCAGTCATTTTAGGAACTGTTGAAGAAACTCAATTGCTGTGGCTAGATAGGCATTTAATAATAGCATCAATAATGTATTCGAAAAAAAAAGCCTCAAAGTTTGTGGGGCGTTTTTAGAAAAGAGGCAATATAGCATTCAGCAGTTTCACTAAAGAAATCAATAGAAGAGGTCCGAGGCTTAACCATTTCGTGTCTCGATTAACAATAGTTTTTGTAAGTATAGCACTATTTGTAACATCTGAAAATGGATGGAGTAAGCATTACAGAGGTAATATCTTGCTGTTTTTATGGCAACTTCTATTCCTCAAAAACCATCCTGCTTCTTCTCTAACGAATTGTGCTTCGTACCTACCACGCGGTAGATTCCACAGAGATTAAGGGCGCGTTCAATTGAGTACCGAAATTAAGCCTTAGAGGCTTGACTAGTTCGTAATTTCAGACAAACTTTGGCTTAGTAATTTTCAACAGTGGTCCAAGCAAGCGTTAGAAGCAACCCGATTACGTTGAGCCGACTGAGAACTCAATCTTGGGGAGCAAGTGTGTGTGTGTTTCCGGAAGTATTAAAGCCAATCGATTAAGGGCCAATACCTGAAACTCAATTTAACAGGTCGAAGCCAGGCACCTGCCTGAAGTTCCGGACAAGTTATACACCGAGGGCGTAATTTCGGTGCCCTATCGCATGCGATCTAACTCCTTAATTAACGCTTTAACCCCTAAGATGCTGCGTGGTTTATTTTCATAGGAAGTATGAACTTCCTCGAGATATCTTGTGCTATCGTATGTCTAGTAGCAGAGATTACTACGATTTTCAATTTGTCAAGTTTCATTAAGATGCCATGGTGTCCAAGCATGTGATGGGTTCTAATAATTAAATCTGAAAGTAGATCCTGTTTGAAAAGCGGTTATGAACTACGGTATCTTTTGTCAAGGTTTCAAGCTGTAGGCACAAGGAAAAATTCTCAACTGTAGCAGCTTAGGCCATTGGGTTAGATTAGTTAGGATCGCTCATTTGAGGTTATGGGGAGTCGCGTCATCACAGATCGAGGTGACTCGATTTGTTAGCTTAGCTTTAGCAAGGCCTTGGGGATATCTATATCAAATATCCACGATTTTACCTCTTTTGTTTTAATTCTATTGACAAGTTTTCTCCCCATTTTGCTCTCTTGCACGTTGTTCCGAGCTCGGGTTCCCTCTTTTTTTTTTATTGCAGATACCGTAAGCAACGCGTCCCTTCAGTTTTCATCTCTTGAATTCCTTGTTTTGTCTCGGCAGCTTTAAATAGCATATTGACCTAAAGAGAGACCAACGGACTTTACATAAACATTGTTTACAGCATTGGTTATTCTTTCGAGAAACCCGCGTTATTTTGGTGCATATAAGTGTACTTCAGTACGGTATTTATCTTTACCTCTAGGAAAGCGACGTTTCACCTCACCTGTGCCTACCACTTTGTAAACGTGCCTGGCTTAGGCTGCGTGTCCAGCATGCATGAGGTCATTGACACCTTCCAAGCTTTTCTGCTGTACCCTAATGTATAATATTAATCGTAAGCTCATTACGAGTCGTTTGTATGCAGCCGTAGACCGGAGGCTCGCAATTGTACAATTTATTTTGACGTTGCCTATGCCCCACCTGTACTGTTGTACTGACCGAACATTTGCTCTTTGTACTCTGTACAGTTACTGAGTTTTGCTCTTCTTGAAATTTTCTTTTTGATGCACTATTTGCTTGTCCCCGGTTATTGACGCAATGGCCAGTTTACAGCTTAAATATGGTTTGGCACTATGTATTTTGATATTGGTATATTTGTTATTTTGCTGCTCTCACAATATATTGTTATTTTATTATTTTGTTTTCAGAGCCACCATATCCTCCGTGTGCGCAACTCTACAACTGTTTAGCTCAATGCTTTCCACTCTCTTGACGTGAAATCTTGCTCCTAAGTGCCTTAACACTAGAGTACACTATGTCCCTATTGGTATTTTTGACGTGCATGTCACCTATGGTTATGTTTCACAGTTAGGCTTAATTGTTTATTTTGCTTAATGTAGATATACTCTCATCGTACAGGTATATCTGAGTTAACAATTACTGACTTCTCTGGTTACTTTTGGTTGCAACTGCTTTACATCAAGTGCAAGTAACTATAGTGACTTCGAAAATTAGCAGAGTACAAAGGTATCTGCTAACTAATCCCTCAGAGGATATGGGGTTAGGTTAAACAATTAGGCTAACGCGTGCCGTCCATTTTTGGACGGTATTCATAGTGCTATTCCTACGAGGAGTGAAGTTCCATCGTGCGGTAATGAGTTAATTAGGTTCAACTATTCATTGTTATTGGACGTTGTACCTGAAGAGAAACCATGGGTTACCTTGCCTTGGCCTTCTGGACGTAAGTTGTTGCTGTCCATTTTCTTTACTTATGTTTTCAGACTCCAACTGATAATTTGTTCTGTTCTTCTGCGTCATTCCTGACTTCCTGTTCCAGTGCGCCATGATGTAATGTGGAATCACCCCGTGCATGGCTGCTACGTTTCTCTTTACATTGTATAATGTAATAGCTACGACTTTGTCCTTTCCTCTCCCTCTCTTGAACCGTTTTATACCAACTGCAATGTGGATATTGTTATCTACTACTTATAGGCGGCATGCATATTGCGTACCTACACAGCATGTCTTGGACAAGTTACGGGCTGGCTGAACTATGTGGTCTCAGAGACACAGTGCCAGTTCACGTGGGGAGACTATGGCTAATATGCCTTATCTCATGGTGACGTCACTACCACCCAGGAAGTCTCAACATTGATCAATAAGGCAACATTACGAATATAGTGACGTCACAAAGGGAGGCTACTAGTAACCTTTCCCTCCCTTTCACGGCGGATTTGCGTCCAGGGGTGTGTTGCATTCAGGCCTTCGGTGTCACCCGTGCTACACCGGCCTCCAATGCGACACAGGTTGGGTAACACCGAGTGACATCGACGGCAACCCTCCTAAATTTTAGGGTTATGTGCTGGGTAGCACTGCCTATGTTTACAAACATTAACTATGATACTTGATAATTTGTGTTGCAAAATGTATGACTGCCATATATTGCTTGAATTCTAGCACGTGAAGCAATTTTGTGTAGTTTTCGCAACTTTTTATCTCAAAATACAGCCAAAATAAGGCTCCACCAGAAATGTAACTGTAGGTATGTTTAGGCTTGCCGAAAATTCCGTAACACTCGGTTGGGGCGCTGAGATCACACGTCGCATTTACTGCTACACGTGTAAGTAACACTGTGAGGGTAACACCGGCGTCTGATTGCAACACGACCCAGGTGCCTTCGGCTGAGTAGTCACATGCACGCGTGCTCGGCGACTCTAACGCTGCTTAGATAATGATCTTGGACGGGAGTTAGTTTATCTGATAGAATTAAGCTTTTTAGTACCTATAGATTCTGAAAACGTACGGTACTTATTAAATTTCTTTATCGCAGATTATACTATAGCTAGGATATGTCCCGAAACTTTTACTTTTATTGCTCATATACGTTGATTTTAATTATCCTTGAGGTCCTAATATTAAACTCTGATTCCTTTAATTTGCAGCAGCTAGCCTATACTGTTTTATTTAATTTTTCTATTTTTTGCTTTCTATTGAATTAAGCTCTCTCGTTTTTTCCATTTTTTTTGTTCTTTTAAGTGCTAAATTCTGTATTGTGTACTTTGCAGTTGCTGTAACTGAAGACGAGTTATAACGTCTGACTCGCGTGATTTCGACTACTGCAAGACTGATGTGAGCGCTTGTTTCTCTGAATTTTGGAACTCAAGATATTTCCAATTTGCTCTTAAATTATTCGGATATTGATGCTGGTACTAATGGTGAAAATTGTGCTATTGCTAAACTGTTGAGTTGATGGACTAGACGAAGCTGGGTTAATTTTGTGGTCAAAGTTATGATTTTGTGACTAAAGTACGCATTAAATGTTCATTCAATGCATCATCGAGTAAGTATATAGTTATATACTGTTACGATGCCAGATTTATTTGGTAAATTTATTAGGTACTTCTTGAATGCCTTTCGCGACTCTGGCTAGCATACGTTCATTTGATGAAACCACTCCTTTCACTTCATAGAGAGTGCAGTCGTCTTGTGCCATGCATTTATTTACCATTGTTTTCTGTTCTTTTTTTCCTATCCCTATGCACCGTGACGATCCATGCACGGGCTCTTATTTTTTCTTGACATTTCACTTTTTCGTTCATTTGCTTCTACAATCACAGCGTTTTCACGTGGGCAGGGAAGCGTAAATTGAGAGCCAAATAATTACTATAGCATTTTTGCTTCAACTGCCTGTTCCAGATGACTCTGTAATGTATGGCCGCCCATTTTGGGTACTCGAATGCATGCTATGGTTGGAATGCATTGTAAGCATGAACCAAGACGGAAAGTTAGTCGTGCATGAAGTCTGTCTTGCTCATCTGCCGAGTTCATCGACGCTTCTGGCGCGGTTGCTTCTGCATGTGAGCCTTCCTCTTGGTTCCTTCCATGCGTGTGAAGGTTCGGGGGTCTGAAGCACAGCAAATTCTTATTATTTTTGACCAGTAGGACAAATTGTCCTGGTTTAGATGATCAGGAGGCTGAGTACAACTTTTGAAGACTTTTGCGTCTGTTTGCATCAATTTGTGGTGCCTTGGTCAAAAGATGATAAAGTTCGCGTAGCCTTGTAACTATCAGGACAAAGTGGCCTGGTTAAGAGACCGAACAAAACTGTTCAAGTCCTGTGACAAGAACTTGACCAAAACTGAACAAATTCCATGGCGGTAGCTTCATCAGTCTGAAGGTTTACAATAAATTTGCTCTTTAGCTAGGATGCTGCTCGTTTTTATGCGCGAAAATATGAATGTTCGCTTTATCTGGATGCATATTTGTCTTAAGTTCTCAAAAGACTGCAGATACTAACAATAAACAGGTTGCTAACAAGACGGCAATCGAGTTGCAGTATTGATGGGGAAAGAACATGTGGTGCTGATAAAAACAGAATAAAATGAGAACGAAAACACGGCGCTAAAGAAGCGCATGCTGAGATAAACAACTTCTGGTTGCGGAGGTCAGAAACTGCTTTACTGTGAGCCATTCTTCTGTGCCGAGCTGCCTTCTCTACTCCCTGTGACTCCGACCTATGAATCTCTGTTCGGTATGAGATCTGCGGTATTGTTCGCTGGCGCTGGTATTGATCTCTTAACCTTACATGACCTGAATTTAGTTGTAGATAATATAATTATGGTATTAAATAATAGCCAACAAAGTCGTTCGGCCTGCTGGCCACGTCATAATTGCAAATGTTCGCCCGTCAAAAGGCATTTGGCTTACGATGTGAATTACTTAGTTAGGTTTGCCCATCGTATACTTCGGGGAGTCGCACCCACAGCTAGGTAGTACTCAAGTACCATGAAGGCCTACAGCCAAGGTTCTAGACTTAGGGACACTTTGCTCTCTATGTCCCCTGTATTTTCGTCTTCCTTTCTCATACCAATATGCTTCATATACTCCTCCATTTTTACAGACTTACCGAGTCCTTGCCCGTTGATTAATTGCAGGAACCGCCTTCTGCATGGATTCCAAGTTTCTATCGACATACCTCTTGTCCTTTCTATGTACCCTTCTTGGGATCATAGGTAATGATGTACGACTGCATTCAAGTGACGGTTAACTGGTCGTATACTAAGCACAGGCAAATATTTGAAAAGCATCGCGCATTCTCCTGCTTACTATAAAGGTGACCTCTTCAAGTGCGTCTCTATAAAAGGCCCGTAGTTTTTTTTCTGCAACAAATTAAAGTATGTCTGCTAGTTTTTAAGTTGGAATGAGAAGAATCTTCCTAAGTTTAATTATATTGCACGTCCACTCTTGTCTTTGACGAGGGCGAGCAAGCAAGTACGGGAATTGGGAATATCGTCATTACTTAGCGGCGTATCAATAATTTTTTCGTTCACGGTTGCAATCATCCTCTCATATGATTTTCTCTTCTTCCCCACCAATTTCACATAGGTCTCACTCAACCGGTCACTGACTCTCCCAGACATCTTCCACCTCATTCGTTTCTTTTTGCAGCGTCGCACATCGACGCGCAAAGCAATGGCCGGTCGTAATAAGAAATAGGCTCTGTCGAGACGCTGCCTGCAATATCCGCGGTATGAGATACCTGTCATTGGTAGAATTTTTGCGTCTGTCTGCATGGTAACACCGCTCGGGATTTCTTCGGAACCGGAAGCCGTAACTTGCGGTACCTACTGGCTTCAAAGTTCGTGCTTCTGCTGATCGGCTTCTGAGAAACTGTGGGCTTCTCAATGGAAGATCCTCGGATGCTGCTGCAAAAATCCCAGTGCACGCCCATACGTAACGCTCCTCTCATCGGACTCGGCTACTGTAAAAGTGATATAATTACCTCCACCAAGGAGGTTATGTTTTTGTTAAATTTGTCTGTCTGGCTGTTTATTTGTCTGCCCATTTGTCTGTCTCTTTGTCTGTCAATATGTTTTGTGGCTGTCTGTTTTCTGTCTATTTTTTGCTTGTCTGTTTTCTGTCTTATCTGTTTTCTATCACTTTGTTGTCTCTCTGCCTGTTTTCTGCTTGCTTGTTTTTTGTCTCTCTATTTGATTTCTTTTGGCTGTCTATTTTCTCTCTGCTTGTTTGCATGTTTTCTGTCTGTTTTCTATTTGTTTGTCTGACTGCTTGTTTGTGTGTCTATTTTTTGTCAGTCTGTGTCTATGGCTATCACTGTGGATGTTTTCTGTCTCTGTCTGTCATAAAGATAACTCAAAAAGTTAATCCCTGATCTTTCCAAACTTACAGAAATTGTGAGGCATGTTCGAAGAAACAGATGATTAACTTTTGGTGAAGATCCAGTCAACTTATTGTCTGCCTCCCTTTTCTTTGTAACATAACTCACAAAGTTATGGTCGATTTTCATGAAAATTGCACTATTTTCTAGGTAAGTTTCGAAGACGAAATGAACAAAGTTTTTATGATCATCTGTTGATCCGTTTGTTTGTTTCTGTTTGATTTTATCTTTGTCAGCAACATAACCCAAACAGTTATGGATAGATCTTTATGAAATTTACAGGTATTGTTAAGAATGTTCAAAGACGCAAGTGACCAAATTTTGGCGATGATCGGTTCGTCCGTTTGTGTGTTTGACTGTTTGCTAAAATATTTTCGGTGCAACTCAAAAAGTTACGGACGATTCTTCAAGAAAATTGCAGAAGCTGTTATTACTGCCACGAAGCACAGATGGCCAAACTTTGATGAGAAGGAAAAGGAAATCCTATAGGTCCTAGACCATTTTGATTTTGTTACTATTGCTTTGCCTGGCGAAGGCATACGCACTCACAGAGCAGTAGCTATTATTAAAACGACTCTCCCGGGCGGTCAGGAAGGATAAACCCAAATGGTGGAGTATTTAGAAACCTCACAACGACCGAAATGCTGCTATGGAAAGCCACTAAATAAAAACTCATGTACAACTGAAGAAATTGAAGGTCTGCTGTTCCTGCCACCGTATTTATTGCATGTCGATTGATGGAAACGTTCGCGGGGGAACTCCGTATCCTGACATCGAAGAGCAATTAACGAAACAATAGTGAAAATGGGTGAACGTTCATTGGTACTTCTATAGCCGCTCTGCTCCTCTGAGCCACATTCATTCCCGAGTTAAATGACGTGAATATGTTAAGAAGAAAGAACAAAATCGAGTACATTGCTCCGACATGTCACGATTGACTCAGTAGCCTCTGTACACTTCGCCACCTTGCTGACTGCTTTGCTATGTTGAGGATTCTGTGTTTCCATGCGCCATTTTAGAAATCGACTACTGTTTATATACATATATATGTAAATCACTGTTTTGAGTTGTGATAAACCCGTACTTATCCAGAGGGGAGTATTGCGGTGTATGCAATTGTCTTAGATAAGTACGAGGTATATAATTCGGGGCTTCGAACAGATAAACATGGCCTGCATGTTGACCTTTTCAAAATTGGAAATCCATACCTTGGTACTCTTTTATTGAATTATTCGTCTGGCGAGCGGAAGCGCTGTAATGGGATCCAAAAAACCATAATGGAATAATGATTTGACGATATTACTATAAAAACTACTGTGGTTCTGATTCTCGCAATTTCTCCGTAATAGATAATACCACCTTGCTTTGTGCATCAATTCTGGTTTCCTTTTTCTTGCTTCTACTGACGGTCTTTTGTTCTCTTCTTCATCGTTCTTAGTTGCGGTTTTCATACCTGTTGCTCCGCGTTCAGATGCCCCGGGTAACCCTATTTAACCAGGCTGTGCTGCTTTACTACAATTGTTCTTTATCCTATTATATTCCAATTGCAAACAAGTGTTTTTATACTTACGCTCCAGAAAGTACCGTAGGTAACCTAGTGAGTTTCCCCGGTGAGGTTGCACATGACCGCAGTTTCTGCTGATAAGGTTAGTTTGTAAAGATTTATTCTGTGACGCTCTTGCCTGCTCTCGTTTGAGGAGCCACGGAAGGGGTACTTAGCACGAGTGTCTCTTCTGTCTTCTTTTCTTTTGCTGTTTCGTCTGGATGAGATTCTCTGCGCTTTGTTTCTCGGCCGCTAGTAGCGCACTTAGCCGACTTGTGACAAATTATCTGGTATTAAATACTACTCAGTCGTCCGTGGTGTTCGCATACGGAGGCGTCNTCTTTTCTTTTCCTGTTTCGTCTGGATGAGATTCTCTGCGCTTTGTTTCTCGGCCGCTAGTAGCGCACTTAGCCGACTTGTGACAAATTATCTGGTATTAAATACTACTCAGTCGTCCGTGGTGTTCGCACACGGAGGCGTCACTCCGAGTCTCACAGCTTGGATTACACTAGGATGTGGGTGCGGTGAAAAGTCTAGGAGTATTATAATAATGAAGCAAGTCCTTTTTTAGTGAGGTAGCATAGCATACATAAAATACCGGTAGGGTTATTGTTTCGTGCTCTTGCTAGAAACTTTGGTGCCCTGACATAAAAAAGCAAGGGAGGCTCAAGCTAACGGGTATCAAAACGCTATAATAAGGTCCAATGTGGATTTATATACAGTATGTTACCATAGATTATGCAAGTACAATTTTTTCAATTTATTTTTCATGATAAGTGTCAAACTTTGAAATATCAATATTAACTAAACGTATGGCTATGTTGCAAATATAAACAGCACTTGTAAAATATTTAACCATTTGCTAAGTTTATCATGCAATTTACTTATTTGAGTTTTTTTACTGCTACCTCAAATTATGCAACAAGTTAATAAATACGTCATCATGAGGAAATAAATAGAAGTGAACAGGAATATTTTTATTAAACGTCCAAACCAAGAAATTATAACCAAAAAATTCTATAAACACTGAAATGAGTGTTCGGTAGGGGTAAACATAACAAGTTAGCCTAATTTTGAGCATGGCAACCTCCATTTTTCATGATTTTTATAAGGAGGTTATCAACAGACTTTGTCAAGTTTGATATTTCAGATGGTGGAATAGAATCTTCAGCTGTTTTTACTGCATTCCACAGGCTTACTTTGCTCGAAAACTGCCGACCACCTTCATAGACCTTCCTTTGGATAATTGCACAGAGGTTCTCCATGGAATTTAAATCGCCGTAAAATTCCTTCCTTTCCGTATAATATTATTCATTATTCTTTTATAACTTCTGTACACGTTGGCTTCAACAAAGTTCGCAAGCTGCTCGATATCTACTTCCCTGGGTAGTTATCATCTATGCCAAAGGCAGGAGCTGTATGATAATCACGGTTTCTTTGCACTCTTCTTGAAAAAAATATTGCACATAAAATGCATTGGTTTTACTGCATTTGCTTTGAAAACACGGGTGTTTACCGAAGGTGGAAGTTCAGGCGGCAGCTATAACGGATGCAGTGCATCCTTTTTTCGTAGAATCATGACCATAAGCATGAAACTGACGAGGTGCTGTGTAAATTCTTTACGGTCATATTTGCCTGCCGAATTCATGAGTAACGATTAGTGCACTTTCGAATTTACCCTTCGAATATCTCGATTTTGAGCCTTTTGTGCTATTACTGTCTATCTCCTGCAGCTTCCCTACACGCCTCACTACTCCCGCAGATAGGCGCCCCTACACACCGCATGCAAGCTCGCGTGTTCTCCATCCGTCCCGTGAAATTGCACGCGGCCGTGAAGTCATGAAGCAATTTAAGATCAGTGGACGATGACCCCGCGACTGTCGACTTGCATTGCGCATATTTTTTTTTTACTCTTTCTTGAAGAATTCTTAGGAACACTAGCGTGCCCGGCTAAAAAAAATCCAAACGATTTGCCATGACGCCCCTTCATTGTCGCTGCTCGTGCACACTTGGGCATATATAGGACTGTTATTTACGATACATTGTTCCTGCTTACTTGAGTTCCGATTTAGAATATGAAACTATACGAGTGCGGTGAATTTCAGAGTGGTTATAGAAAAAGATCGTAGTTTGTTTCATTGAATTGCTCAGTACTTACCGTTTAACTCATACTTAGTTCACTGGGCGACACAAAACATGTGTTAAGTTAACTAACCCAAATAGGATTCACGAATGAAATACAGTACCTACTTGAAAGCCCAAAAACAGATAGATGCACATTTTTTAATGATGAATTCCATAATTCTTCAAGTTATCTACGAGCTTGTTGATAAATCTGCCCTAACTAAAATTTCGAGAATGAATAGATCGTCCACCAGCTGGCTATAGAGTCAAGACGGTATACTTTGTGCAGCTGTCTTGGCCGCCAATTTGTCACTTAGCAACGAGTACGGTATGCAGCCCCTCAGGAAGCATAGGTTTGCCCATCTTATGGGGAGCAGCGCCTCCAGGGGACCGTGAAGGTTACCTTAACCATAAGCTAGGCCTTCGGGTTGTCTGTCTTGCGTGCCCAGTTTGCTTCCTTCCGATTTCATTCTCTTTCTGATCTTACGTTCGTCTGTTCTTTCTCTTCTTACCCTACTGTTGTTCCCATGCGCGTTGATCAGTGTGGGAATACCCTCGTGCACAGGTTCCACGTGTCTATGGGTCATACTATATATCCCTTCTTTCTTCCTCTGTGATATCACCTTTGTTGTGGAAATAAAGGTTTAAACGTTTGAATATAATAATTATTTATACAATATATACAAGAGGATCAAAGGCAAGGAAAGGGAAGTACATATATAGCTACATGTGTACTAATAAAACACATTAGGTACTCCAACTGGTACCATTTCGATAAACTCGAGAGTCCTTTTCAGGCAATTTATTGTAACATGTAATGTATGGTTTTGGACGTACAGCTATAAACGGCGTTGGTATAGTCCTGGTTAGGTACGTAAAGAAGAAGAAAAAAGATTATTTCCATCATTTACCATAACGCTGTCGAGGGACTGGGATGAAATAGCTGCTTTTGAAATTTCACTGATGGACATTAGTGTTAAACCCAAATGATATTGTGAACTTTGTGTTATTATAACACAGGCATAATCTACAGCATCATCGGTGGCAGTTTCGCGAAGCGCCAGACTGATATATAGTGAATTTCTGGAATCAGTTTTCAAAAATAAGTATTGCGGTGTTTCAGGGGCCTGTGGTGTTTTAGCTTACCTTTCCGTAGTAAAGTCTATTGTGGACATAGTGATATATATTTCATGTACGGTGTTGCGTGGCGAATGGCATAAGGGCCAGCCATATTTCGATGGAAGTGTCGCTGTATGAACTGTGTTTGTAAAAGTCGTGTCGCACTGGCTGATTGTAAGCCATTTGTTAGCTCTCAGTGCCCATTCTTCTGATCGGAGATCACGTGCGTCTGGTCATATGCCTAGTCTTAAGATATAGCCCAATTGCTCAGGATCTCGTCCAGTGGTCAACGATACCGTGAAATTTGGGGATCTATGTGAGCAGCGATCTGTGGTCCTCGACGAAAAGTATGGTCCCTTTGATGCGGGTCTCTCCGAGCGCTAGGTCCTACTCTGGAGACCCGTGACCTGTGGTTGTAGTCGCAGAGTTTTGTCTGATTGCTTCAGATCTCCGCAACCCGTCTGGCGTACTGTTCCACCCGGGGGCATAATGTGCTTATTGTTGGCTTTCGTTAATGTATATCGCAGTCTCCTTTATTCTGAGGATTTGAGAGGTGATGCATCCTATATATGTACTTGAATATTGCTAGACAATATACCATAGTTCAGTTGGACTGCGAAATTAAGGGCTCGAGAATTGATCTGCCCGAAACTTCAATCATGTGTCCTGGCTTATGCCCGATGATTCGAGTCAGGTGTTGACCCTTTATCGGTTACCTGTGAGACTTTAATAAATTCAGTCCTACTCTGTTAAACGGATCTTACTGTCGTTTCAACATATTCTTGTTGCTTATAGCCTAATACCTTCAATACTATTCGTGTTGGGTAACCAAAGTTGCAGTCTGCATTTCTGGCAAGTCAAGTTGAGTGGGCTTGGCTTAGATCGTCTGTGACGACCCAGTCGAAAGTGCCCTAAATTACTGCCCGTGAACTCCAAAATGGATCAGAGATTCAGACCGTGGCTGAACTACGTAACAGTTCAGCCATGATTTAGACAGTCTCTTGCAGCTTGTACACAGGAAAACCTCTTCTGGAAGCATAACAGTTGGGTTGGTTAGGTTCATGAAGGTTTAATGTAAGGTGGTGGTAGCGACGGCTACGGAGATTTGAAGCTGAAGTTTCCGGCCGGGCTGACGCGCTGACTGGCTGCACGAATGGTTGGGAGCCTGTGATTGGTGGGAAGCGAGCAGCAGTCGCAAACCAAGAAAATTCCCTGACGAGTACGGCGATATGTGGCTGTGTTCCCTCCTATTAAACCTCCTTGGTTAGGTTTCGCACATCCTGCATTATGGGCAGTCGCACCTCTTGAGGTTCCCATACTTTGCCTTGCTGTAATGAAGCCTACGGAACATCCTTATTTTGTACCCACTGCGAGTCACCCTTTTCCCTGCGTATGTTGACGGCCATTCGTGGGTATCGTCACTTTTTGCTCCGCTTCTTTTTCTAATGCGCGACATACCGTGGTTGAGCTCTTGTTTTTTTTTTTTTTGCAGACATCGTGCCCTTTCTTCCCTTTCTTATATCCGCTCTTTAAATACAGCGTTGCTCTCTAAACCTAGCGTTTTGTATAGAGAAGTTTAGCCCAACGTTTCAATAAAGTGGATAGGATTGCCCATTTATATTACAGAGACATTCCCAGGTGTCTTCAGGCGTCAGTGGAAGCCACCCAATGACTTCTGCTTTCCTAGCAGAAATAGGTAGGGAACGTGCGTCGTTAGCCGTACATTAGCGGCTCAGCCTGGTGAGTTGTTTCATACAAAATGCAATGCATTATCATGGCACGAGATACGTTCCTAGCATCGGCCACCCCATCAGTCACCGCGGACTCGCGCCCGTAAAATTCCAAGTCAAAAACTCGCCTTGGCCTCAGTCTGCAACCTCTTGTGTAAACAACCGCAGGTTTGCATTTCGTAGCTCATTAGCATTGCTGATGTGTCATGTCACGCGTGGCGTGAGCAAACACCGACATGAACTGGCACATTTGCAAGTCAGATTTGCTGCTGCCCTTGTTTTTAGCAATACAAGAAGTTTTTATGCTGATCTATACCATTTTTATTGCTTTGTTCGTGAGACAGTGAGGCTGACTGATAGATTGTTTTTATTATGCTTTGGAGCAGAAGAGGTTTGTTTAGAGACTTTTACAAAGGCTAATCCGTCATCCCTTTCATCAAAGGTAGAGGCTCATCGAGCTTCTGCTAGGTTCGGTAGTAGCCAGAAATTGTTGATCGTCACTGGTCTCCGTGAACAATGAAGGCTATAATGGGTCCTACATGGGCTACAAAGAAGGAAGATCCTTCAGGACTAAAGCTGCTTAGTTCACTATTTCTTAAGAAGACATCTGCTGACAAACTATGCGATGGTTTTTAATCGTTGGCATGTTTTCTTTCGGCTTAGTTTGTTTCACTTTCAGCTCACAGTAACAATTGTAGACGCTCGTGAGACTTCTCGTAATTTCTTCTACACAAAATGGCACAAGACGTGGCACTGCGTTGGCTGAGGTGAAAACGGCCTAGGGATAAATAGGTTACGTTTTTCAGTGCATTTCTACAGCACATGACTATTTGTTTATAGCTGTATGTCCTTAAATTGATAAAAAATGAGACTTGTGTCTATGGATGTGACTTATATCAACTGCGCCTATTATAAGCTAGCGTGCCTCATATTGGTCGGCGGCCCATGAAGCACCCTAACTTAAAGAAGTAAATATGTTGTATCAGTATCGGGATAGACGACGTGATCTAACCCAACCAACAGTCATGAATTGTAATAAGGCACTGAAAATGCAATTCTGCTGTTTCCCTCTACCACCGTATTCTTTATACAGTTCCCTTCTAGGTGTTCTTTCTACCAACGGCGTGCCCACTACCGGTACTTCTCAATGCCCTTTTTACAATCGGTATGTCCTCTACTTCTCGTTATCCTTTCTGCGATCGGTATGGCCTCTACTTCTCGATGCCCTATTTACAATCTGTAGCGCTCAATTTCTCAGTTCTGTCTACTTTTTCCCCTCTTCCCAATATCGCTGCAGTGCTGTGGTCGCCAATCCATGTTGTGTTTTCTTCCCATTTTCTGCACTCACGCGTGGGAAAGAGTTTGGTCAGCTCTCAGTTTTACTGTTTATTCAGTGAGTCGCCTGGAGCTGGAGCTCTCGAATGTAGTTCACGGCTGTGTGTCGAAGTCAGGTACCGGCAATTTGTCTGTTGCTGCTGGCCAGCTTCTTCTCACGCCTCCCCTCACACAGCTTGCAGGGTGCACTAGCTTGCTCTAGCCGCAGCGGTTCCTCTGGCCTCCTTTCTTTCCGGCGTGTTGCATCCCATCCCATTCCGTCTCTCGGCTTCTCACCAAAAGCTGTTTGCTTTTTCTCGCTGATGACTGATAAGTTTCACGTTCTTTCGTTCAACTTTGCTTTACCCTCAATTTAATATTCCTATATAACGGGAAGTTTTTTCTTGAATGATTGAAAAGTCGGTATATCAACTCTTTTATGGGAAGTACTTATATTTTGTATTAAGCATCAGTTGTTTCAGATCAATCTTTAGTTAATTTACTTCGAGGACCAAAAACTGTGTTTACATATTTAAATTTGACTCTATACCTACTGAAACTAAACTCCCGAAAATGTTTTTTAGTGGGCGCACTTGAAAAAAAACTTGTATACAACTAGAGAACTCTGAGGGCGCCTAGTTCCGCCCAGTAAGACAACGGTAACGAAAAAATCAAATTTGCTCTCTTTGATACTAAAGGAAACATAGCCGTGGTTCTAGATTAGTAACTCCGGGAAACTATAATTATTGTCATAAACATTAAAAGAACATCTAGGCAAGTATTAAAAAGCTCAACATAACGATTGTTTTTAAACCTTTTTGTTGTTTGAAACACACACAGATCAACCGATCATCACTAAAATTTGATCATTTATATGTTTCAACATTTTTAACGATACCTGTAAATTTCATAAAGATTCGTTTATAGCTTTTTGAGTTCTATTGCCAAGAACCGTAAAATTATACTCGGAGACAAGCGAACGAACCAACCAACCAACAGGTCATTACAAAAAGTTTGTCATTTACTTTTGGTGATATACCTTACAACTCGTGTAGATTTTATGAAAAGCTGTCCATAACATTTTGAGTTATTATATGGTACTAAGAAAAAAAGGGCAGACAAACAAACTGTTGAAAGGATTTTTACCAAAAGTTAATCATCTCTTACTCTTGACACACCTCGCACTCTCTGGTAAATTTCGCATAGATCCGCCCATAACTTTTTGAGTTACGTTGGTGACAGACAACGAGACACAAACTCGACGGAAATATAACCTCCTTGTCGGAGGTAAGTATTTTCAAAACTTATGATCAGGCTGCTTAACTGTTAGCAGAGTTTCCTGATGAAGAAATACCACATTCTATTTGAAATTACTATTATTGAAGCCCTATGGTAGTAGCACCAGATTAAGGGTCAAGTTAACTTTCCCTGTATCACGACGTTTTTGAATTCGATTCTCCTGAGACTACTGTTGGAAGCTGATTTATATTTAATTTTCTGTAAGGACAAAGGAAAGAAACATCGAACAGATACAAATTGTTCATGAAATTGAGCTTGAGCCACTTTGAGTATGGATACGTGACCCCCTGCTAAGGTTTTGCGTGCTCGTAGGGGGTCCCCACCCACCGGTTTGGCATCCCCTGAACAACAGTCAGTACTCCCTACTCACGGCCTATTCGCCGATCCAAAGGGAGGAAGAAAGCAGGTGCATGTAGAATGTCTAGAAAAACGTGAAATCCTTGTATGAAAGTGTTCCCACATTAGATAAAAGCTCATGGGAACAGGTTAAGGGAGAAGAGGCAGAACAGAACAAAGGAACTTCAGTAGTAACAGTATGTAAATTTCATTTAACCGATGGGATCCTCCGCTTTACTTTTTGAGGCACAAGAATAATTCTGATAGAAAAGTACCCGCGTTGCACATAATTTTTATTTGCGAAATACAAACAAATAAACGCAGTAAATTGGTGGCGCAAGGTTTGCACCTTTGTGTTTCTTGTTACATGCCGGACTAAAAATTCCCATGATGCGACATTGGGTTCTGAAGATGTGGGATATTCTGAATTCCACTGTGATTTCTTGCAGTTAAAGTATAGGATGCACTCACCTAACTAATGTTTCCTAACTGTTCATTCCTATGCTCCCTGAAGGAGCTGAATTTGATATCTAAATATTAACAGTGGTAGATAGAGAATCAATACTATATAATATTTCACGTCGTGTTTTTATTTATTTATATATTTATCTATTTCCTGTCACGCTCTATGAGAATAAGATAGAAGAAAATTCAGATTTCAAAATGTAAAAAAAGGGGGGTACCTTGCATTCTTTTTTTTCGGCGAAAAAAAAAGTTGGGTACCTTGCAGTCTTTTTCTTCAGTATTAGATAGAGGAAAAATAGAACTAATAACATAGGAGAAAATTCAGATTTCAAAAGGCGAAAAACAAAATTTGGGTACCTTGGAATCTTTTTCTTCAGTATAAGATAGGGGAAAAATGAGGAAGCCCAAAAGACGGCGGGGGTTTTGATGAAGTGTTCATTTTTTGCCGTCATTTATAATGACGGCACGGGCCACTAGTACCTATCACTATAAAATATACCTACAATGTATACATACATACTTGAAGGCGAGCAAAATATTACCACCTTACCCATAAATCTGTTCATCATAGTCTATAGTCGCTCATGTCTCACGGCGCATCATATGCAGTGTTTGCTCTTGCCTGCTCTCTTTTCCATTTGGCTGCATACACAAGGGTAGCATTTAGAATCAGTCACGATAGGAGCCAAAATGCTGCATGAGGGTTAGATTTTCTCTCTTCTTGGTACTTCCAAATGTTACGGGAATGTTTATTTTAAAGCCGCGGCGCACTTGCCGTATGCAAATTACATTGTACCATTGTTACTAAAAATTCTCCGACCTCTGCCACATCCTGTTAATAATTACTTTCATGGTATCTCCACAATCGAGTTGCCTGTTAGCAAGACGCCTTTTTGTATACTAATCCTATGAGCACCAACGTACTTTACTTTTAAGGTTTAAATAGTGTTATTTCTATGAGAAACTGACTCCTTTAATTATGTATAATCATCACTGTCTTGACATTCAGAAATTGCTCCTTAGGAGGATTCTATGGGCTTACCGAAGTCTTAACGCGGTTTCACACTCGAATAAATTTTTCCTGATACGTTCTGCAAAGTGTTCGAACTGTTGTTTCCTTGTAAACCTCTGTTTGTATCCACCAAAAGATAGCATAAAATGTAAGCCGTTACGTCGAGTGGCTATAGCAAGTGCCGCTAGCAATTTCTTGAAGTGAATTTGAACTCAGAGCTGTGCACTTTGCTAGTGTTAATGAAGAATTAAAAAAGATATCAGACGCGTCACGGCGTCAAACGACTATAGTGTGAACCCAGCTTTAGAGTTACGCCTTCCCTTCTATAGAAAGTTTCTGCTTCGTGCGCACTATACTTTCTTCTCTGTTGATATTCCTGCTGATGGTGTTTTTTATTGTGTTGCCTCTTTATAGCCGACTTACTTACTGTTCCCGTATCAGGTGATTTTTTTTAGGTGTGTGACATCATCGTTTTGCTGAACTCGTTAGCGTACTAACTCGAGACACGTATACTTATTGGTTGTATTAAAAAAAAAAATCGGACTTACCGTGAAAGCGTGTCATCGCATCTCTGGTAGAGATCTAAAGTGTTGTAGGTGGTCAAAATAAATTAAGATATTTGGTATCTAACGAGATTGTATTGTAAATAAATACGTTGTAAAATTAATCTTGTGAGACGTAATTTCTAACAATTTTTTCTTGTAAGTGGTTAAATTGCAATGCCTCCGTCGCTCGTTGGATTGTTTTCGACACGCGTAGGGAGAATTTAACTTGATATTATTTCAGTATTTCCAGCTTGCAGAGCAACCGTTCGACGCTTGAAGTACATTCTGTAAATTCCTATCGAAGGCAAAATCTAAGATAACTACCTCTGCATTCTTACGTTTGTCATTGCAGATATCTTCGCATATCCTAGTCAGATGGCATACGATCAGTATGCGTGAAACGCTCAAATAATGTTTCTGGGAAAAAGGTCAGCTGGAATGCAGCTACTCTTATTCTCATTTTCCCTAGTAAATCTTTTCCCTCACAGTTGTTTGTCACAGACTGTCTTGATGGCCTCCAGGTTTCTCTTTCCCAGGCTCGTTAGCGGCTCGGGGCATCCAGGGCCTGTTCGCTGTGGTGAGGCCGCGAGATTTCGTGTATTTCGTTCGCTGTTGCTTACAGTTTGTAATAAAATCTGTAAATTTATCTGTGTAACTTCCTCAGGAGGCCTGTACTTAAGTAGGCTAGGCCATGGCCAAAAAGGATTTAGTTGATTAACTGTGCCTATTTTACATTATACGGACTTTTGGTAGACTACAGATAACAACGGAGTTTCAAGCTGCCCAGGATATAGTAATTTTAAGCGCGGGCGCCCGGACTTGGCCCTCTTGTGACAACGAAAAGCTGTTTTTATGAAGCCTGTGTTATACATAAACCAGAATTTGTCGCTCTCAAAATATTACACCCTCCCTGCCTCCGTTCCCCTTTTTTCTTTAGGTAAACCATTGGTACGACTTTCTTTTAGCTTTATCTAGTTTGCTTCTTTTCTTCATCTACTGACAGTCCAACTTATATTGGTCATTCTATTCCATCTCGATTTGCGGTTACTATACTTGGTGGTATTACAGGCATAAATGGGTTTCTCTTTTGCCTTACCTTGCTTGATTGGGATGTTGCATGTCTGTTGCCTCATCTTCTTTCCTTAAGATCTCTTAAGCTTCGGGGTGGCTGACTCATGTACCTGATCAATGAATGCGATAATAATGATGATAATTTAAGATGACTTCCATGGTGTTGCGTCCACTCCGCAAACCATGCATGCAACAGTAATTGGTTTAGTTTTTATACATAAGATACTGAACTCGGAATATAGGTAATTGATTTTCAGGGTCGCAAGCAAAATTTTTCTTATTTTTTAAATATGTACCAATTTTTTTAGTTCCTGTTGATGCTGTGTCTACGCCTAACTGTATAGTCCCCATGACGTAGAGGTTAGAGAGGAGGGCAGGGAAGTGGGGGGAGATAGTCGAATGATGAGTGAGAAGAAAGATGGAGATGCGAAGGAGGTCCCCCCAGAGATGCGACGGAGGGAGGGCTCTTAAAAGTTATTTGTTTTTATCTGGCATGCTTTAGTTGTATTAACTAAATTTATATATATTATCTTTATATATTGTGGGCTTCCTTTGTTTATGTTTTCATGAGAACTTGAGGCTTGCGCATTTATTTTCCGAAGTGATATTACATTGTGGCTGATAATTTTATTGAGCAATGCTGACAGTGCAGTTGAGTTGAGTCTATTTTCTCATAAATTTGTATTCATTATTGTATTTGTTCACAGAATGATATTTAAAGAAGCTGTTAACTTGTGACACGCTCGTTACGTATAGTACTGCAGTAATGTAACTTAATCATTAGCGGCACGGTCCGAAAATAAAACTGGTAAAAGTTTTATTTTTCGAGAGGTTGTTTAGTTAAGTAAGACAAGTACCTAGCTTATATACGCTATGCGTTGCGACTAACCCATGGGCCGTCATATATTCGTTAAAACTTTTCTTACGTTGCATCTACAATTATTTGCTCGGCACCAAATCTCATTGCCATAATCTGCTAGTGGCTCACCGCTTCGTTCTACTTTGACTTACACA
>LQNS02000211.1:13406710-13417398 GCA_001587735.2 Parhyale hawaiensis | reverse complement strand
AGGTGCCGCGTCTGCATTTTATTCTTTTTGAGATGAATTACATCTTGCTTCGTAGTGATCGTTTACTTTATAATGTTTGCTATTTATTGTGGAGTTCTTAATCTATGCAGTAAAGTTCCTGTAGTGTTCCTTAAATTTGTTCTCAAATTTTCCCTGATTTACTTTTTTTGTTGTTACTTCTCTGCACGATGTTGATGTGTATCGTCTGATGCCAATTGTACCTATTATCTGCCGTCATTTGGCTCTAATGCGTTATAAACTTCTGCCATATACGAGTATTGTATAGCTGATAGGAATTGCTACCAGTGCGCTGTTTTGATGGCTGTCTCCTTTGGTACCGTATCTGTAAAGACTCTTACGCTCGTGAACAATCTACAGAGTGTCTCATCGTTGATCTCGTTGCGTGCGTTCGTAAGATAACATTTTGTACTCCGGTAGGTAATCATAATCTTCCTCTTCGGTTAAGTGAAATGATAACCTTATATGTCACTAAACGAGTGGTTCGACATAGCTAACAGGCAGCGTCTCGGCAAGAGAGTTATCTTTGATGGCTTCTGCTTGGTGCATCAGAACTTATTTCTTTCTTAGTAACTGGAGTTAATTTGCAAGCAGGGGCCCCACTCTCAAATGTGCACCACCTTCGTGTCGTCTCCAGTGGTAGAAGCGGTAGCTCCGAACATCCACGTGGAGGGTGCCATCCAATTATTTGGGGAATACTTTTAATACTTTGAAAAAGGGTATAGTTACATCTTATGTATATTACACAGTCGTATATAACTAAATTTCTATTATTTCATCGTCATTAGCATGCTCTCTTTACCGTATATAATAAATTCAAAACCAGGTCTCTCACCCTGCCGCATTAGGAATAAAGTAAATGAGTGGGCCCTGGAGGCATCGCTATTATAGACCTCTACGCTCGCTGGCTTGTTTTATAGCGACAAGATGTAAATGTATTGTATAGATAGGTGCCCGTTTTAATTTTTAGTTGCTGTTGTCCTTATCGTGGCCTATTTAGAGAACATCGCTGCTCCGTAGAGAAGTGGACAACGGATTCAAGTTTGAATGTAACCAGTATACGAGCTCTGTTCCACCTATATGGTGCCTCAACTGTTTACAACTTCCTATCGTGCCTCACGTGATACGAAGCTGATGAATGAAATGCTAAGAGAAAGCGATATTAATTTCACAATATTTAGATACTTTTTTTTTGCGTCAGCACTTATCATATAACTACACCAAAATATTGAAGGTGTTCGCGCCGTACGCAATTTCATCTTTTTGTACATCGGTACGCTACTTGTTATCTATGTAGGTACTTAAGTGTAGGTACGTCGCGTGTGTGCTTGCTAAAAGAAATTGTTTCACCGACAGTGTTTTTTTAGATTATTCGCATCAGCATGGAGCACTAGAATGAAATGTTGTAGCAGTTCGTGTATGGACACTTGCATCCTCCTGCTCGTCAGCACGGCTGATTGCTTGAGGTGCAGGTCGCGTGCTGCAGCCTCTCCTGTTACGCCGCTCCAAATAATGGCAGTTTGCTAACCTGCTATCACCGGCGCTTCTGTAAATGGTCATTTGTTACAGAATAGCTCATTTTTATTGGGAACTTCCAAGGCTTTTGTCTAGCAGGTTTTTATCGTACTGGTTGACTGATCGCCTGCTGGACTCGGTGACAGAAGGCAAAACTGTTTCTGCTTCCAATTCCACCTCGTCGCCATTGATTGGATTTTTTTTTGAAAAAAATGTTACTGACTGGCCTCCTTGCACGGATTTTCATTGTTTGCTTGCTTTTCGAGCGTTTACTGCTACAGTGATTGAAGCAAGCGTTGTTTGTCCTTTGCTAGCTTTGCATTTAGGTTACGAGGTACCTACCTATTTCATGTTCAACCGGTGAACACGCACTATCCGTAGCTTAGGCCTACTGTACCTTCATACGTGGCATACTTCGTTATACGCTGCAGGAAGCCATTGGGTGACAGTATGATTGTAGAAATTCATTGCTACGATTTAAAATATCATTAACTTAAACACTGCGTCGACTGGTAAGTCATTAGTTGTTTATTACTATACATCCTAAATTCTGAGCAAGTTTTATGAAATAGAAAATTTTCCACTAATGTTTTTGTTTTTCGTGATGGGCTGTGCTCTGTGCTTACTTTGCCCCTTTTGTATCATGTTCATATGTGCACAAACATTGTGATTTTGAGTGTAATTCGTTTAGACTAGGCGGATGTCATCCTACTGATTTCATTTTTCTCTTCATTTTCCTCTCTGGAATTAAGCACCGCTCAGCGATAAGACTGCAGTAGCAATTACATACTGAAGTACAGCAAGGATGGTGTGCATGTTAACCTTATTTCAACAGGCTGTGTTACTTTGTTACAAAAGTTCTTCGTCCTAATCTTTGATATTCCTATGGGGGAAAAAATCTTTGGAAGCGATGTACCTAGCACATCTTAGGTATATAGTAGAGACTTGGTACTGAGCGAATCAACTTGCCTGAAGTAGGTACGCTACTCTACCATTTGCACTGCATACTCACAACTTCGCTACGTAGCTAGCAGTAATATTTGAATATGTACAGATATAGGCCTAAGTGCTAAACTGTAAGCAAACAACTGGAATACCACTACATCGAAATATTTCTCAGTCCCCTCTGTTGTTGAACATAATAAAAGTTAAAGTATTATGCCTATCCTTAAGACGAAATTAACTCTACTTTCGAGTTGAAGGAAGCCCACTTCCTTGCTATTTGAATTGATAGATTTACGAAATGATGAGTTTTCTCAAATATTTGCATGAGTAATGTTTATATCCGCAGCTGCATGTTGTAACAAAGCTCATTTTCCATCAATAAACTGAATATACCAGAGAATGAAATTATGGTAATCCCTTAAAAAAGGGCATAAAGTAGTCCATATAGACCTTAGAAATAGCTAATGAGGATAGGATCACCGAGTCCGTATTGCGGAAAGTCGTGCTCCTAGGAACTTATGTTACTTTCTTCTTTTCTTTATCTTCTTTCCTGACTTATTATTTTCGTGCGCCTTGACCCTGTCTGGGGACATCCTCGTGCATGGGTTCCAAATTTCTATCAATATACTGGATGTCCCGAAGGATGATGAGACTACGTAAGGTTAAACCAGGGGGGCGGGGCCAAGCTGCGGTGCACCCTGGGTAATGAGGCGTGAGACGTCACAAAATTCAAGTACGGTGATACGCAGCTTTTTCACTTTGTTTCTCCACCATTTCATTTGGGCCTCCAGAGTGTCCTACAATCTTTATAGTTGCACAAAAATACGTATCAAAGTATCTACTAACTTTTTTAGCTCTCTGAAGGATAAATTGTATCATTATTTCGTAGAGTGTCCGTAAAATGTTGCCCTAAGCTGTGCCGTCGCGTACGCGTCGTTAACAGATCCCTCTCCCCTAATAGTGAAAACTACCGCATCATTGGAAAAAATATGGGTTTAACATTCGCCAGTTTCAACAACATCGTTCCGAAAGACAGTTTGGCAGTGGAAAATACGGCTAGGTAATTTTTTGCTAAGTTAGTTAACGCGAGTCGGACGCGACACTTAATTAAAGCACTGTTACGCTGTATTAGGCTAAGTAGCTGTTTCTTTTATAATTTTACGGAGTAATTGTATGGCTTCTGCGTATTATGTGTAGACTTTTGCGTTCATATTACTTCGCAGGAAGAAAAGTAATTTGCTTCTCTGATGCTTTAATGTTTTCCGAACAAATCTTGGTAAAACGTTCTTCTATCCCGGCATTTAATCATACGCATCTGAACCATTTTTTTGTTGTAGCGGTTTGAAATTATAGAGGATAGCAAATCATTGGCAGAAGAAAAAGAAAAGAGTAATTCAAAAACATGAAGGTGTTCAGTCATATGATTCCACCTTCTGAATGCCACATTACGCTCGATAAAACTCACTTGATTGATAGCATTTTAAAGACGATAAACTTAACACCAAAAGTGCTTCTGACACATGCGAGCATTTGCCGGGTTCAATTCATAAACTCTTTCAACATATTTTTAACCAACGATCTTTTAAAGTTTTATCCTTCAGGGAGCTAAAACAGTTCGTAGATGCTTTGATACATGTTTTTGTGGAACTTAAAAGACTGTAGGACATGTAGGACACTCTGGGGGCCCAAATGAAATGCTAAACAATGTGAAATAGCTGCGTATTACCGTACTTGAATTTTATATCGTCACACGCCTCATTACCCATAGTGCACCGCAGCTTGGCTCCTCCCCCTGGGTTAACCTTATGTAACTCATCATCCTTGGTATGTCCCTGCATTCTTCCTCTGTGAGATCGCCACTGCTGTGGACACGAAGGCTTTGAACTACCTACTCAGTATCATCATAATAACGGCAAGTTGCGCCTCAAGGGGATCCCAAAGGCTTCTTCGGTGTCACTTAGACCTTCAGGAGATCAATCTTTCGCCCCCACTCTGCCTCCTTGAAGTTCACATTCATGCTCATGTTTGTGCTGATCTGGATTTGTTCAGTTCTTTATCTTCTTTCTTGGCATGCTGTACCAACGCACGTTGATCCAGTGTAGAAAACCGTCGTGCTTGGGTTCCATGCGTCTGCATGTCGACATACTTTCGTCTCTTCTTTTTTCTATCTTGAATTACCATTGTAATATCTAGGAAGGCTTAAATAGTTTAATAAATGATATGTAACAGCAATTCTCTGTGAGGACACGGTGTCGAAAGCAGAAGATTATTATGGGATTTACATTCTTTTTAACATTACGCTTTCGTGTTTCTTTATTCTAGTTATATCCACTCTCATTGCTTGCTACTGCAATAATTGTCGCCATGTATACAAGTGGTCTTGATGATTTAATTGCACGACCACTTCATACTAATGACCTATTCACACCACAAATAGAGCATTGTGTTGCGCGTAGGATATGCTGTCGTTTACTGTCATGAGGCAAAGTGGTATGTAATCATTATTTCCTCGCAGTTAATTGTTTACATGCAATTCCTTATTAGAGGCGGCCAGTTGGTGATAATATTGACGTATTTCGTAAACCAAGAGCAGCTGTGTTTTGGGTTCCAGAAGATGTCCTGACTGAGTGGCGTATGAAGAGTGCACTTTCTTGATTATTGGCGACTTCTTTCCCTGAAGTTTTCAATATTAAAAATTCTTATTACAAATATTGATTTACGCTAGTGACTTACTGAACTGCTTGCCTAGCTTTTGTTTTGCTCGGCGTGGTATATACTAAGCCGTCGGCATGTATAAAATTTTGGTGTGGATTTGTGTTACTTAGCTGCGTATCTCTGACCTATTTGTGCGTAGGTAGGTAGGTACCTACTTTGCCTGCATCAGCCGCTGCAGAGGAACTAATGAACTAAGGATTGCTCACGATTACGCTAAAGTTTGACTTAAGTTTTTTATCAAGTTTATCACCTAGATGAATTCGACAGAACCAAACTTATCCATACACTTGACCAGGGTTGGCTGGTTTAAACCAAATAGTTTAAGCCAAATAAAAAAAGCATTGTTTAAACCAACCAAAAACCATGTTTTTTTGGTTTATTTGGTTTTTATTCAACTGTTTTTGTTTTTTTCTTAAATATTGCAAAATAAACAGTTTTACTTCTAGAAAGTATCAAATTTTAGCCACTCAACTGAAAGGATGAGGTAATGTGTTTCTTTTAGGAATCCGTTTGACTGTTAAGACAGTTAGAGTCAACTATTGCTAATGTTTATTAAAAGCCTATAACTTATTGAATTTTATTATTTCATGTCAGAGATGGATGTCTAATTATATTCTGGTAAGCTAGAAACTACTGAAAATTAGAAGTAGTAGGTAGATATATAGTTGCTATTAAATAGGTAGTGAGCTCATGATAAGGATATAGGAATATAGCTATTTCTCTTTCTTCAGTTCATTACTCTGCTTTTGATTAGCTAGTAGCTAGCTATTTCTCTCGAGATGTCTTTGTATTTTGGAGCGTATCTACGTTTTTAGGATTTTATAGCTATTTCACTTTAGTTCATTACTCTGTTATCAATGTGATCAATTAGCTAGAAGCTTGCTATTTCTGTCAAGTTGTATTTGTAATTTGAAGTATTTTCAAGTGTTTTAAAAGATTTCTATTGCAATTATAAATCATAGCATCTCTGCAGTTTGCATATTAAATGTAGCCATAGCAAATACAGGTACTCTGTAACTGCTTGTTCGTAACCCCTTTATCTTAAAATCATACTTGTACAATAGGAAGTTGAGATGAAGTGAGTTCTATTCTTGATGATTAGCTAACTACATGTGTCTACACAGCAGAAAACTATTTAAATGCTGGATAGGGGAAAAAACAACAAAATATAAAAAAATACAAATAAAAAAAAACACTTTTTTTTGTTTTAACCAAACAAAACCATCGTTTTTGGTTTGAACCAAAAGAACCATGGTTTTTACCAACCCTGCAGTTGACGTCTAGTTTTAATGTTTGTCAAATTTGTGTGTACATTTCATTGAGTCAATGCAGGAGGAAGACATTTCGAGAATTACGAAACTGACCATTGTTAACACAATCCTACAAAAATATAAATTAGATACGTTATACGGGGTGTAGCTACTGTTGGTCTGTCTTGTTTAATCATCTATTATAAATAGTTGCTTTGGCTTGGTGGAACTGTGTCGAGATGGTAATCTTGAGGTTTCCGGTTCAAGTCTTGACTAGACTGCTACTATACATTATATACTTACTTTATGCGCATACTTACTTCCGTGCGTACTTCGATCGCATGTATCACCTAACACGGAAAGGTCGGGCAACGTCACGTTGTCCTTCATATATCTCGCATCACGCTGCTCGGAGTGTCCATGTCACGCAGTGCATGAAGCCCTCACTACACCATTGTCATATTGGGGCCGAACTCGTGGAAATCCTTGCAAGTTGTGAAAATATTCGAGCGTGGGCTGGAAATTTCATAGGCTTATAAGGTCTAGTCCGTATTTCAGTCAAATACCTAGTTTATGGGCTAAGACTATCACCCCCTGAATTAACAAAGTAGTTTACGTACATAGGTTACACCTGCCGATCCCTTACTGATATTTATAGGTTTGCGTACTGAGACGCTCTCCCTTTTACTTTGATCAGGCGGTTCGTGCGCTAAGAATATACCGATCAATCACTTTATTTGATCTAGTAGTTTGTGGACTAAGACCTCCTACTCCTTACCTTGATCTAAAGGTTATGTAGTAAGGCTGTCATTTCATTCACGGACTTCGATCTAAAGGCTTGCGGACAAGACAATCGGTCGTGCCCTGAACCTGGCCAAAAGTGCACGTGGACTAAGACTGTCGATCTCTTTGATCCACTGGGTTCATCTTTCGTTGTTGCCCTCAAGGGTATATTCTGGCGGGCCCTATCCCTGCCACAATATATTTGGGCATCCCGCACCAAAGGTTCCCGAGTGCCTTTTGCGCAGGAGATGTTGCAGCTTGCCACAGTTCCTGCTGACGGGGTTAGTTTTGTAAAGTTAGGTAGGTTCTCTCCTTTCCTCTTTCTGTCCCGTGAGGTGGGCTGTCAACCGAGATAGCAGACCTGGTGCGCGGGACATCTCTAGTCTATCTCGTGTGGAATGACACAAAAAGGGATCGATCACTTGAGTGTCTCCTACTATACTTTGGGTCTTGTTTCCCTGCCCGTAGTAGCGCACGTGGCCACCACGCCTACTTATTATGCGGTATTTGAATACTGCACAAGTAGTTTCTCTGTTGCAGCACCTGAGTTGCGTTGCCGAGGTTAAACAAAGTAAATAAAGATAATTCTTTCGTTGTTCGTACTCTTACTGACTTCATTTAAATGCTGCTTCCCCTTTCTGATTTACTGCGGCGGTGGGAGCTGTTCATGTGTGCGTTGTTTCATTTGATTGCCATACCGTATAATGCTTCACGTTTCTTCCTTGATTCGCATTACCACTCTCGTGGTTAGAAGAGTTAACGCACTAAACCGAAACAGTCTGTCTACTTTAAGAAGAAATTGGAACTTCTAACAAGCTATCTCACGTTGTTGTTCTTTTATAAAGAGATTGCTGCCATTTTAGTATTTTGTATTACATCGTGCCTTAACAGATATTTTCAATAAAAAAAGCTTACAACTTAAACTAAACCAAACCTCAAGTTTGGCCCTCGATGTTGTTAGTAATATGAAAAAGTTAAACTCCTAATGCAAATGTAATAGCTGCTGACCAGAACCACGAGAAGTGCTGTACATATAATTAGATATAAGATTTTGAGCCAAGTATTGTAAACGAACCATCGCAGTGGATACGTCCACCTTATGCGTTCTCCTGTCAATTGGCCTCTAGCTCTTTGTTCCAGCACGTGTGCCAGGTGGTCGACTGTTAGCCTAATCAACACTTAATTGCTCTTTGTATCTGTCATGGCAATTACGTTATTTTGGAATTTGTGCCGACACATTAAGTGAATGTTGTCCTACTTTTTCTTAGGATGTTGCCAGCGCATCTTGAAACATTTTTCATTGCACGAAGCTGGAGGATGTTTTGTAACCGGAAGCTGTAAAATTTTCGCTATACGAGTCCACAAAATGTGACATGTATACGCTGCTGCAAAAAGTTTACTTTTACGAAGTTGCAAAACGATTGACTCTACGACGCTACTTAGCGTTTCGTTGTGTGAAGCTGCAAAACTTATTGTTGTTCAGTGGAGTTCAAGATTGCAAGACCCAGTAAATCAGCCTTATAAAATATTTTTTTGCGAGTTTCGAACGCTGTCATGACCGAATGAAATTTAGGGTTTTTGTAAGAAACCTGGTATCACAAAGGAGCGCGCGACTGTAGTGATAACGGGCATCACAGTGAGCACGAGAATGTTTAGAGAATTCTCATAATAATGAACGTTCGGATTTATTGATAGGGAGCAAATGGTTCAATAACACGTGCTCAGGAATGCATGTTGTCTGACTCACAGCTCCGTCCCTAGGGTTGCCGGAAGGAGGCAAGTTTTCATTTATTTCTTGCCATGTCAAGTATCAAGTTCCTTCCAACCACCGCGTGACAACCGTTTACGGTGGGACGAAACCTCTTCCGACAAGACGGCTCATGTCATAGGCGACGACAACCTCCCTTGTGTAGATTATTATGCCTGTGGAGTTAGAAATAGTATAGTCGCTATGCGTTTACGCTCAACAAAGTTAGTGATCTTCAAATACTGACAAATATTTAGTGCCAGCGCGATAACAAATTCCGAGTGCACGCTTGCTAGATCTGTGAAATTTACTCATCACATTTACTGTGATTACACCCGAGTTATATTCTTCCTCCAACTGAAACTGCAAGCAATAAGTTTTTTTTTTATTTCTGGTAAAATGGCACATAGCATTGAGTAGAGAAGAAATTGAGAAAAATAGTGGTAGGTCAGTACGGTATATACTACTGTTGAAAATACTCACAATAATCTGCTCTAGAACTTCTCAGGTGCTTTCCTTACGTTCAAAGAAACTTACGAAGACAAACAATCAACAAATTATATAATGCGTAAAATTTTCTCACGAGATCGTATCTATATCACGTATGGCTAGTATGGCTTGCACGTTAAAACACGGCCATGGGCATGCATTTACATACCTTGATCCTGTGTACCAGTAGCAATTAACGCATTTTGCGTGCTGGTTTTCGATTTTTGTTTGAGCTTACGTTTATGTGCTCGGAGGTCGTGCATTTGTTAGTTTCACAAATGAGCAAAAGCTGGTAAAATTTTTGAGCAGGCTATTGAAATGCGGTTGATTTTTCCGAGAAACAACCAATGTTCGATATGTTTTGAAAATCTGTTAAGGATGCTCGTGTGTGGAGGTCGGCGTATACCATCAGTAGCGAATAGGTTGAAATAAAATCTATGAGCGAATGAGATCATGTTGAAAAATTGGTATAGGTGTAATACACACGTGTGTAGTTTACATTCATGCAAACTCGCTTAATTAATTTTTGACATATGCATAATTAAACATCTAACCAGCTGTGTACAGTTTTTCTTCAAAGTTCACCACCATCAAAATCTCTGATTTTTACTACGGAGAAGGCAACAAAATCAATTTTTTTTTAGTCGTGTCGAATGTTGCTGCACGTTGCGTGTCTCTTCTTCAACTTGGTACATATTTTCTCTCGCGGTACGTTTGACCGGTTAAACTTGACTGCACGCGATCTTCCGCTATGTAACCAGTTTCCTATTGGTTTTTGCTTCCTAAATATTTTACTGTTTTTTTTCTTTACGCGTCTTCATTGTTTTAAAGGGCAAATGGGGAGATTTGGTAGACGACTAAGTGCCGCAGGAATAGATACCTTGCACTTTCACTGGTGCATATAAGCAAATCAGACTAGCGGTTTCATCCGTTAGCTTGCCGCACCGCCCACATGTCCAGTGGCGAAGGTTTTGGGCGGTTTCGCTTTCTAGTGCGGCGGCTGCTTCTCTTCTATTTGAATATCAAGTATAACTGTCAGCAAAATGAAACTTTTAGAGGTTTTATCCTTAATTTTAAGAGTTTCACAGCCTGCTACAGCGCTGTATTGCCGGGCGTCACAATAGCGCTGTATTGCCGGGCGTCACAATAGCGCTGTATTGCCGGGCGTCACAATAGCGCTGTATTGCCGGGCGTCACAATAGCGCTGTATTGCCGGGCGTCACAAT
>LQNS02000211.1:13332033-13389218 GCA_001587735.2 Parhyale hawaiensis | reverse complement strand
CATTCATTTGACTGATGTGTGATCCCGCCATTACAGAGCAAGTTTCTTTATCGGGCAGAATGCTGGCACCTCTGTATATCTTGCGCCCTACGATAGCACTGACCCTCGTAATGGCTCCGCGCACGTTATCTGTCACTCAACAGAATGACTATTACCACTGCATGTTACGAGGGGTGAATGGGAAACGCTGAACCTCGCATTTATCTACTAGAGGAACAAACATTTGCCTCCTTCGTCTGCTACTCTTTATTGGCTGAAGTAGCTACCATGTACGTGGAGTTTAACACTTCAGTTTACTTTGGAAAATTTTAGAAGATGAAGATAATGGAGTAACAAGCAGTTATAAAATATCTCCATCTGAAAGGCACGTCTACATCGGAAATCCTTAACCCTATGACGCAAACGCAGTGGCGCATTGCAAATAGATACATATTAAGCCATTCAGCTCTTCGCTGAAAAGAAATGTCTTTATTCTAGTACCTGTAATGAACCATCAGTTAATATTGAAGACCAATGTATATTGTAGATTCATGTATATATATATATATATATGTTTGAATTAAAAAAACGTTGTACATTTTTGCTAACATCATGAGAAACAAATTTATACATATATCTATCACAGATTTTTAGTCCCTATACTCACACCTGGAGCTATCCAAAAGGGAAGCTCGCATCTCACCGTATGCTTAGCTAAATAAATACAGTAGGGATCCGTAAGGATTCGAACCCGAGGACTTGAGCTTGGTATAATAACTCCAGTTGTACGTACAGGGACTGAAAATCTCATATCTTGAGTGAGGCATGATTTGGAAGATGCGTAGTAGTGGGGCGGGACAGCGCTGCAGTACTTGGCGTACTGCTAGCCTTCCTTTTATGCTCTCTTATCGCTGGCCTGGCGGTCGAGCCTGCCATGCCCAAGTCTCCGGGTTCGAATCCCTACGGACCCCTAATGTTTTCATATATAGCCAGAATACATATTTGGATCTTTGCTGCAAAGTTTAGAATAGTTTTATTTATTTTTTTAATAGCAAGTATAATAATTGTATTCCTTGATTGCGATTACAATTCTTCTCTAAAGGAGCAAGAATAATCAGAACTTGTCCCCTGACTGCTACAAAGTGCCTTTTCTTACAATTTAAAGTTGATCGCGATATCTTGAGATGCTGTTGTAGGCGAGAAGTTTTATGTCGCCACGATCATCTTTTCGTTCACGAAAAACGTATGGGAATCCTTCTATGAAACTGTGGTGCACAATTACTGACTTGTATACGAAATTTGTCATGTAAGCTGTAATAGAAGCATCCAAGCACACCTCCCCCCCCTTGGAGAAAGAAATGGTAAATAAACAAATAAATTTCCTATTTGCCACCACTGAGGGAGCTACCATGAAAACAACATACAAATTCCTATTTTCAACTTTGAGGCACAATTACTTTCTGATTTTTACTACGAGCCACCACTGTAGGAGCAACCATGAGAAACTTACGAAAATTCTTGCATGAAACGGTGGTGCGCCGTTACCAATTTTCTCCACGAGCCGCCGCTTTGGGAGCAACATTTCCCAAGCGAACTAAGGCCCCCTCAGGTTCGTGCAGGCATGCAAGCTTCCTATAGTCCAAGCGAGGGGTGTTGGCCCCTCGCGCAGGGCTTCGCAACCTTTGCTGGCCGCCATACACTTACACGCTCCTTGCTCTCTAAAATAGACCTCTCCATTACTGTCGCTGGTCCCGAGTGTGTGTGTGTAACCTTTACACATAACAACACCGCCTGCTTATGAGATAGAACAATGGACGTAATATAAGGCGTGCAAGGGGTGTAGTGCTGCTCTGTATGACCATACGCATTGAATGTTGGGACCATGAGGCGTTCGTTGGCTCAAGCGAGCGCCTCAAAGCACAGTCGAGGCGGTGGTGCAGCGCGTACATTTGAACGTGCTGGAATGGCTTGAAATACGCACTGTAGGCTAGCTAAATGTCTCGATCTTTTTACACGACTCGCATTCACTCGGTATTGGCTATAAAGCACGCTGATCATGCCCCAGTGTGGAACCACAGCTCTGTCGGGTGACAGCTAGTGTGCTTGATATATATCAGGGTTGTATAGCCGGAATCGGAGTCAGACCGGTTTGGATTCCTAGGTATTAGAGTCGGAAACTCCCTTAACTTAGGAGTCGGAGTCAGACTTGATGCATCCGACTTCGCAACTTTTTTGACACGGGCTGTGCGAATTATTAGATTACGTGCGCATTCCTTCATGTTTTGCTGTCTGTTAATTTCTGAATACAGGTGTCTTTTTTTTGGTCGTTTTACATGCTAAATTGGATTTTCAGTGCAGATGGTCCCTAAGCGGATGTAACTTGATAACGGAGCGCAAACATGTCTAGCCTTGAATGACTTCTTGCTCATGTCAGGTTCCGAGCGTAAGACTGGTTCTGCTATTAAAAAAGTGACTGCCGAGACTGTGCCATACAGCATCGTGAAGGTCCTAAATAAGCAAGTCTTATAATGTATGCAACCTTGGGGATAATGTTTGCTATTGCTTGTTTGAAATGTATGTGACTATGGGTGTTGGATGCGGCTTAAACCTATACATGATGATACTACTAATATGAACGCGCTAAAAATATTTGTTTTGAGTATAAGATCAATAAGTATAGCAGTAAAAACAGCAAATACTATAAGAAGAACAAGAATATCACCAATAATTGTTAAAAGTTGTATTTTTATTTTACAGTGCATCGGTCAGTCGTGTATCCTTTATGCCATCATGGGGATGTTATTTAATCGTCGGTGTAACTTGAGTCCGACAAGGATTTCAGCGCCCACTAACAGCGCATAAGAATGCCCAGTCATGTTCGCCTATAGACTTTGTCGCACCTCGCGTTCAACTGATGCTGCGACGGCAACACTGCCTGCCTCTTGCTGACACAATTTGTTTCATATTTTCCTTTTATAATTGAACTACCGAAGAGTCTTCTTGCTTCACCGTCGGATTAAACTAGGCTTCCTTACTGAAAGAACTGCTTCTGTTTTTTGGGTGATAACAGGAAGAGTAGAAAAAGAACTACCTGTAAGGTTTACCTGCCTAGCAGAGTAGGATTTGCAAGCAGCGGTCGCGAGATATCCCTTCTTGTGGCTCAGGGAGCATAGAGCTCTTGGTGTGAAGGGATTTTCTGCCGCTCTCGGCACGATCCTGCTCTTCATATGGCTGGGTTGTGGTGTTGAATGGCATGGCGCTAGGCCGAGAGTTTTAGCCGTTCTGCAGCCGCAGCCCTTTTAGCTAATGTACACAATGTTATTCTACCCTTATCACGATCGTGTGATCGAAAAGTGCATTATAGATAATACATATGCAGCATTGAAAACATTTCTTCGCTATCACTGAAACGGCGAAAACCTAGAAACCCCCATGCGCAAATTTCTTCTGTTTGAAAATGGCGGGACCAGTAGAGTCCTGCGCGAAATGCAGGTGGCAGTAGGGCCGAGTGGCGTCACCATAACCCCATATGTTCATATCGCAGAAATTGATGCAAGTCATACATCATCTCCTACTTCGTATTGACAGCGGCATCTTCCTGCACTTTGGTTTCAGGTCTCACTTTCTTCAAAATGTCCTCTGCATTTTGTGTAGAATAAATCAAATCTTCTGGTAATGAAAACATTTATTGTAGTTATGACCTAGCAAACTTGTCACAAGAACATGAATTACAAAGTCATATTTTTTTTTATTCCTTGAAGTTTGGAATTATCTAAGAAGTTGGGTTTGAGTTTTTCGCTCTTGAGATTCCTCACTCCAGTGTGGCGTATCAGGCAAAATAACTTCCGACCATCAAATACCGAAGCTTACAACAATGTAGAGCAGTAACACCTGAATCACTGTTGACGTTAAACAAACTGAGAACGGGTTGGTTGAACAACCAACAGTTGCATAATTTAACTGAAGAAATAATGATTGGTTATTCTCTTTGTAAACCAATATTTCACCCCACAGATGTCACAAAAATGTTCCTGAATAAAAGTTCGATGTTAGTAATACGCTATTTTGGAGCATAAAGGTTTGGGCTTATCCACATTAGAGAAAGTAAATAGATGAGTCAAGTAGACGCTTGCTACTACCCAGTATATTCACGTACAGGAATTCCGTTTCGCTTGCCTCAACGAGCCATACCTTGAGCAAGAGTAAACCTCTTATCTTATTGTTTACTATTGAGTAGTAATTGAGGTATTAAATATTAACCTGTATGTTATCACCTGCTCATTATCACCCCACAATAACTGTAATAAGTACAGGGGATCGCTGAATAAAATTTCGTGATATTCTAAACCTTGGGAATCGAAATAAAAAGTGACTCATTTGCAGTTCATTCATGCTCGCTCCATGCCGTCGAGACCATTACACAGGGAGGCATGCGCTGGAAAATGAGCGACGTACATCAACTTTACTGCTTTGTGTTTTGCAAGAATTTGAAGGTCCGTACGGTACGTGGCGAGCACCAGAGGGCGCCGAGTCCTTCCCGCGCTCGTGCTGGCTGCTCTCACCTCTCGGAAGCCATAAACTCCTTGCCCATTTGCATACTAAGCCTGCGTGGCTAAGTGCCCGAGCATGAATTTCGCCGCAATTTTTAAAGACAGAAATGAATGTCTTGGCTCTTATATCTGCTGCTGAAAGAAGACGGTAGTGAAGGAAAAAAAAAATAAGACTGGCTGGGCTAGTGGGCCTCCCGTACCCACAGTTCTAACTTGGGAGAAGTGAATATGTCGGCCTTTTGCACTGGCTGATAACATGGCGGGCAAAAAATCTCTGAGCTTGAGTTGCTTACATTCATACGAGAAGCATTAAATGTTAGAAGCCATAATATATGTATTAAAAATAAGCTTTGGTAAAGATTGCACGGGCTTAGCACTTGGAACTCATTGGTTGTAGATGGCAATGAGAAGAAGTTGGAGACGTGAGATTGGTTATGAAAAGAACTAAACAGCAGAAAGGATGCTGACCCCTGAGTGGCCAAACTTGAGTTTCTGCTCAAGATAGTTGTATAAAAAAAATTCTGTGTTGGGTTTTCAGAATATATAGCTCAGTAAGAAAGCATGGTGAAGGTGATGAAGTACAATAATAATTATATAACCAATTAAACTTAAAAGTGAATGAATGATTAGTCAATCGGAACGATTAAATGACAAACACTTACCTAGCTGTGCAACAGCGTGTTGCAAGCAAATAAAAGTACAGCAATCATTATTGGTAATTTGTAGAAGCAATTGCCATTACTATATGCACCATTGCGTGAGATGAAGAATAATCATCATAGAAAACGTAACATAATTATCAAATCAAATATAACTGCGCTTCTGCAGTGATGCTAGAAAGCAGTTATTTTTATTCTTCCTGTCTCCTTCTGTTTCAGACTTGCGCTGCCGTGACGTACTTGAAGGCAAAGGTAAGATGAGAACATTTATAGCGTTTTTTTTTTTTGCTCTATTGGAGAGGTGTGTATGTGCACCTACGGTTTACCTGCGATTTAGGGACCAAACGTGGACACGGATGTCGTAAAAGTACAAATTAAAATATTTTTTTTGCAGAACCAAGAGAAAAACGATACAACAGTTAAACAAATAATGAATACTTCTCTGTTTTGAAAAACACTGTATTTGTTTCAAATTGTTTGGCTTCCAGCTATCTCCTTTTATAATATTTCTAGAAGCTTTTTGGCCACACGATCCATCTCCTTCTCCTCCGGTTCACTTTTGCCCTGAATGATGACCATTGTTCTTGTTGGGTTGTCTCCAAGGAGGTGAAGCCTGAGCGCCACCCTTTTTGACCGCATTGAGGGGGAATACGCTGAGGCGTTTCGATCCCGCAGGCCAGTGCTGCAGGCCCCAGTTCACGTTACCACCAAGTGGGGCAGCGCCTCAATCGGACCAAAGTCCTGAAGGGTCCAGATAGGTGAGGGATTAATGATGACCGTAGCTGCCGTATCTGGTGGAGCTTGGCTGGTAATTACAGTCCGTAGTAGCGCAAGCGAAGGTTGGCTCTATAATATAATGAATAGTGTGGTGGTTGTTGCGTGAATCTGTGTGTTCGCATCTGTCTGTCAGTTAGTGACCTGGGGTGATTATATTTTGCTCGAGTGATTGTACGGCACATGCCCTAGCGAGCTGTCCGTGCCAGGAAGGACTCTAGATTTGTTACAAAATATGAATGCCCGTTTCCAGGAGACTCACTGGCATTTTATTCTAATCCGTTAACCCTTAAAGTAAGCTTTCATTTCTCACATGAGCAGCACTGTAAATAACGTCCAGAAACATTGACAGTATGTGATGCTGGATAATTAAGTTTATTGCGTTACACGACTCGGGTCATTTTTGCAACCGTTTATTGGTGCATAGATGTACATCTATAGATCAATAGATAGGAGCGCGCTCATCAGTTGCATGCCGGTGTGGCATTTCTGTAGCGTGGGACTTGGGATGCTTCCTTCTCTATTCATTTCCGAAATTGCAAACCTTTTAAAGAATGGATAAATATATTTTCAACTTGGAAAGCTTTACAGCGCATCTATTTTGTTTTATTTTTACAAATATTAAGTGCTTGGAGCGCGTTCGTTTACGTGGTGATATTAAGCGTTCGACGCTTAACCTATTCGAAACTCTTCTATACACGTGCGCTGGCGTCTACCCTCCCATTCAATTGAATTTCAGGGTTGGTACATAATACCAGTTGCCCCTAACACTTCCAGAATGTGATCGAAATCCGGTTATTTTTAACACTTACGACGCAATTCAAAGTGACGAATCCAAGGCTCCCGTCTAAAGATCCAGACAAGTCGTGCCTCGAAATCTGAAATTCACTAGCCCATCGAAGGAGCCGCGAAGGCGGGTTCACACTGTATAGATTTAGTCTCTAGGTCCCTGTATGCAGTACAAAGTGTTCGAACGATTTAATGAATTCGTGCACGCAGTCATCGCTGTGTGGCTGATGCGGAACAGTTACTAATACGTAAGCCGTAATGCCCGTTGGCTGTTGACAAGTGTTTCTCCAGCGTAGCATTTGGATAATTTTTAAAATTTGTAATTACTTAGAACTCATAATACTGGGCACGTTTCTGATGCTTAGAAGGAAGCAGCAACACAATTGGACGCCTGACAGGTTGTGATGGCATCAAAAGACTGTAGTGTGCACCTCTCTTGAGACACGCCTCATGTGATCATCTCTAAATAGAAGAAACTGTATGACATAGTCATCTCCATTACTGGACGAGGTACAATATAGGAGTTATCCTGCGGGAACTCCAATTATAGAGGTTAGACAAGAAAGAGGTAAATATCCCGTGACGAATTAGCTTTGATTCGCCAATCCTGAGATTTTGATTCAGCAGTTTGGATCCGATATCTACCGTTAATTACAAACAGGTTGCGCTTGTACAGGTGGATGATTAAATTTTCGGCGCCTCAAGCGTAAGAGGTTCGTGATGAACGCCTGAAACTGGATCAAAGTAATGAGTCGAACTACTAAAAGTAAAATTTCGGCAAATTTCACATTTTCCTGATGCGATTACAGTAGGGGAAGCGATGACAGTCCTACAGTACACTCATATGTCGTGATTAATAATTTACCCACATGACACATCGCACACTCAGATATAGCTCTGTTGCTGCAAGCTTACATTTCAGTTTCGGAAGGTTGTCAAAGATGTCTTTGTAAGTGCGTCTCTTTGCCCGGATTGATTTACAGAAGCATTTATAATTTATCTGTAGAATTCTGGGACGTGCTTGAGAGCGCCTCGAATTGCGCGCAGGGTTTTCCTCTTGGAGAGTCGACCTGACCTCCAGACATACGAGATAGACTTGTAGTGAGAGAATTTAGCGTGCATGGGACTTAGTTGATGCAACCTTGGGACTTAAAGCTGTACAGTATTGCATTAACAGTACGTCCAGAAGGCCAACGTGTCAGCCGTACGCTTGATTATACCGTACTCACTTGCTTGCACGGCTGCTGTCGTCCTGGAAAGATGCAGAGATTTAGTGTCGGCGGGGGGAGCTTAACGCTTTCGCCGCGGAAACCTGGCCATTGCAAGAGTTTCTCTTTATTTGCCCCTAGAAAATGCTTCTCAATGATTAGAATAAGTAGCGTACTGACTTCAAAGAATACTTTTGGACTCGTTACATAGAGTAACTCAATCTGTCCAAGTTATCTGAGATAGAAACGCGTCTCTACTGTAGAGTGTTAACTTTTTTGTGCCTGAATTAGGCGTCATGTTGGTATGAAATAGCACTGTTTCTAACTTTCATAAATGTGTAACTTTATTTAGTAGACAAGGGGTTAACGCTCAACTGAAAGTTTCGGTTGGAATGACAGTATTGAAAGAGGGCAGACGGGCCTTTCGAACCGTCGAGGGTTTAATTTGATCATGCGTATAAAGATCCGTCAGTAATAAAAGGGTCTGGTGAAAACTACAATTACTCCGTTCTTACTCAGGTTGTGCTATCTCGCTACAAGGACTCCTGCTCCTGTCTACGATAGAAAGAACCCTTGTAGCAAAACAGTACAGCCTGAATAAGTCATAGTTCTGTTTTGTAAACAGCCGGAACCTGCATCTTAACCCTGTACCGCCGCGCAGTTTAATCTCATGCAACGAAAACGAGACGGGAAATGTAAAGAAATCAATGGTCGTGACTCATTAAAATTTAATGCAATTAGCTAATCTCGCGGACACTTGCCCAATCGTTGACGTATATACGGTATTCATTTAATTTCGTCCCAACACAGTAACAGCAGCAACGATTCACAGAAGTAAAACATAAATCGTGAAATTTCATATCCTAACCGAACGGGGGAGTTTGCGCTTACGTAGGAAAGTGATACGGACAAACAACTATGATAAGCTTCTATAACCGCTGCTGCAATGGCTGTATGGATAGCTTTCTATACTTGTTGGCCGTCGTATAGGCAGACCATGCCGTGGTTCTGTAGTGGTGCATCAACTTTCACTAATGCTTCAGGGCAGAAAACAATGAACCTATAATTCTACTCGAGACACTGTGCCGAAAATGTTCCTTTCACTGCTGGTGCATTTGATGGCTCTTCTCAGTTCAGAAGAACTCATCGTCCGTTCTATGTTATAGTCTCAGTATCGCGTACAGACGATTTCTTTAAACAGGCCAATACTATCAGATTGGTGCGAAAGTAATATCCGATTTCCAGTGCATATTTTCAGACCAAATTTATTAATCTTTTAGCCTTTTCTTTTAGCGAGAATGTAACTCGAGCATTAATTTGTATCATTTTCTTTGAGATTAGCTAACGTTAGTCCATTATTTTCAAAAAACTTTACCCCCATATTTACCCCACCTAACGGTCGCGGACGACGTGACCGACGAGTTTCATGAAGGTGTTGATGCAACTGCGGCAGCAAAATTTATTCAGAGCACTTATGAGGTTGTTGTAGCGAATCCAAGACTTTGCAGGAGGTGGTTTTCTCGCTTCCGAAGTGGCGAGTGATTTGACTTTGAAAGAAAAGTAAAAATGCAAAAAGCGCGATTCCGTATTAGTGAAAGCTTCTGTTTTAGAGAACCCTACCCTTGCCGCTAAGGAATTTACAAAACACCGAAATGTAGACTGGAACACGTCATAGTTGGAGTGCTTAATATATAGGTGGCACGTGTATTTCTAGTAAAATTACTCTAGTTTTTTTTTTTTTTCAGTAGAACTGGCGAGATTGTTGTACTTGTCATACTATAGGCCACACATAGTGAACCTTTCATGTCAACTCCTAGTTTCCATTTGCCGTTCATGACTTAACGAATCTACTCGGTCTCTCAAAATGGCAATGGCTAAGAGGAAACAGAGATCCCAATGTATCGTCTATTATCTGGGAATCAGCCTCCTCTTTGGACTTTGGGTTCATTGGTCATTATCTAATCCAGACTAATCGATCGCTGTCGACGCATGATTACACGGGTTACTTTAGCCTTGATAGTATTAGTTTTGCCGTGCTTGTGCCCCTTTCTGCTTCCGGGCTGACAGCTAATCGTCTTCATTTATATTCTTCCTCTCCGTTTCTGAAGTGCTGCTCTCATGCGCGGTGATCCACCGGGCGTAGGACTTCGCAACTGTTTTGTGTGCTCCTCACCTGCAATACCGTATAGAGGTTTAACTTATTCTGTAAAATATATTGATTATAGGATCTGTTTTGAGTTCACACTATGCACACTAAGTACAAATTGAGTTAAATATTACACCTGCTACCGGCGTACAGAACGGCATACGTAGAAGTTTAGAATGAAATGTACCTACCAACTAAACCAAGCACAAATTAATTTGGTTTATTCCCTCACTCATCTTGCTCAACTGGCAAGCATACGGGCAATATTCTACTAGCAGCAGACCTTACTAAGCAAGTAACAGACAAACAGCTGGTTGGTAACCCCAAGCCGACAGTAGACATGCAGGGACAGCTGCATAAGCATTGCACAGCTAGCATGCAGAAATTGCCGGGCGGCAGACAGGCTGCTACAGGTTGGTGTACAGCCGACTGACCTGCAGATACAGGCAGGCAGCTGCAGGTGTACAGCCGACCGATCTGCAGATACAGGCTGGCCGCTGCAGGTGTCCAGCCGAACGATTTGCAGATACAGGCAGGCAGCTGCAGGTGTCCAGCCGACCGATCTGCAGATACAGACAGGCCGCTGCAGGTGTACAGCCAACTAATCTGCAGATACAGGCTGGCCGCTGCAAGTACGCGGCCAGCTGATCTGCAGACATGGGCAGGAGCAAACAGGCCGCTACAGGTAGGTACGCTCGTGCAGGTACCCACGCAGGAGCAAGCCGTTGCGTAACCGCGGTACGTAGAAAGTGCGCGCAGGAAGTTAGGCTTGAGAGCCTCCCTGCGCTCTCGGCTTACCTTGCGCTCCGTCGTTTACGCTAACGACCTCCTCGCTGCTATGCTTCTGTTGCCTTCGTTGTTTGCGGCGTTCGTGAGGTGACGAAACTGCTTGCGGTGAGTTAGCGTCGGCGGCAGGAGGGCATGCACGCACTGCATGCTTCTAATTAGTTCGCTGTATTCATTTTTACTCGTGATGAAGAAACTAAATTTTTTTCGAATATCCGGTAATGTTACTGATGCACCTGTCGAGTAGCGCTGCTGTTCTGGTTTATCATTAGTTGTTTTTTTTAGCTACCAACGTGGGCAGTTTGCAAGGAACGTTTAAAAAATTGTTGTCTTGAGTGGCAATCTTGTCCTCAATTTTTTGTATAACGATTAGACTGCCGTGAGTTGAGGGATCGTGTTGAAAATCAGCTTAACATCTCTGTCATGTTGTGAAGTTTTCTAGTTGCTGTTTCTATAATATTCTATGATTCTCAACAAAGTATAAATTTTTCCTAGTCTCATGTCAGTGTTATAGTGACTTACATGTATTTTGTTGTATCCTCGCTTCCCTTCACGCGGGGCATAGGATTAGCCATAACCACAGGGTTAGGTATGTAAGGTTCGCCCATCTTATGTACGAGGACCAGCGACAGCAGGGGGATTTTGTAGGTAACCTTAGCCTTTAGGTAGGGCTTCAGGATGTCTCTATTTTCGTGCCCACTTTTTTCTTTCCGTTTTCATATTTTCATACTCATACTGATGATGAGTTGTTCTGTTCTTTTCTTCTTTCTTGACCCGCTGTTCCCATGCGCGTTGATCCACCCCGTGCATGGGATCCGCATTTCGATCGACATACTAGATGACACTTCCTTTTCATCGTTTGAAACACCATAGTTGTGCATGGGGAGGCTGAAATAACTTGTATAATAATAACAATAATGTACCATCGCTTATAATCTACGAAGCATAACTGTAAAGTTCATGAAGTGGCCTTAAATGTCATCAAACGAGCGAAGTTTGATTACATGGGTACTCTTGCTTATGCTAAGATTATTTTACCTACAAACTTACAATCTAACTTAAAATCAGTCATCCTTTACCAACGCAAGCATTTTACCTAACATCGTATTTCGTCTCTTAATTTTGGCTCGCCACAACCCACGGGGCCGGATACGGCGTACACGGAACATAACAGTCCCCGCTTGGGAAAGAAACTCCACAATGACAGCGGAATAAAAACATTTGAAGAACACGCTCGGCTGATATCTCAGGAACTCATAGCGAGGTCGTGGGTTCACGCGCAGGAAAGATGACCCAATTTGTGGGAAATCTGATTCTCCGGAGAGTTTGGGGCTTCTGTTTTACTCCCTCTTCTGGGTATTTTAACATAATGCCGGGGAGAATATAGCACTTTGAGACGAGTACAGGTTTATGTTTTACATAGAGGGTGTTGGGGTCTTCTAGCTAACTCGCTGATGCGTGGACCCACTAACATCAAATACTGAGTATCGACGGGCTTCGACAGAGTAGGGGTCTTATATATACAGTACTACCTTAGCGAAACGCACGTGGTGCTGTATAGGCAACAGCATGGTGCTCAATTCGGGTGTCCAAGCCCCGCGAGCAATGTCTGTTCGGAATCCAGTACCTCGTTTTTCGGGGAGGTTGTGCTAATCTGCTGGCTGTGGGTTTCTTCGAGGATTCTAGCTTACTCTCTGTTATGAGTTTTCATGGTAAAACTGATTGGATTAAAGTAGAGTTGGTTCTTCATTTACCCTCTGTAGGTATGTGGTACGAGCAGTGCGTTGGCTTACTTACGATGTAGGGTACGTGCTCATGCTATTCGTTGGAAATTCATGGCTACCCTATAGGATACTTGGGCCGACTGTGTATTTTTTTCACATCACTTTGTCATTTTTTTTAGTAACATCAAATTTTTGTTTTTCTTCTGTATTCCTCGAATTACTGTTCCCATGGGCTCGCAGTAACTTTCCATGTGCGGTTTCCCCGTTTTGCTTCTTGTATTGCATATTATCTTTTTGGATACAGACGGTGATACTTGAAGTTTAAATATTTCGCTAAATAAAGTTTGTCGGATGGACTGTAATTCTCTGTACTTGAAATTTTTAGCATACTATACTTATTCCCATTGCAGCCAAGGTGTCTTGACATTATGTAATAAGACGCAAACGTATTGGCGACGCATAAATCTTGGTCAGTCCTTCAGTAAGACTGTACACTGGCTTCCCTAATTATGTACCTACCAATACGATTTAAAATGACGTGTCTAAGAATTTCTAAACCAAAATTTGAAAATTCAAGAAAATATGTTTATCACTTACAAAAATACACAACGCACAAGTATTGGACAACGAAATTGAAATATTTTGTTGCATAGCTTCTAGTATCATACCTTCAGTTGCTTCCTTTCGCTTTCAGTTCTCCAAATTTTCTCCAAAGATATACCGGAAAACTTACGTATTTATCTAGGCAAGCCTGTCGTTGTGGGTGTATTTCGTGGGTTCATAGAATGGATCTTCATTTCTAAGTGATACCCTATGTTCTGAATTGGATTCAGATTAGGTGACTGACTTGGCCAGGCAACATGTCCGTTTCGGTGGTAAAGTGACTGCGTTTCTGCATCGCGTCCAAGGAGGCCTGGGTTCAAGTCTCGGATGCAACTAAACGGATTTATACTGCGTGAAGCACTCCGGGACCGAGAGGCGAGGGGAACTACGGCGAGGGACTCTCAAATTGACTCTCACCACCGATTGCTTCTCCTGCATTTCAATCTATCAACTTCAAAATTGTAGAATTTAGGCAAAAGAAAATCTCGTTAGGTGTATTTCCTGTATTCGAGATAAGAAATGAATATTATTATTATTTTCAAGTTATGTTTGCGCTGTCTTGGTAGAGATGAAGAAACCTTCTTCGTGACCCAATGATTTGGCAGATTTCAGAGGTATTCTCTGAAGTGTATCTTGATACGCGGCGCGCTGCCACCTATCCATACTCCCTTTAATGATTTCTATTTCACCAGCGTTATTTGATGAAGGCCAAAACATCATCATGCAGTAACTTCCGAATTTTACCGTAGGAATCCCATTTGAAGGGTTCTAAGCGCTTCCTTTTTTGTCTCGTGACCAGTGTGTCGCCAATAAGTTCACTTTTCGTCTTATCTGCCAGCATTACTGTGTACCATAATTGCTCAGGTTTTGTATCATAACTCTCGACTCATTTTAAGTGGTCTTGATTAAGTAAACTTTCTTGAAGGATTTACACTGCAGGTTTTCATGATCCTACAGTATGCTTATTGTCTTTGCTTACTTTAGTTCCAGTTTCTTCATTCTTTTCAATTTCCTGTTATATTACGAATAAATTTTTTTCACTTTCCGATCAAATCAGCATTGACGCATTTTACTTGGCTTCCTTGATCTTCCCTTTATTTGCCGGTTTAGAAAACGTGTTTAATTTTTTCCACTTTTTGTTGTTTTTAACAGAAGTTATTGGTTAATTCCAATGTATGGATATTTTATGATTTTGCGATAACCGTTCCCGCTTATAAGACAATCATTGGTGCGTTTGCGCAAGTTCTGGAATGACTCCTTTAATTTACGCATTTTAATCAAGGGATGTTGTTGTGGGCTGGTGGTAAAAGCTAGCAGATTCGTTACATGGCTTCATTAAGCTTTGTAGGCAGGAACTCCAATATTATTTTATTTATTTTCACTTTTCTTACGTAATATTTTTTGATAATGTGTGTTTCAGTGCTCCGATAAAAAAATGTTCAGGCATACAGTATTCAATCAGATAGTTAAGCGAAAGTAAAGTCATTTTGCAAGACTGAAAATATATTCAATACTTGTACGTGTCACTGCATGTGTGTTACTCTGAGTGTGTAAAAGAATCACACTAACTACGGTAGGTATGCATGGCAGAACCTAGCGTATCTGAAAAAGTGCTTCGATTTAATGCCACCCACATGGACATAAATTTCTTAGGAACTAAAAGATTTATAACGTGACCGAACGGTATTTTTAGGTGATTCTAAACCTGCTTTCTACCGTGATATCCGTGAGACTGTCAGTACAACCATTATTAACGCTCCTTCCGGTTTATAGTGGAATGTAACCATGTATATATATGTCTCTAATAGAAGATAAGCCTAGCCACGATTTATGAACTATGTAGGATTCGGTCACGTTTAGTGCATTTGGATCTTTCTATACACAGCACTTCATGCCTTAGTTCCGGGGCTGCAGTGGGCCTCGACCGGGAACCCCATGAATACTTAACCGTTACTAAGCCTTAGCTAGGCCTTCGAGACACCTTTCCGCACCCACTTTGGCTTCTATCCGTCTTCATGCTATACCTAATTCTTAGTTATGCTTATCCTCTTCTTTCCCTATTAGTTCCCATACGCGCTGATGCAGGGTNTATCCGTTGTTTTTCCTCTCTTTGGATCACGGTTAATTCAGCGCTGTGGTGGGAGGAAGCTGTGACGTTGCCGATATTTGAGCAGTTTTGCAAGCGACACCTACGTGCCGAGGTATTTGAAGATAAATTACATCTTATGATACACAGGGAGTGGAAACTCAATATCGGGTGGCATGTACAGAGCGAGCATAAGAAGCGGAAGTCTAATGTCAGCCTCACCAAACCTCCGGCAACTTTAAAATTAGCTATATACATATTGATCTTATCTAGCCTTTTCTCTTGGCACACTATATGTGCCTTGCTCTTTCCTCTGTGATATCTTTCTGCTCGGAAACGGAGGCTTAAACTTCCTAACTATAACTCACCAACTTTTTCAGAAATGCATGTGATGGTCCATGAGTTAAGTAATTATCAGGTAACCAAGAAAATTCGTGTGGTTTTACAGTGAATGGTACGACAGAGTAGCGCATGATCTTTCTAAGTCACCAGATAAATGGAGTTTGCTCTCCAGGTTAAATGGCGTCATAATCCTTAGTTGGGCATTCGGAACACCTTTCTTTTCTTGCCGTCTTTGCTTCCTTCATTTTCTGATTCTTACAGTTATGCGAACAATCGTTGCTCAGTTCTTTCACTTTTCGTTTGACTTGCTGTTCTCATATGTGATCTGTATAGATTCACTGTTTTTTTTCGACATAGTAATGTATATGTTCATTACTTTTCGTCTCTTGACACACCAGTCGGGTCTATGGAGCTTTTAGTCAACATACACATAAAGCAAGCCTTATGTAATACGTAGCTTGCCGTCTTCCTTTCAAAAATATCGTGACAACTGCGCCGGATCCAGAACTTAACACTGGAACGCAATGGCTTGCTTCCAGTACAGAGCGCAATTAAAGGTCAGAGCATCAATTGCTTGCGATGGTTCCCGGTTTACCACAGTCGTTACTGCTGGCCGATAGTCGACTCTAATTACAAGTCCGACCGTGGAGTGCTTGCTTGTTTCCTTCCTTCTTGGAAGTTTCCCTGCCATGTTCGTGCTTGTGGTGTATGAGTTCGTTCGTCAAGTACCGGTGTAGTTTGGTCTATGGGACGAACGTTTCCAATTGAACTCGTTTTTGGTTGTGCACTAGCCGAAACGGGAAGAGAAATTTGTACAGTTACATAACGTACTGTACTCGTTTGTTGATATTTTACTGCAAGATTGTATTTATAATAAATCAAGCTCGTTTTTGGGTGACCCCAGCGAGACCGGTCAGCTTGTGAAAGCAGTGCAGTTAGTTTTGCTTCCACGTTACATTTTTGCGATTTACTATAAAAGTGAATGCATCCTCTCGTTAGCATTTTTATGATAGAGTATAAGCAAGAAAACTGCTCACAGTATGTTTGACATCTATTCATAACCTGATGCAGCAGCTACAGCCGCGTCCCACTGAACTGTTTTGCCATTCGTGTCAGTATCTGCACTACCTCTATCGTTCAACCGGAGGGAGGCTTCGGCCGGTCTGCAGTCCAGATCTCAATCTAGGAGGCAATGACTTGTGATGGACTGCGTGCAGCATGTTGTGACTCCTCTGGTCCACTGAGGCCGTGATCTGTTGTCGGACCCCCAGTCCACTCCGGCCTCGCGTCCAAGAAGACCCGGCAAGTTTCCGGCTTCTTGCTTCGCTTTCCGGTCACCCGCTGGTTTCCCTCGCGGTTTTTCCTGGAGTTCTTGTTTCTTTGACGAGGTTTCGAACGCTTGGTGTTCCTCGTTTCGGCCAATGTTTGCAAATTTACGAGCTTGTTTTCGCTGCTCCACTTTCAGTCGACGACTCCAACGATCGCTTACTCTTTAACATCCTAAATTTTTTCATATATACCGTAGAATGGGGTAATTGAGATCATGTGGGGCAATTGAGATATAGTGGGGGTAATTGAGATCAATGATTATTGTGGCCTTGTTAGAGTACTTAAACAAATTAGAACATATTTTTTAAATGTCAAATCCTGGCAGATACCTACCACAAGCCTATAGATTGTGTAAGTACTCTAACAAGGCCACAATAATCATTGATCTCAATTACCCCACATGATCTCAATTACCCCATTCTACGGTACGTTTGCAGGACGGAATTGGCGTTTTTCAGATGCATACAAACCGGCATTAAATTAATTGACTGAAGTTTTAGCTAAGTTACCACTGTAGTATCGTGTATATCATTTTCCATCTTGTGTGCTTCTACTGATATGACGAATTTTCGTAATCGAAAAGTTTCCTGCGACGCACCCGCACGCGAGGCGACAGAGGTTATTTCGCTGAGTCCCGAGTATCAAGTTCGGCAAACACATATATTGTTTCTGTCGATAGAGTTGTGTTCTCATTCATTGTGTTTTCATTTTTCAGATGTCCGATTCTTTTCCTCAAGAAAAAATTTATTCCTATATAAATAAATTCTTATTAGATACGGTAGTATCCGATATCATTACAAACACAAAATCAAAGGCAGTTATAAAAAAAACACGGCAGTGCCGTAGGATCGTTAAATAATAGATAGCATTGCAGTTCGACTAACCTCGGTTCTCTAGCAGTATACGCTACAACCGTAGACGCACGTTGGATTGTTATGCCGGGGCCACGCACATACCTATGCATTTCTACTCCCAATGGGTTACTCGGATGTGCAGGTCGAGGGCCGTTTCGATACACATTTAAAATCGGTAGCATAGATACTGTGGCATAAATGACGTCCGAGTGTCGCATCCTTACATCAAGTTGTCTGTGAAAATGCCTAGTTTGTCTTCAGCATTAGTAGCCAAGTCCATCATCAACATCTTGTTATCAAAGAGTCCGTATACGGGCTCTTTGATAACGACGATACTTATAGACGATCGAGCAGCGCAAAAATGCGGTATACGGTACCTCTTAACTTTAGTGTCTGGCACCATCGTATCAAGTGTAAAGTGATATATCACTTTACACATGAAGTGATGTATCACTTTACACATGAAGTGATATATCACTTTACACATGATACGATGGTGCCAGACACTAAAGTTAAGCGATACCGCATTTTTGCGTTGCTCGTCTGTAAGTAGGTGCCACTTGCTACCAATTGGTATGGGCCGCGTTTCGGCACGTCGGGTTTCATCTGGGATGCCGCAACTTTGAGTTCACATCAGCGTCAAACAGGGAAATATCTTTCGCTCATGACTATACCTGGGCCTAGGTGAACCTACTAGGTTATTTTAGCCTTATAATGGTAGTTAGACCTATCGAGACGCCTAGTTTAGCACCTCAAGTTTGCTTTCCATAGCGTTCTTTCTTGAAGAAATTACTGTGACACTAATTGAACGGATTGTTGCCAGATACGTGCTCGGGACGTACTGATGGCACTTACGAAGCACGTACGAGGTCCTATCAGAAATTGGGGAGACGTAGTTGCAACCAAATATTCTGATAGCTTCATCGTTCGGAACGCATGAATTTCCACAAAATGCCCCGTGATATTCGAAACGCCGCGTGCCCTGAAGCTGTGGAATTCCAAAACTTACTGGATTCATGCTTATCAAAAGTGCTAAATAAGCGAGCTCAAAGACCAGCTGTTAGCGGGTACACGCATTGTTGTGGTAACTCGCTGCTAGCTCCTCCGCTGGATACGGAATACAGTATCACCATCGTACATGACGGGTTTAGTGCTCAACGCCACCTAGACCTCGTCCGAAGAACTTCAAAGGTATCGAAAGAATAAGGTATGTTTTTTCCCCTTTCTAGTCCATTGCATGTTGATCTTCCGTACAAGGCTCTTCTTGTCCGCAATGGTGAATCTTCCTTGTTAATCCTGTGTTTGATACATTATCGTTGAAGGTAGGTAGGTTATAGTACTTCCAAAAGAACAACAGTATGTTTATTCTCGCAGCTGTAACATTGGTGAGAGAAGCATTTCTGTTTTGGTGGGTATATATGCGTTTAATCACAACCACACGAGTACTTCAATTCCTTACTACAGACCACACGCAGGAAGACATAGGTAGAGGAGTCAGTTCGTAGCACCGTAGCACCTGTACATGAAATGGGCTTATGAGAGGGCATTTTCACGCCCATTTCCGTCAACTTTATCTGCTTTTCAGCTATGTTCTTTTGTCACCTGAAAGACGTAGGCCAGGTGCACAGTAGATAGATACATACCGACTGCTTAATTCATCTTAGGTGTGTATGTACTCAGCGGCAAAGTTTAGATTACGATAATTCATGCAAGAATCATATTATTGTGCTTGGAAGTATTCTGCTTTCGACTGTCGCTGCTGCTACCCAACACCAAGCCATGTACAAATCCCACGTACGGAAACGGAGAGCGTGCGTGCATATGTTAAGTAGATGTGAATGTCGCGAAGCTTTCGGAGACGTAATTAGTATTCGGAGTGTGGCTACGTCTACTATTACACGACGCTGAAAGTGTTACTGCTGCTGCGGCTTGTGCGATGGAGGAAGTTAGGCGCAAGGGAGGTTCCTGCTCCGTGTGCAACAAGGTGTGAGGCTGTGCCGTTACTGCCGTCGAGCTGCACACACGCGTGGGCCGGCCGCGGTGCTGGAGCGAACCCCCCTCCCTAGGCGGGTGGTAGGTAACGTGGCAAATTTGTATTATTGAAATTAATAGATAACCTATATGCAGTAGACTGCTGTTCATTAATATTGCGTTAAAAATAAATAACTTTTCCTCCTGTCCCTCCTTGATACCTACCATCTTTAGGTCAGCGCTAATGCAAAATTAAAAGCGAGCTAATATTATTTGCACACTTCTTCAGTATGTTATTAAGGATATAAACATCGTGTCACTGAGAAGCACTGTGCTTAAATTTGTCTCCTGATGTAACGAGCACAGTTAGCTTACGGAGGATACTCGTACATTACAGTAGGGGTGTGTGTTAGATGTCCGAATCCATGCATGTTGTCTATAACGTATACCGTAGTTAAAAGTAATTTTTCCAGTGGAAATGTATCTACGTCATAAAGCTTTTTTCAAGCTTGCGTCACCTTTATTTTGGTACCATTAAAATTTTCCGCAATTCACCCCTTTAGCCCCTTAATACTGAATCAAATTACTTTTCGTTAGAAAAGTACTAACACAAATAATGCACATTACAATATCTCTATTAATTAATGCAGGTTGACTACCTAGGAAAACAACTGGCTCAAATCTTTATCTGCTGAAGTTTCTGAACCGTCAGTTCTGGTAAATGACGCGCGCAATCAACATTAATTTACTAATTCTTCTTTTCTGACCTTTATTTGTTCTATGATCGAAGCACACAGCAGACTTTTCAAGCTCTAATATTCAGAGGCAACTTCCTTATTTTGATTTTATGCACTGAGAATTTTTTACCTCTTACTAGAATGTACATTCCCCATCGTTGCTCTTGCGCACAGGGGTGTGGCCGGTGGCTTTGGAACTCCTCGTATTTGGCATACGTCACTGCTGTGGACGCAGCCATTGGAGCTTTCGACCCGTGTGATCGCACCACCCGCTACCGTATTTCTTTTTAAAGTGCAGTAGTCATTGCAAACTCGAGTGCAGGTCTGTAATTTGTGTGGCGTGAGTAAGGCATGTTTTCGTGACCTTTAAATCTTTACATGGGATCTACGATCGTCATGCTTGGTTTAGTGGCTCCCAAATGTGTCTTTCGGAAAGGTTAGACCGTGTGATAGCTTCGTAATCTCTGTTCCTGTGACTTCGAAATTGCGATGGCAATACTCCATACTATGGCCTTGCTTCTTGCCTGTCACAAAATACCTTCTTGACTATTGCACACCTTCGTCATCTATATAATTTTGCTAGCTGCTATGAAGTATCACTACACTACAAGCAGGCTTAGTTTTAGCTGTCCTATAATTTGACTGTTAGCTTTCCATGCTTTACATCGAATTTAAGTTTTGAAAAGATGAGTTCTATGTTTAAGACTTGGCTAATAGACCCTTCTAGTGTCAAAGCATGTATTGAATCCAACAACTCAAACACAAGATGCTTCAGTGCGTCTTATTAGTTTCAATTTATTTATTCATCGTTTGATATACGATAGAATAGCTTCCATTTCTTTATTTTTTGTTCTTCCTACCCGATGACTTATTTAGTAAGCTTTTCATTATCTTCCGCGCGTCCCCTCTGGGGGCATAGGATGGGCCATAGGATTAGGTTAGTTTAGGTTCGTCTATCCTGTGCTATGGGACCAAGCTACCCCAAGGGGCCCCTGTAGGTTACGTCAGCCATTCGCTAGGCCTTCGGGACGTTTCTCTTTCGTGCCCACTTTGCTTCCTTCTCGATTGCATACTCCTAGTTGCTCATGCTTTATTCTGTTCTTGCTCTTCTTTCCCGACCTGCTGTTCCTTTGCGCGTTGATCCTGTGTGGGAACACCTTCGTGGATGGGTTCCTCGTTTCTCTTGATATATTATGTGTCTCTTGCTCTTTCCTGTGTGATATCGTTCTGCTAGGAAACGGAGGCTTAAACTTCCTAACTATAACTAGCTAACTTATCTGTGCGCTTATACTCTGCATCGCACTTGATATACGTCCATCTAAGTGGAGGGACGTCCAAAATTAATACAGTTGAAGTTTTATATTTCGTACTATGCTTTAAAGTAACGCTGTATAAATAATTTGTCACTAGTTTTAAAGCTTAAGATGTCTACTTTCCTATTAAATTGTAATAATTTGGAAGCATGACGTACCAATGACAGACCGTACAGCAATGACATCATGCATGTCATGGTATGGTGAGGATACCCTGGAAATTACAAAAAAGTGACGTATTCGGTGTGTAACAGAATGGAAGGGTGTGAAAACTTTTCAAGATACCAGTTCTCTACACAGTCGTCCTGGCCAAGTTGGCAAGCATGAGGGGAAAGGTGCAAACAAAGCCTCGCGATGTTCGACCAGGTAATTAACTGCAGCGGTGAATGTGCTCCCAAATCCGATGTAGGAGATGATCTCCACCCCTACTGTATATATAAGATACTAAAGACGGTTGATATAATATGGCTTGCCATGTAGCACCTCAATTTCAGTAAAATTAAGTGAACCTACTTGCTGCACCCGTTGCGAGCTGTTGCATTGCGGGAACACCCTCGTGCATGGGTTCCACTTTTGTATTGACTTCAGATGTATTTTTTCATCTCTTACATACCTACCGCTTTGTAGCTAGAGGAGCTGGACCCGTTACTGCATGACAGCCATGCCGTTCCTCCATAGGGCGGCGGCTCCCGACCTGTTTTTATGCCTGGTAGCCGTAGAGAACTTTTTTTTTTCGATGCGTGCTCGCACCCCCTACAAAAGTAATAACTCATATATGATAAAAATTAGAATTTTACCAATTTCGTGCTGCAAAATTCAAGTTAACTTTGAATGAAATCGAAAGCTTCTACGGCTTCGCACTCCCCAACGGTTTATCTTTCACCCCCCATGGGGGGTGCGAGCATTCCCAGATGGGAACTCCCTATACTTTAGGACTAACACAATTAGCCTAGTATTTGATGCGTTTCTTATAATGATAAACCATGCAGTTATTACAGGGTTAAATTAACGCATGATCTAATCGAATTTCACCCTGTATTCGTCACATTTCTGAAACAAAATTTCTGAAAAGAATGCTCAGTAAGTGTAGAATAACTATTACATCAATGTTTATTGGTCACGTAATAACACACGCGTGGCCAACGCAGGGTTAAGTGGAGTCTCGCCGGACGGTAAAAGCATTCGGGGTTGTCAGTGTATGATATGGGTTGTGTGTAAATGAGAACCCTGTTCTGTTCGAAGATTAATGTATTTTTGAATTTTCCTTCGTGTTAACTTGTTGGTAAACGAACCTAAGCAAATCCATGCGAGATAATATTTCGCGGTTGCTACTTTTAAATCGAAACGATTAAAACGAACCCTGATAAAACATTAAATTTCATTACTAAAACATTATTCTATTATGTATTATGTTTTCAAGGTGCTGTAGTACACCAATAATGATGCTGCATTCGTCACGGTGTGGTGTGCAGCGGAAAACCACACTTGGATGGGTGGGCACGCTTTGTTATGAGCCGAGGGTTCATTACTTGTCAGAATGTTGTCGCCTGATGTTGTGCTATACAGTGGGCTGTGAGCTTCCGTGAGGACGAAGTTAAAACTTGATTGAATAGGCCTAGTCTTTTTACGCGGTAGATGTTGAAGAGTGAATATGTCAAAATGTTCATAAAACCTACGTTTAAGTCTAATATGTAAACTAGTGTATGCCGAATGTAAGGTGCGGGCCTGTAACTAGTGAGGTGTGGCCGGTAGGGAAAATCACCTCTATAGAGAAAGGCAGCAGTAAATGCTAACGACCATTTCCGCTCAATAGCTCGAAGCTTCTAGGGCATGGGGTTCTGCGCTCCCTTGTATAACAGGACGTTGAATGCTTTGGTGAATATTAACATCTTATGGGATCTGTTTTTTTTTAAAGTAGCTATATTTCAATTTGGTTCGAATTCTCTACACAGATAGAACCATTTATTAATTTAAAAAATCTAAACACATTTGGTGCTGAGGACCAAAAACAAAAGTTCTTCGTCCCATATGTAGCTCACATAATTAAATCTTTCAACACTTGAGGTAGTTGGCTTATTATCTCCGCCAAGGAGGTTATTGTTTCATCGAGTTTGTCTATCTGTTATTCGGTTTGTCACCAAGATAACTCAAAAGGTTATCGACGGATTTTAACGAAATTTACGGGGATTGTTGGATTCGTTAGGAGGAACAAATGATTAACTTTTGGAGTAGATCCGTCCATCTGTTTGTTTGTCTGTCTGATTTTTCTTAATGCCATAGATCGAAAAGTTATGTACGGTTTTTTTTTTTAAATTCACGTGAGCTCTTAGGTATATTACGAAGAGTGAATAATCAAATTTTTGTGGTGATCTGTTTGTTCGTTTGTGGCTGTGTTTAATTTTATGCTTGTTAGCACAATAATTCAAAAAGTTACTTAGGGATCTTTATGAAATTTACAAGAGTGTTTAGTAATGTTGAAAGACATAACTAATTATATTTTTGTGATGATCGGTTTGTCTGTTTGACTAATGTTTGTTAGAGTGTTTGTTAGCAGCATAACTCAAAAAATTATGAACGGCCCATAGACGATCAATATTATTGCGCAATATTTTAGGTTGTGCAATATCATTGATCCTATGTGGTCAGTATTGAAAGATTGTGCAATATATGGAGTGCGGGAAAATATTGTGTAGTCTGTTGGCAATATTGTGCAATATCCTGCCCAGGGCTGCCTCTGATGGGGGAATGCCCCCATGTTTGGGGAAACTGCTCTCGGCTGGGGGAATTTGGGGAAATTTGATATGTAGTTGAAATGTGTGGGGGAATTCAATCATCTCTAATTGTAAGCAGCAAATGAGGAAATCAAACTCTGCAAACTACAGACCGGCACAAAGAGATTCAAAATAGTTTTTCAACGTCAGTTGAAAAAACGCAAATAATACACATGTGATACAAGTTCTGAATCGTTTTGATACCAGAGGCTATCAGTGTAGCAGACTACTATAATCTACTCCTGCTTGATATCAGACGAACGTTGCAAGTGATAAACACGGATGGTTCTCGCACTGTTCTGGAGAGAACATGGGGGGGGGGGGGCACGCTTGAACTTGAACGGCTTTGTGCGCCAAAAGCACAACTTTAATGCTGCATTGTCATAACTTCTTTACAAACATTTGCTATTATTTTTTTAGAGGTTTTTAAATCATCCGTTTTTGCTACTAAAATTTAGCAATACAAGCAGTCTAGCACAAATGTAGAAATGAAAGTCTGGCAGGGACTCACTGTTTGCACTATGTATAGTTGTAGGTTTGTGCTCGCGATTGCACAATATATTGCACAACTTTCAATATCGCCTCCATACGGTGCCATCATTTGCACAAACCATGGACCGTCTAGGGACCGCCATCAAAATATTGTGCTACCCACATTGCACAATAATATTGAACGTCTATGAGCCGCTTTAGGAATAGCACTAATAATAATCTATAAACTTTATTAAGTACAGCCAAGGAGATGGTGCAAAAAATAAGGAAAATAGCTTATCAATAAAGTTAAATCTAGAAAACGGTTGAATGTATCAGTACACGTTACACTGCAGTGCGGCTCATTGCTCAGATTCTGTTTGGTAAGAGTATACGCTGCCATCGGCTGTACATTTTGGATAGTTTGTAGCCAGAATTATTACCAATCAAGTTAACCAGTGAAATAGTTTATTTTTTTATCACAATTTTGAGAGTGGAAACTCATTTCTTTGTTCTGACTTTCAGGCAATCTGTACCCGAATTAGCAGACTGCAGACATAGCCACCGTATATGAGTAAGCTTAGCAAATTGAAAAAAGTAACGTGACGCACGATGACACAAAGTATCTCGTCGCAAGTATAAATTTTTTCGTTAAAATAAACCGTGAGATGCTTTTAACTAGCATATAAGGAAGTTACAATTCTTAGAAGCATTGTAACTTTACAGACGAGATATGTTCTTTTTGGATCTTGGCACGTCGATCGTGGGCAAAACCAATAACCTCCTTAAAATATTATATTTCCTTGCCTCACGTTCCCTATTCCGGTCTTTGATCGCGTTAGTAATCGTGATAAACGCTTCATATAGAACTTTATGACATAAATGGTTCTTAATGTGACTAATTGTAACGGTTGTGAACATCTTGAACACGAATGGCACCTTTACAGGCCATGGCTAGCTGAACGCACGCCATGGATAGTCCATGTAGATCGAGGCCGTCACCCTTTCCATCCTGGACGATTGTTTTTTCTTCTCTCTCTCTCGTTACCGCAATTACTGTAGATGTTATTCACCTTCAAGACATTCAAAACTTCCCCAAATTAGCTAGAGCTGCAAAGTACTGTTATTAAGGGTTAAAATAGTTCAGTTTCCTTTTCATTAATGAAGAGAGGCTCAGTTTCCAGTTGGATTCGATGTGCTACTCAAAATTTCAATTAAAATTGTATGCACAAAACATAAATAAATAAAAAATCCATCTGCACATTGGTAAAATTCTTAAGTTGATTTGATTATTTCTTCACAATTTCACGCGATTTCTGACGATTCATTCATGTACTCCACCCTCAGCGCCTGCATGTAGGCACCATCGCAGGGTCGTTGGGTGTCGGTAAGATACTATTTCACCTGAGTGGGACGATGTTAAGGTCCTTGCCTTAGAAAGTTGCCACCAAATTAGTTGCCGACCTGTAAGCCAATGTACGAGCAACGCCTCGTGTCGTCTTCATCATTGGCACTCATAAGGTACACGGTTGGATAGGGAGTTAAGGATTCTCATCATTGACCGCCCTTGTGAGGTCGAGGGTGGATCTTGTTGTTGGGAAACTGTTGTGCGAGTGTGAGTGGCTTTGTTTGTTTGTATGTTTTGTGTGATGCTAGCTTGAGGATACCGTTTCTGCTAAGATAGATTATAGTCAAGGGCATCTGGAACACGAATACCTCAGGGCGTATATAGAGAGTTACGTGAGTTAAGTCTGTCCATCCTTTGTTATAGCGAGCAGCACCCCCAGAGGGATTCCGTAGGTGCGCTTCCTGTAGGCCTTAAGGACTTACTTTCTTGCTGTCTTTGCTTTCTTGTATTTTCATGCTCTTATACTGATGAGGCTTTTTCCTGTTCTTCCTCTTTCTCTTCTCCCAATTTAGAGTGTACCTGGTACTTAACTTCAGTGTGTGACTATATTCATTGTAAATATTGCCGTCCTTTATTGAAATTCGAATACGAGAAAATTACGAAGCAAAATTTTGATTCCCACAGTTGCCTAACGTCGTGTGATGTTTTTGTAATTGCATTATTACCTGTCACCGATACCACACACTGTCCTCGTTAATGCCATTGCAGTAATTATATTACTGCTACACGTTTCTGCATGCCTTGATTTACAATATTTAATTTGATATCATTTCAAAACACCACTCGGTTGAATTTCCAGTGATAGATTTTCTCAGACGTAATTATTGACTGAGTATTACATTACTGCCACGGTAGAATCATAACAATAGAATTACTGCGGTAAAATTTGTTACGGTGGAATTACTGCGGTTGTGCGCACCGACTGCACTGAACAATGCAACTTGGGGAGAAGGAGCAGAAGAGATGATCGTAAAGATCGCCGAGTGCCCCTTGTGTTCTTCACGTATGCTCTTCGTCCATGCACTTTGCGGAAGCTTGCGGTGACGTTCTGGCAACTTTGACAATAGGAACAATTCCCCTGAGATGTCAGTTTGTGTTCATCATGTTTCAAAATGTGGCACTTCTGCGTGTTAAATTTCTCCAACAAGATTTGTGTTTTTCCAGTGTTATCCTTTGGGGTTGTGGAGTATGTTGGATGAAGTCCAACTACGATGCGTGGGTTCAGCTAGTGTCAGACTTGATTCCTTGCACCTTAGAACTTTCGGCTCCTACCAACTCCGGCTCCCACTTCTTAACAAAATGGGTCCATTTACACCAACTGCGACTCTTGGGACAAGCGAGTGTCCCACTCTGACACCTGGCCTCGGAGAAGGTCCACTACCTACCGATTTCCCTTCTGCAGCCCTATTACGCTCGATCAGAAAGAATTCCGGCAGTTTTAAATAGACTCCTTCAAAGGGCATATGATGGGGCTATCGGGGTAGCTACCTAAGGCTAAATAGGGAAGTTCACTCCTGAGGGCCAAATAAATTCCTTTAGCGTTAGTTAAATATTCGGGATGGCATTCTTTTCGTACTCGCTTTGGTTCCTTTCATTCTTATACTCCAACTAATTATACTTTGTGACGTTTTTCCTCTTTTTTTCCATACTTACTGCGTCCATTGCACTTTGATCCTGTGCGAGAACACCCTTGTGTAAGGTTTCGGCTTTTCCTGCTGCATAGTATGGCTAGTGATGGGGCGCATATCCGCATCTGCATCCGCGGAACATTCGCACCTTCTTTGTTTTCGTAGAGTTTATATAGTATAGCTGTTAGTTCCATCAACAACCTTAACTCATCACATAATCAGGTTAAACCTATTTATCTACAGTAGGTACTCTTAATTTACTGGACTGCGGAGCGGAACCTCAGGGGTTTCAATCTACGGCAGAAGCGGTTTTTATTCGTAACTGCGGGACAAGAAGACATCATCACTTACTGAATGTCACTATATACCCGGTACAACCTAATTTGTGTCAACAAGTTGGTGCAACTTTTCAAAACGCGTCATCAGTCGCCAAGTTTCTAATCTACGCGTGTACGAAATGGTAGCCACGTTACTTGCTTTCAGAAACGTTCGGTAAAAAAAAGTCACGGTCAGTTTAGAAACCGAACGTGACACTGAGTCTGGGTTGCAGCAGTCGAAGCACGTCAAGATATCTCCGTGTAAGGTCGGAATTGGAGATCGGAGCCGAATTTCGATTGCAACTGATTTCTAACACGTATGACAAAGGCAACTTTTCTATGGCTACTATATTTTCCAGTTTTCATCACTTTCCTTTCTCGCTGATTGACTTTTGTGAATAACAAGTCAGAGTATCGTACCAGTTGTTATGAATAAACAAACAGTCCAGGTATTACTTTCCAGTCACTGAACCCCATTGGTTATCCTAAGGACGTCTTTCTTAGCATATCCATTTGTCTTCCTTCCATCTTCATACTGCTTCTGATGATACTTTGTTCTGTGCTCTTCCTCTGATCTCTCGACATGCTGTGCCCCATGCGCGTTGCTCCAGTCGGGGAGCCCCCTCGTTTATGGGTCCCACGTTTACTTCGACAGACATCTCCCTTGTTTCATCTTTTCTTAGGTTTACCGTGTACGCTGGAGTAAGGAGCAGTAAAATATGCGAATATAAAAACATCGACAAATATTCCTCATCAGACTAAGCACGTCCCACAGGAAAAAAAAGTTGGGGCACGGATTGGCAGATTTGAAATATTAAATTTCGTGCAACTTTCTATTTACGTATTCATTGGAATGCACATTATCGTTGAAATGGTTTTTGAAAGGAGCATATAACATTTCGGCAGATGGTGGAAGAGGAGCGTGGGCACTGCAGGTTGCCAACAATGTCTACTGAGTTGGTGAAGAGACTCTGCAAGAAAAAAAGTCATTTGTTTATTTTTGAAACTCACATTTTTCAAATCAATAAAATTCTAGCGTCTTAAAGCAGAGCGATCCTTTTCCTAACCAAGCGGAAACGCCAGCTTTTTTCGAAAGATTCTCGTTTCCAATTCTGCACAGGTACACGATTAGCGAAGCCGTTAGCTGTACAAGGAGGCAGAGAGGCCACTTATTTCTTTTGAGACTTTGCCTTCCCTATGTATTAACGCTCTATTAAGGTGTTAGCGAGGAACCTAATCGACTCTTTGTATCAACGGAGAGGCCACTTAAATTATTTCTTTTGAGACTTCGCATTTCGCAAAGGTGCCCTGTTAGTGTATTAGCTAGCTTGTAGTAACAGAATGACTAACTATACCTCTTTATAGGTAGTATTTTCATAGTCATGCACATATAAACTAGCTGTATAATTAGCTGGAATGGCCAACTATTCCTCTCCACAGCTCTTATTTTTCATACATGCCCCTATTCCAACAAATTCTGTTCAAAACATGTAGGGCAGCTATTACTGATTTACTGTTTAGATCACCCATTTCTCAAAGATGTCCCACTGAAAATGCTAGTGTAGTAGCTAGCAAATCTCAATTTAAACAAAGAGGCCTCTGCAAACCTCCCATTTCTCATAGATGCCCTAGTGAATGTTGGAGTACTAGAAAGAAACTCGCAATTCAAACAGAGGCTAGCTATTCCTCTTGAGACCTGCGCTGCGTTTCCTATAAAACACTCAAATTTTTCAGCCCCACTTGGTCGCTGCGGTGTGAAGTGAGAGTCCCCCAAACGACCAGTGAAGCTCTGCTGTCCAAAAAAGACGCAACCATTACTTTGGTGCAACACCTTTGTTTCAAAAACCCGCGGGAAAAACGGGAGAAATTGATACCGGGAATGACGGCCTGATTACCAGCGCTTTACGTGCCTGGAATTGATGGAGCTTTAGAGAAACTGGCCACTGCATGGTGTTGCCAGAAGAGTGTCTCACGTATTACAGTGATGCATCGTCGTAATGTCGCACGTACCTAGCTAAACTAAGTCTGATTGTGAAGAGAGTGAGCTTTTTGAGGTTGGTCATGCTTCGGACTATCGTTTGTCTGTCTCACTCATCAGTATGTGAGACATTTGAAACAAAGCTTTAATGAAAGTGTTGTTGATTTAGAAAAGTCACTTTACTCTTTAACTATCTTTGCTTTCCAAAAAAAAGTGATAACAATGAGAAGCACAGTTTTATTAAGCGTGAAAACATGTTTTGACTCCGTGAATCTTGATACTAATGCGTCTTAGCAAAATTAAAATTCGTTATAATCTCTAATACGAGAGCTTCAAGATCAAGAGTTTCTCGAGGGACAGACCGCAAGATATCTCCAGCAAGTACGTTTAGACGTTGATTAATGTATTGAGTTTTAGCACTTGCATATCTATTGGTCTTGAGACTGTAATTCCTGTAAATTTAGAAAGCAGAACAAGGATCTGATGCCGCCATTGTTCATCAGGTCTTTTGGTAACTGATGCTAAGGCCAGGATTATGCACCGCAGACTCTCATTATTGAGCGGATGCGGTTGTTGCGCATCACAATGGCAGGGCGGATGCAAATTCCTTCGAACCGAGTGCGGTGCAATTCGCAATTATAAGGAAACCTCAGGCTGTGCTTCAAATCGAGAGAATTTGCTGGCAAAACTTAAAGCTCTCTTGCGTCATTAAGAAGCTCTTGGATTTGATGTTGAAGTACAGCAGAACAAATAGATCACATTGAAAATGATATTGAGTCGTTCTATGTAAGTTGGTGCTTTTGAGATAGCTATGAGACTTGGCGGGAAAATCAAAGTGGTAGAATAATCTGAAATTTCCATTATTGAAATGTGAGAGCTTCCTAACCGTATTCTAAACACTAGTGTGTCATCCTACTCGGTTGTTCCTGTTGAAATACGAGAATTTGCAGGAGACATCAAAATACTCTTGAGTTCTTACATTTGGCGTTGAAATCGTAACATCTGAAATCAATTTCGAAGGCAAATTATGTCAGTGATATTGGTTAGTAGTATGCATTGACACTCCATATACATAGATAGCTGCAGGGTATATTCATTGATTCTGGTGGGGAAAATTTTCCGAAGAGTATTACATCTCACTACGATATGATTAAAGACTCGTGGCACTATGTCGGCATCTTGTTATCCGGTATTCGATCTCTTATACCCGCAGGGGCAGGATGTTGGCGTGTCAGCCTCTTACACGGCAGTACAGAAGATCGAGCCTCTGCTATGACCGGTGGGCTCACAAGGTACCTACTTAGCTTGCTGAGTTGCATTGCACACAGTCGGACGCTACTGCTAGGGGTACAAACCTTTACGAGAAATAGGGATTGTCGGGGGGTCGCAGTTGTCGCGTGAACCTTTCATCTTTGACGCCATCTGTCTGATGTTATATGATCGACTGTAGCCGTACACGTCTTTGGGGCCAGCGGGCGTCTAACTCCAGCACGAACCTTGGCACTTTTTATTTTTTAAAGTGTTATGGTTCTCACCGTCATTCCTGTTTTTTCCCAATTAGTTGCTTCGCCCGTGCACCGTGTGCGTTTCTGGAAATGTATGTATATATATATATACGCACGTATTACTGGTGTAAATGATACATTGCATTTTGTATTCTGCTTTTTTTCAGTGGTTAAAGAATGTCACTTCAAAAACTTGAGTAAACAAATTACTTTTTAAGAAATCTATAGCAGACTTTTGCCGTAAGTAAAGCTGCTCTCGGTGACGACTTTATTTCAAGTGCTTGGAAGAGGTTTTCACTGTAGCCTCTAAGCGTACCGAACCGAGAGATCTCGTGATATGTTTGCTAAAGTGTTTGCAGTTGTTGCTGAACTTAACGTGATATTCAACGTTTTCTAGGTGACAGAACTGTCGTTTTCAGGTTTATTTTCCCAAGATACGTCTAGAAGCACTTATGGTATCTGTGCACGTGATGTATACAGTTAACTGAAACATAAAATCGAGTGTGGCACGCAATGTATAAAAATATGGCTTTGATCAATTCAATCCGCTGTTATTTTTATATAATGCACACACACATCAGTGATGCTGCTCGTAAACAATCCCAGGGGGATTTTATAGGCTATTTTAGCCATAAGCCATGCACCTACGGCGTATGGCTTCCTCCCCGTTTCCTACTCATACTGATGATACATTCTTCTCTTTTCCTCTGCTGCGACGCTGATTTACCAGACGGTTCGGGACGGCATGCACTTCTCGATGGGAAAATGTTGACAATTTTCAAACAAAGTTTCTAGGATTACTATTATCCGTACTTTTCAAAAGAAATAGTGACAGTTCACATACCAATTTAGTAGCTTCACGTTGCTTCACCTCCATCACAATGCTGACAGCGGTTCTCACCCCAATTTTCCTGACGATGCACGACGGCATATGCACCATTCAATGAAAATATTCATGTCCCGTAACAAAGAAACTGCCCTTTCACGCCGCTCTCCCAGGAACTATCACCGTGATTTTGGCCATACATCTCCTAACTACCACATGCTCTTCCCGTTCTCAGGATGCTTATACAATGATACACGTCAGTGCATAGTGCAAAAACTGGCTGCTTGGCAAGACAGTCATTTCGCTATCTACTTGCCAAACGAGTTTTTGAACTACGAGAGTTGCGGGCCGCCGATCCGCGTGCGCTCACGGTGCACCCAGCGTGGTGCCTCACGCGAGGGTGCTGCGTCCCACCGACATTATGCGTAGATGTTTTACTGTTCCTACGGTCGCTGATTTAAAAGAATAATTCATCTTATTTTGTCGTACGCTAAACTTCTTTATACTCTAATATATATGGTAGTTGTAAGTCTTCCACGGGTATACTATAAAATATTCACACCTCCCTGTATACTAGGTATGTGGCTGCGACGATGTAGTTGGTCGATGACAGCAGTCGAAGCTCTACGGTCGTCAACTTACTCGTGGTTTGACTTTGGTGAGTGAAGGACCTATACTGTAGGATCAGTCGCCCATCGGTGCTGACGGTGCACATTTATGGAGTCTACGACTAGTGTTATTCTTGCGAACAAAGATGTTCTGTTCGGGCTGCAAAGGGTCCAGTTTTGGAGTCAGCGTAAGTTGTAGTTTCCTCCTAACTGTAGAGGACGGCGAAACAGGTGAGAGCGATGTAGGTATTACACGACGAGTCGGCTATTATTTAAAAAACTTAATTCGATTCTTTACCCCTGAAACGCGAGGCTTAAGTTAGCAGGATCCCTCACGAAGGATGCACACTGATGCAAAAGTTGTTCAGTCACTCAACTTTTCACTGAGGCGGTCACGTTGCGGTGACTGCAACTTATGGCGTTTGAATGTCGCGCTAGAACTACAAGTCATTACAATTTTAAACTAACTACAAAGTAGGAGGTATCCTCAGAGCTTGACCATCGCCGTTTGTCCTAGCGTACAAACTGCAAGAAACTAGTCGAATATTAGATAATAAATATAGTGATAGAGCCCCGTGCAAGCGGAAGCCCTATTTGCAGGAATATAATCGGTTGTGGAATCGTGTGGAGGTGTGCAATGTAAGTACAAGCTTATGGTTCCGGAATTATTTAAATATACTGAATTATACTGCTTAGATACAGCAAATACACTTAATTTTTGTCTCGATTCAAATCTAGAGGTTTGATGATTTATTTGTTCGTCAAGTACACCATTGAATATAAGTAAGTAAGTAAGCTTCTTGTAGAAGTAACATTCGAAAATGCTTATGTAGTTGCTGGTGTTACGCTCTCGTAAGTGGCAGCGGCTAAAGCATACAATAGGACATGCAGTTCAATGCCACACAACATCACAGGTCCAACTAGCCTTATCGTTGGAATTAAGCGCGTCTAGAACGGCGCTGGATATCATTTAGCTCCACTACCAGTACTGCAAAGCTCAAAATAAAACAGTAAGCTTCAACTTAGCTGAATAATATCCGGCAAGGAAAATAATCACCCTTGCAGACATGCGAGTTTATTCTTAGCGAGAGAAGTTACTTGATGTCAATTCAAATTCTTAGCATTGATTGCAGAATTGCTGCAAGTAAGATCGGCGATCGACATATGAAGTCTCACACTGGGGACTGTTACTGTGCAGTAGGTTTTTCTGCTATAGGATAGTTTTCTACGGCGTTATTACAGTGTTTGTGCTTCTGACATTTTTGATCATATGTGCTGTGGGTCATATTCATTAGGCAAGGACGCACATGGTTAAGATAATCCTTTATCGTCCAAATAAATAATTTTGTCAGGTTTCAAGAACGCCATTCTATACGAAGACGTATATTTTTGCCTGGATGAAGCATGAGTTTTCGTGCACTATTTCCACCGTCCACCAATTCATCCAACCGGAACTAAAGGTTCAGTAAAAAGTTAATGTGGATGGTGACTGGTAAATGTGGAAGGGATATGGTGTATATGGACGGTAAAGGACTAATGTGGCCTCAATTCCTCAATAGGTTAGTCGAAGCCATCTATTCCTGTTGCCTATTCTTGCTACAAGAAAGCTCACTCTCTAGACCGAGCTGAGCTCAGCCATAGCCCAATATTGACTATGCTCTTTCTTTCTCTCCCTATGGAACTTTCTATATGTGCGGCGGTCGCATGCAGTTCCTTCTATTCTGATGGGAAGGAACGTTTTGCGTGGGCGAAAGCTCAGCAAATTGCCTTGCTGAGAGGAGTAATCATGCGCGAGAAATGGAGAGTCGTCTTATTCAATTGGGGTTGAAAGAAGTAGGAGAGGAGGAGATATTTACCGTGTAAATGACGGTGTTGTGTAGTGGCACCGTGCATGAAATTATTGTATTCACGAGTCGTATTACTTTGTTTTCTATTGAATGATGAGCAGCGGATATTATGTACTTACTATTGAATTTAAGGTACTGAGTGTATCATGCGTAAATTTAATGTGTTCTGCTGATATAATGTTGTTTTCCCTTGACGCGAAGTGAACCAAAACATGCAGAGGAAATTCAGGTCTGATAGTGAGACATGATGCAAGTGGTTGAATTTCGAAGCCAGACGTCAATGCGTTCATGTATTGCGGTTGAAGTTTTCGATCATACTCTTTTTATTCTTTCGACAATCAAATTGTCACACCACCGCTGGTTACATGCGTTTTGAATTCCTGGGACGAGGGCTATAGCATTTTTACCGTAGACATCACGAGGATTGTGGTAATTATCACCCTCGAACAAAGTGAGAGAGGTGATCATGTTTTCGTTGAAGATTTGAGTAAATATGTATTGTATATATATTTGTCTGTCCACCCAATAAGTGGTCGAAGGAGTTGAGCAATCTTCATAATTTTTTGTAGGGAGTTGGGTGGGTTGACCTAGATGTGACCTAGACCTAGAACTAGACCCAGCTGGCCTTAAAAAAATGACGGCATTGAATTTTCTCCACCGCGGCAGATCGTCTGGAGAACGTGGCGTTCTATTTTTTCCCCTGTGTTATTACTGAAGAGCTAATCCATGGAATGAATGCGGCTGTGCTCTAACCTCGTTCATCAGAAATGATTTCGTTGAATTTGCCCCCTACCGCGCGTATTGGTCTCACGCCACCGAGGCGTTCTAGTTAATGTAGATATCGATAATGAGATGACTTGTAGAACTATGTTGTGAAAATTGTACCCAATTTTAAACATCTTTTTGTCTCTTGCAGATCGCAATTGTCACCTACTGAAACGTGAGTAATAAGATTTCGATGATTATCATCAGTTCGTCTGTTTTTCCTTGAATTACACTTACTGACACACTGTATCCTGTAACCTTATACTGCTCGCTGTCATTTTAGAAAGAAGTTTAAAACATCATTCTTCCTACGAGAAAGCAACGTTTGATTTAGGCACCTTAGTATTAACCCTATTCAAACCAGGCTGTGCTTTTTTGCTGTAATGGTTCTTTGTCCTATTGTATTCATATATACGGGGAAAACACCTTTATTGAGAAGCAGAACATTCTGGTACAGATAGGGTTATTGCCTGTTAACCCGATAGTGCCTCAATTGAACATCACTTTTATTGGGAATAACACTACATGTAATATCAACGTTTACTACCATCGAGAAGAAATGCACAGTACGCGTTTACCTAATTTAAATAGGCTGTGTTATATTGCTGCTAGGATTCTTTGTGCTATTCTTTTACTAAGGGCGAAAAAAACCGTAGCGAGGTAGGACGGCCCAATTAAGACAGTGTTCACGAGTCCATAGGAATGGTGGCTCATGTTTAACTGGAAGGGTCTTGTCTTGCATGGCTACTATTGGTTATATGAGAGGAATATTTGCTTGTGCGGCTGGGTATACTAGTGAATATTTTTGTTGAGATTCATTTCGTTACTGCCCTTAGTTTTTTTTTCTTTTCAGTTCTTGAGTGAATACCAAATATATTTTATCCACTGTTAATTTCGTAGTGCGCTATATGGTGCATGAATTCTTGTTAGTTGGCTGGAATGGTACACACTCTGAGAAGACAGATTTCTTCTCCGATATCGAATAGATTCCGATGATTACGAAAGTACAGCGCTTGTATTTTGCATTCTGCACGTGGACCATAATTGCTTCGCTAAAAAATATTCGCTTGTTGCTTGTACGTAGATTTGCTGTATACAGTATATTGTGTTGCGTTACTAAGGCGGTTGACGCTGCATCAAGACGATATAACAAAGCTTTGCATCGCCCGCAGAAATGAATACAGTGACTTTCTGCGCGTGGCCTTCTTCTTGCCTGTGGCCATTCTCCATCTACAGAAATGTTTGAAGTTGTTCCAGCCTTTTTCTTAAAGAATTAACATTGAACATGTTTTTTTAGTTCCGGAAGATCTTTTCTAATTGTCGTCAGAGTTTATCGGTCCAAATCGGTCACCGTACGATACAGATTTGTAATATGCCACGCCTTCCTTTTTATTCTTGATAAATGTTCTTCAACTACAGGTCCTCGAAAGTTACTTAACATATAAATACTAACGAGTCTCTGTAATATCAGTAAGATGTCAGTTAAAGAAATGCTGTGTTGCTTGAATCTTTTTCGCGTTTGAGCGAATCTTCCCAAGTTACAATCAACTTTTCTTGGCTCACTGATTCCTGCGTCACGATTTTCCCTTTCTACGAAACTGCTGCATTGCGGGATGACTCTTCGTGCCATTAGGTATCTGTTTTTATCGGCGAGGAGAGGATTTTTCTGCAATATTTTCGCATGACGCGTGTGTCTATTTCATGCTTTCCGCTAGCTTTCTTAAGTTTTAACGTAACTAGCTAGTAATTATTTAATGGAGTAACTTAGTATGTCTCAACGGAAGCGGCGACAGCATGGCATTACTACTAGTTTGCTTTTATACAGTTTTTCGTAGCTATTAGCATCAATCTGTATACACACAATAAATGCATAAATAAATATGCACTCATACATTTTATGATATACATTAGAAGTGTTGGACAGTGTGCTTTATACTACACAGTTAGTAGAAGATCATCTACGATTGGTGCTATGATATTGAATTCACGCACTGAAATCTGTTGTTTTATGCAAGCATAATAATTACAAACTCTTGACATCCTCTCGCAACATACTCCAGCGCGCTGTGCTGTAGTTCACTTTATTCGCCCTCTTGTTCCTTTTGTCTGTTACGAATCTATAGTAGAATTTGATTTTTTACTGAGTTATCACGTCTGACATTTTCAATTGTCTTTTTTTTTTCTATATTTTTAATTTCGTATAGAAGGTGTACCAGCATTTCAGCCTGACTTTCTTTTTGAACTGTGCATGTCGAAGCAGAAGATTTAAGTTTTCACTTAACACTTCAATATTTGAAAATTAAATATATTCATCATAGTGAATCAACTAAGATTGGCAGCAGTCCCCGGCTCTTCGCTATCTTGGCGAGATGAATTTTTTCTTGGGTATTCAGACACCAAAAAATGGATCAAATGCCTCGGCATATTCGAAACGCCACTGATATCAAAACTGTAGAGTTCAAAAATTTGCTGGATTCACATTTAAGAAGAATACCAGACAGACCAGCGGTCAGCGGTTACGTGCACTGTGGAGATAATTCGNTCGAAGCAGAAGATTTAAGTTTTCACTTAACACTTCAATATTTGAAAATTAAATATATTCATCATAGTGAATCAACTAAGATTGGCAGCAGTCCCCGGCTCTTCGCTATCTTGGCGAGATGAATTTTTTCTTGGGTATTCAGACATCAAAAAATGGATCAAGAGTATCTATCACTTGGGTTATAACAATAATTTATAAGCACCAAATAAAATTTTAGTGAATAACATTGTCCGAAGTGTTATGTACAGTATATGAAGTAGGCTGGTAGCTACAGTATTTAATTCTAGGGTGTCGACGTTGTCGTTGCATGCTGCAGATAGGCTGTTAAAAAACGACTTCACACGGCCGGCCGAGGCTATGCAAACAGTTACATAGGTACTTCGCAAGTTGCAACTGCTATAGCTTTTTAGAGAACAGTTGGTGAATGAGCCTTGATTTTTCTGCCAAACCTTTTTGATAACAGTTCAAAATTTGCATTTAGGAGCACTTCAGTTAATTCATCCAAAAGCTATACGATATCTGAGATTTTCTACCGAGCCCGGCCAGTGATAAATATACGCTTTATAAGCTGCATTTATAAGGCTTCTGCAGTGCATTGCCGCGCCTTAGGTCTTTTTACTTTTTATGCAGCCCCCAAATAAATACCCGTTCGATCGTTGTGCAAATTAACTTTACGAGCACCGCACTGAATTACCCCGAATAGTTGCACCAAATCTCAGTTTTTCGCCGTAGCTCATAAAAAGTGAAACTGACTTGCGTCATTTTTCATTTATTTTCTTGTGCTAAGCTACGCAATGAATGGGCAACACTGTGCCCATCGCCAGCTAACTGCTGATGACGATCGTGCCTTGCGCAACGACGCCAAGATAACGATTAGCGATTAGAAATGTGAGTGCAATTGGGCTGAAAATGACAGGGAGATGATGCCTACGTGGAAGCTCTACTGAAATGGCGACTTGGAATAATGAAATGCCGTCTCTGAATGACTGGCAAATGGCATCTGCAACTTGGTGTGGAAATGTCGTGGAATTGTACTGGCGATGATATCTGAAAATAGCGTCGAAATGGCGTCTGTGTGAAAGTACGATGTACTGGAGTAATTATTTCTACACACACACTTCATTCTTCTTTTTTAAACTTTACCCGCGTATCACAGTCATGTCTTATGAAAATTATGGTAATGGAATACATGCTGACATTTCATCAACCAGAAAACGACATCCAAACTCTTTTTGAAAACGACAGTGCTATGAGATACCTCCATGCTTTTTTAAAATACATTAAAAATTAATTTCAAACGCTAGTGAGTGTGAGATAATCGAGTGATTATTATTTTTGCAGCCTGGTTGCACATCGTAATTAAGTGCTCGGTGAGATATCGATTGTTGAAGCCGTGCATTGAAACAATATCGAAGTTTGGGAGGCTTTTCCAATGCGCACGTTGCGATAAAGATAACTTAATCCCCTTTGGTTGAAGTCGTTAAATTTTCAATCGTACGTGGGCTTCTGATTCGGCACTATTAAATTTCAATCAACCGATTACGAGTACCCTTAAAACGGCCAAAAGCTTAATAGTGCGTTCTAACAGCTATCCATTTCGTAAAAACTACTGTATTTACTTACTGCATTGTTTATATACGATCACTAGCTCTGCACAGAACTTACGTATAGGAATATGTACAGCTTAAAAACTACGAATTAACTTCAGAAAAAATTGAGGGGACTCCATAATCACTGCCATCCTCGTTTGAGAGAGAGAGCAAATTTACATTAATTTTTGACGATAGCATCAGCATGATTCCTTCCAGAGTCGTAACAGGCATTTCCGTTTGGTAAAGAGCCGCCAAGCATAAATTTTTGGTTATAATCTTCTCGCCTTCATTACTGGCTTCCTCACTTGGCAAGCATTAGCAGTAATTAGAATTAGCATCAATTTTCAAAGATTTACAATGTCAGGATGATTCCTTTCACCGCAACCCCATCGAATGCTCCCGTTTAGGCAACAACAAAGTTGCTTTAATTTCCAAAAAGCATGTCCAGATGACTCTCTCCGAGATAACCCCGTCCCCCCTCTGCCTAGTCTAATTAGCAACCTGCTCGTTTAGGAAATAGCTCTTATGCATCAAGTATAATTAAATAACGCAAGAATGATTCCTACCAACGTCATCACCTATCACCGGCACTGTCGCTTGGAGAAAATACGTTTTTTACATTAAGATTCAGCAAGGAAAATGCAAGCGTGATTTCTTCTAACGTCTTCACCCGATACGGGTATCCCTGTTTAGGAAATAGCTCTTTTGCATTGTCAGAAAATAACGCGAGGGAATTCCTCCCAGCGTCGTCACCGGCACCTCCGTTATGCTCGCTATACTACAGGAAGGAAGTTCAGGGTCTGACGCAGTTACTGCACTTGTGTGTCTGCCGCACCAACTTTCTTAGATGCCGTAATAGCGCGAATATTGCGACTAATGTCTCTCAATTACAACGTGGATGTAATGTAACCGAACCAAGCGTAAGTGTACATAAAGCTGTCAATTCTGCGGTGTGGGGAGTCGATGTTGCCATTAAATGATGGGGAGAAGTTGGCTGCTTGGTCATGCAATCTGCGGCCCCAGTGATGGATAGACATCTTAGCGTAGAGCTGGGGTCTCCACAGTGGGGGATGCCGCCCCCTTGCCGGCAAGATATCCGGAGTGATGAAGCAACAGGGGTGTCGGGCCGCTTTGAAAACAGAGTAAAACCAAGTAATAAATACTGAAATAAAAATTGATTATTACTTGCGTTTCTGCAGGAGGAAGGGGTGGTACGAATCCACTTACGGAAGCTGAGAGGACGTGTTAGACTGAAGAACTCAGGCGACAGCGAATTTACTGATGCAGGATAAACCCATTAACATCCAAGCTAAACTTCGAATTTTCTGTGTCCTTATTTAAGGACAATGGGCTTCAATGGGCTGACTCTAAGAGCCCCCAGCCAAAAGTATGCTTTCCGAAAGAACAAAATTATTTGACACGTGAAAAAGGTTGACAGTCGAGAGACCAGGTTAAATTTTTGCTTCCTGGTGTTTCTGCGCCAGTAGCACGTGCTTACGTTACTTTTTGTACCTGAATTACACATCTTTTTTCGTTGAAATACGCTACTTGTAATGTTGGTAAATGTGTACGGTAGGCACTGCATGGCTAATGAGAAAAAAAAGCTATTTATGGAATCGGAAGACCTCCTTATAATTTTTGTTCTGCCACGTCGGTTTGTCCCTATTAGAGGTGATAGCGCCAGTGTCCCAGTTTTCATAAAACAATTCTTGCAGGTCATACAATGTTCACCGAGTGTACTATACAATTCGATTTTGTATACAAAAAAGATTTTCCATCATTGTTTCCTGCTTATAGAACAATGGTCTCAGCATATCTCAGAAAGCGTAAAACTAAGCACGAATTGTTACATTTCTCTCTATTTTAAAGTAAAAATACCCGTTATGCTGCATATAAACAGCTTATCACAATTATCTCTTACGTCTTGACGCCGTAACATTTGAATTTTGCGACCACTTTCCCTAAATTTTCAGTAAATTTGTCATTCATTTTAGATGTAACCGAGCCATTTCTACGAGCATTGCGCTCAGTTCCTCTCATATTCCGCCCAGAATACCGCCTCATTTTGAATATCACGACCGATTTAGCCTTCATAAAGTAACGAGCCGGTTTTTTATATTGCTCAATTGGACATCGTGACTCGTTGTAATGCATTTTGCTGGCAGCAAACTCGAGCATCGTTACGCCTTGTTTTTAATATTCATTTTTGTTTTTAGTTCGTATTTTTCATTTAGCTCTTCACTTTCCTTTCCCCTAGGCAGGACTTGAGTAACTCTATACCGGTCGGCCGGAAGGATCTCAGGGTCCAGGTTCCAACAGTGCTCTTCCTACAGAAAGCGATGTTTTACGCTATACCAGGCAGTGTTATTTTTCTGTTAGGATTAGTAAAAAAATGGCGTTTGTAACGAGGTGGTACAGCCTAGAACAGATATGGTTGGCCGTCAACACATGAAACAATATTACTACCTGTAAGAATATCGTTATCTATACCCTCCAAAAAAGTTGTGTATTTTATTGGGTTAATGTTGACAGGAAATGGTTAACCCGTTGACGATCGTTGTACCATTTGACCACATTGAAATTAGTGCTAATCCTACCTGACATGGCAGTCTTTTTGGACCCAAATGGGATAAGACAGAGGACTTAGGCCACGACCACACACGTCAACATCGGTAGTTCTGCGGTGATAGGCTATGCATGGACATTGTAGCTATTGGTCAGAATGGTAGAAGATTTCATTTCGGTTCTTTAGAAGTATTAAAAGTTATCGGATAAACGTTGTACCTGCATCGTGCCTTCCTAAATTCAAACTAAAATATTGTCTCACTCCAGCCGCCTTTTGACCGCTGTTAAAAATGTTGATCAGTTCGTTTAAAGCATTGCTATATTCAGAGCTTCGTAATATAGCAATTCTGTGTATGTGCGTCACACTGCGACGCTGGCATGAGCGGTTCTATTAAGTGCATACACATGTTAATGAAGGGTACCTATATGCCGTATGTTGTCACTTGCGATTGTTTTTAATTAGTATAAGCAGTACAGGTGTTAATGAGATGCTAACTCGGAATTGAATCGGGTAAAAAGTTCGATACTTCTCTCGCCACTTCTGGTGATAGCTACCATCACCCATGCACTGCCGTAGATCAGTTGTCCGAGGGATACTCGCCCCTTTCTCCGTCCGCAAAACTAAAACTCATCCTCTATAATATCATTTTTTTTTCCTGCAAAGTGTTGACCCTTTCTTCCATGAATTAATTTGCATTTCTCTCGTAGGAATGACACTATGTGAAGTGTGACATATATGTTACGGCATGAAAGGAAAGGTTAATGAATTTTATATCTATATATATATATTATATTCAAATAATCGTTTCGCTCGTATCTGTTTTGTATTGAAGCAATTTGACTCTGAATCAGTGTTGTTCAGTCTTCTTGCAGTCAACATTTTTGACGAAATCATTTATTCATGTATGAGGTTTAAATTTAAATATTCTATTCACTGTTGGGTACTAACCTCTGCAATATATATGGCATACTAACATTTGGAAACGGGCCATATCATTCATAGTTCTTAAGTGAACCCGATGGAAATTTGGAACAAGCTTTCGCATCCGTAGAAGGAGAACTCCATGCAATACCTTGATAAAATAGGTCTCGGTCAAACGAGGGCTCAGTGCCCCTACAAACGGGAATTTGAAACAGTGATATTCCTTCCAGAAACCGGAGTCTTACGCGGTCCTCATAGGGTTCATATTCTAAGGTTCAGCGTCCTCCATATCAAACAGGGCTATGCAAATATAAGGAACCAAAGTTTTACTTGGTCCGTATAGGGTTAAATGAATATTTCTTTCCTCGGTCATTTTGCGTACTTCCCTTTTCCTGCTCCTGTTAGATTTCTTATTTTCGTCCTCTTCTTTCTACGTTGCTGTTGCTTTTATGGATTCCTCGTCTTACTGCGTTTGCTTGGCGTATTACGTGTTTTATTTTATCCTTTCCGAAGATTGCAGCGTGTACTACATGTCCGCTACGGGTAGTGGAACTTAAGGACTTTCTAAACGACCTGTCGATTACAGGAGTAGCACTACTTGCTACGCCGTTCTGCAGCACACATGCTAAGTTTGAACGAGAAATGAAATAAAAATAACAATGATATTAGGAATATATTATAATCATCTGCATAATAATAACAACAACCGTATGATATTGGCTCAGTACGCACACGGGCTGTGTCTTGTGATCTAAGTGCTGACGACCCCCATTCATCTGAGGCCTCCGTTCTGTAGGCCCATTTTTTATTTTTTTTTCTAATCTGGCAACGGCGAAAGTTCACTGATCTGCAGCCACTCCAGCCAGCGCCGCTGGCCTCTGGCGTCGTGGTGATGGTGATGCTGGTGGTGAGTTGTGATGTTGGTATTATTACTGAAACAGTTATGATGATGGTGGAATAGGATGAGTGTTTGTGATGTTGGTATCGTTGTTACTGAAAAAGGTTGAATGGTACCGGAATAGCGAGGGGAGGTGGTAGTGGAATAAGAGAAATATGTAGTTGTGATGCTTGCATTGTTACTGAAACAGGATGGCAACGGAATAGAAGGGGGAGGTAACTGTGATGTTGGGTATCGTCATTACTGAAAGAGTTATGATGGTTGCAGAATTGGAGGAGGAAGTGATTGTGATTTTGGTATTGTCGTTACTAAACGTTATGGTGATGATGGTTGAAGAAGAGGAAGAAGTAGTTGTGATGATAGCATTGTTATTGGTTGGTAAGAGGAGACCGCAAACTTTCCTCAAATAAAGCTGTAGAACAAGGTCGGTATAACAGGAGAGCTAATTGTAGGTGTGAGGTGTCCCGATAACTCCAAAGGGGTCACATTATCTTTGTCTTACGAAATGTAGTATGAGGTTGTCGCTCCTGGCAGTTCGTCACATTGTCCAGTCACAATTACTATCGTATAGTCATCAATTTTATTTTCAGCACAGTTTGTTGGTGGGCAAATTACTGTGTATATTATGTGTTTGTTCTGGTATGAATAGCCATATTTAAAACAAGGCAGTGCGGTGCTTGTAGACAGCAAAGAGTAAAACGATTCCTTGTCTAATCCAGTCGTTAAATGAGCCACTTTCACTATGTCCATAAAGGATTCAGAGTTTATAAGATTTAAATCCTTTTCAAAGGCATCCCATTAACCTTATATACAAGGCATTGATCGCCTATTAATGCTTAAATCTGTTAAACATATTCGATTATCAATTAAATATTCCAGTTAAACACTTGTTATTGTCATGTCCGTGCCGCGAAAAATTCAAGTTGTGTGAAAAGTCTCCTGTAATTTAAGCGAGAATTCATTAGCGGCAATGACAATGGCAATCACTTGAGTTCAGTCTGCCAAATTGGTACGACATGTCTTCAGTGTTTTTGTTGCAGCGTGTTGTTGACCTTCTCATTCATTCCTGAAGGTTAGAGGTATACAGTTCCGAGTCTCGGCCAGCAGCATTCGTGTCGAGTAGAAAGCCTGTAGAATAGAATTTGTTCCCGCTCAAAGTTGGCAATTCTCGCTCAGTTTAATTGATTTCGGAGTCTTCCCATGCAGCCTGCGTGACAGCTGTAAGAGACTAGAATTGTCTCTCTCTCGTGATGGTTTATCACATTCAATAACCCATTTCAGAAATTATTTTAGAAAATATTTGAAGCAGGATTATACTTCAAGAAAGCTTCCACGGAATATTCACAAGTATTTAATAGTGAATTGCCTGTCTACTGAATACATGTTGATCATAAGTATTGCCATTTTCCAACATTCCTGATGTTTCTCTCTAGTGAAGCTATAGCTATTTGCAATATCTCACATTCATATAATCAACCAGCTTTGTCTGTGCAGTCAGTTTTTTAGTCGTCGATGGATTTTTCGAGTTTTACCAATATACATTCCGTCATTTTTACTGCTGAAGCCTGCGCCACGAACAATGGCACATTAGCGTCAGTCTTGTCGTTTACCACGCCACATTCTGTTATTTTAGGTTTTCCTCTCCTCGTATATATAACTTCTTACGCTGTGGCCTTCGGCGTGCAGTCAAAAGTTCCTACATGCCATTACTGGACTCCGTCCAATTTGGATATTGAAAATACCAATATTCCTACGAGAAATAAGGTAGATAACTTTGCCGGTTAAAGGGTTGTAGATCAGCAAGTTTATAATGTAACCATTACCTTCAGCCAAAGTAGGAATCAACTGGTGAAGCAATAATTACTTTTGTTGATATCAGACATTCAACCGGCAAAATACTGCTAGCAAAATTCAACGTGGAGCCTACTGTGCGCAAACTCTTCCAATGTATTTTATACCCTAACCAGGAATCAGTTTAGGACTGATAGCACGATTCTATATAGGGAAAATTGTGCTTTATACACTTGTTACGACCTAGGTACTTGAAATAATACTCTGCGTTACTTTGGTTTATTTATTTTTTGTACGGATTACGTTATGGCGTATACGAGTTGGTTACGATTGCTGAACATTTTTATGACTTTACCAAATGTTCATTAATTTGGACGTGCTATAGGTTCATACTTCAACACGTTCGTCTCGATGTTTCCGCTCGTCTACTGTGCACTATTGGTGTCTACATCCTACCGGTTAATTTAACTCTGCTGAAATGTTTTTGTCCGTGCAGAGAACATAATTTCCGAGATAGACTACCTTTCAATTCCTCCCCCCCTTCAAATGAAAATAAATGGGAAAACCATAAGCACTATATTCGCCGTGGCAGAATGCTCTGGTGTTGCGTTCGTGTTCAGTTCCTAGCCTGGAGGTGAATTTATTCGATATCGGGACCGCAGCATCAGCGATTCTGACGTTCACAGTCCACTACGAGATTACTGACCTAACCAAAAATAGGGACGGTTGGAGGTCGCAGTGATCAGTGAGCCCCATATCATTAACAACCATAGCTCTGGAGATTTGTAGTTGACTGCCGCCGTGCACTTCTTTGGATCTTTTCGGCAATTATCTGCAGCACTAACCAGTGCATTTCAATTTTATAGTTACGGAGCATGGTCAAGTTGACTTTGCGCAACTTTATTGGTTCTTACCTTCTACGGGACGAAATTTTTAGATAATGATAAATTAGATTACTAATTCCTGACGAGCAAGTTGTTTACTTCAGCATCTTATATTATTTTGTGATTCATGGCTTGTTTTCTGGGCTGATATGCACCTATTTTAAGTACTAGCCAGGAATACCTCATAGTTTAGAGAAAACAACAGACTTACTGCAAGATAGTTCATCATATCTTTATGTCAGTGCAGCGTTTGCTGTTATTTATCAGTCTGTAGAAAATATATTGAAATGTATGATAGCTATGCATGCATGTTTAATTGTGTAAAAAATGTTTCTAAAGCTTGAATTCAGTTTTAAGTACGTCAATTTGGTGAGATGCTGATTACTCCGTTTTCACCCAAGGGCATGAAAGGGTCAAGAGTTACTGTAAATGGTGCTATTCGTACTCTCCAACCATGTTTTTTTGTTGGAACGTTAATGGGTTAATATTGGACAAACACAGAACTACCCACTGCAACCGTACAGCACGAGCACTAGGTACCCTCTCACCTCTCATCCAACCAGCCCGTCGGCTCCCTCATTAGCGGTCACAATGCGTCACTGCTATCTGCTTAATAATCTCTGACGCAACTCCTCCACCGCCTAGCAAAATTTTCCCACGAGTATATACGCGGGCCTTTCTTTCTGTCACTTGAACTTTGAGTTCTGTTTTGGCTGGCTGCTAAGCCTTGAAGTTGGTAACTCGCTGAAAAGAACAGCAATTTTTTCCCTTGCCGCGTGCGAGCCTCAGTGCGAGAAACTCAAGGACTGCGGTAGATGGCAGTGCTGCTTTGCTGCCGCTGCCACTTTCACCCCGGCGTCGAGTTGCGGGGTACCTACGTAGCGGTGGGAAAGATACCTGCTAATTTGTTGTTGTTTGTGTTCGGGGGTAGTGAGGAGAGGTAGAGTGTGCACTTTTATTGTGACATTCTAGTGGCAAACAAACATAAATGTTGCGACGGTTGTCCTTGTGTCCGCGCGAGAGCTAAGGGAATGTTAGATGAATCTTGAAGACTTACAGACCCTGTGGTTAACACTCTGCCCTTCGTTTTACTACCTCGGTAGAAAGCCTTCTAAATTCACCTCACTGTTTGTAGGATTAGCAGTTTTATACGGTCGTATGCTGCCAATAGCCTGATAAAGGCCACAGTAAGGTTGGCTTTAGGAGAATATGAGAGCTGCCAAACACACTCCGAAAGTTACACGACCCGTAGATTTCGGAAGATCTGCCTTTTCTTGCCCATTGCGGCCCCATCCTTTTTCTTACTCGACTAATTACTCGATTGGTTGATGTCTTTATCACTGATCCCATTGCTCGATTTTTTCTTGAGGCCGTTTCAGCCAAGGAAGTAGAGGCAGCTTTTAGCCCTGTCCTAATTTACAAGTCAGATATTAGAATATGTCAGAATCTCCGTCTAATCTGTATTTTTATTCTAGACGCCTTTTTACTCTGTAGAAAACTTTTAATATTTTAACTTATGGTTTGCGCTGCCCATGCAAAATTTTGTAAAAAGTTTCAGCTCTAAAATCCGTGAGTAAAAGTTGCAAACGAACTGAGTACCACATAATGTCCTCTTTCCTTTACAAAGCTCTCGTTGTTTACCTGCAAACAATCCTTTATTTGCGGGCAAGATTAACGTGATTTCAGAGCAAATGTTACTTGCGGAAAAAGTTGTTGACCTCACGCACCTACTGTAGGCTAGTCCAATTATGCCATTCCAGCGCTAACCCATCAGAGGCGTGTTCGATTCTCCTTCCTGCTTTAAGATAATAGCACCATTCTTTCTAGAGCTATATCTAATAGTGCTACTTCTCTTAGTAGTTAGTTCTATGCTTACTAGTGCTCTTCTTAATTAATAATGCTATTTCTGTTGCCTGTTTGTGCTTTTCCTAGTAGTGCTATTCCTATAAGCGCCATTCATAGTATTGGGTCATTCCACGCTGTCAACCTAAGGCTAAAATTAGAAAATTGTTCGAATTATTCACCTTTGTTTCTTTTTTTCTTCATCTGCCATGGTTTCTTCTACCGCTTGATCCTCACTACCTTCTTTCGCTACGTCTCTTTCCTCCTTGTTCTTTTTCTCGAATTCAGTCTTCAGTTTTCGTGATTTGGGAATACCCAAGTTAATATAGTGTGTTGCACGATCCGCATAATCTGGTTTCTTATTGTTTTTCGGAAAATAGAAATGGGCTTTCACGGAGAGCTCAAAACAATTATCGCTAATTACACTGTTGTACGCATTGATGATACTACCACAGACTTGATTCAAGAGGATCGGAATTGAATGAAAAGGGTCGGAATACTATAAGCCTCTAATGGTTCGGTGGAGCAAAAACCCCTGGGCGCGAAAGGGCTGCAGAGCGCGGTTTGGAGCCAAAGCGGCGGTTGCGCGGGATCCGAAAAGTGCGGAAGCACTCGAAAACGGCAGCAGAGCGCTTCTATAACGGCCGCTGGAACACCTAGCGGACTATGAGCTGGGCACATGCGGAATTGCGGCCTTTTGTGGCTATGTGCATGCAATACTCCCTACTGTTCTGAAGTACCTATATATGCATTTCACAGTGGTCGAATGCTGGGCTTGTTTGTATTACAGATTACCGGTTCGCTTCCTTGCTAGGTAAGTGTGAGGAGTCTTTGATGCAGCCGTTCACTTCTCGGCGATCTAGAAGTCATGTATTTGCATCACGGACTAACTGAAGTATTTGGTCAAACTGACTTTACTTTTACTGTTTTAATCTGACAGCCTATGTTCTAAAGGTACAGAGGAATGTACACCCAAATTAAAATGTTTGTTAAGATGCCGGTGCTATACACTGCTATAATAACATTCAATAATACTATTTTTACCTCCGCAAAGGAGGTTATGTTTTTGTCATGTTTATTTGTCACCAAAATGAATCAAAAAGTTATGGACGGATCTTCACGAAATCTACAAGAATTGTTAGGCATGTTAGTAGTAACAGGTGAGATGAGTAACTTTTGGTGAAGATCCGTTCATCCGTTTGTCTACCGGTTTTCTTTTAGTACCAGAACTCAAAAAATGATGAGCGGATTTTTATATGATTTATAGGAGTTGTTAGGTATATCACGAAGAGTAAATGACCACATTTTCGTGGCCTGTTTTTTTTGTTGCTGTGCTTGACCTTATGCGTGTTAGCACAATAACTCAAAAAGTTATGAACGAATCTTTATGAAATTTACCAAAATTTACATTGTTGGAAGATATAAATGATTGAATTTTGATCGGTTGGTCTGTGTGTTTAGAGTAATGTTTGTCAGAATGTTTGTTAGCAGTATAACTCAAAAAGTTATGTACGGATCTTCAACAAAATTACACACTTGAGCTGTTATTACTGTCAAAACGCCCAAATAATCACATTTTGCTGTTGATATATAGAAAATTATAGTTGCGGAACTCATTTGAGTTTTTCGTTACCGTCGCCTCGCTTGACGGAGGTATGCGCTCTCAAAGTGCTCTAGTTTTGATTCAAACCTTTCACATATGTCTACTGGAACGAATGTTCTTATTATTCCATGCATGAATCAATCCCGTGAATGCTGGCCGACTCGAGTTTCAATAAAAAAAGGTATACCTCTTTATTGTAATATGAATTTGGTGATGTTATTCTAAGCTCACATCCCGGCACCTTTTCCTCTGGCAACAGCGGTACTACTGCGTCTGCTGTTACGCAAGTCGCTGCATGGCTTATACGGGCACTACTCGATCGAACCTTTTTGTGTAGATCGTCTCGGGCGAGTGTGCAGGTGCTCCTGTCTGTACTCTAGACCCGCAGATGGGGCTACTGCTACAGCTGCGTACGTATCACTCGAACGATACTCTCTCAGCATTTACGCAAGCCTCTGCTGTCTTACACTCGCAAGACTTCGTATATCATGAGCAATACAATGCGCCTTGCGAAAGGCTGCTGCGTACGGAAGCCTCCGTATACGTACCCATGCGGCTGTGACCTCGCCGGCTGCTCACCTGACGAGGTACCTGCTGCTGGGCTTTGCCTCTTTTTCCCCTTTCTCCTCTTGCGTCTTCACTTTTGTGGTAGAAATCTCCGAACACTCAGGCAAACATTCCACGCCTCCTCTTGCGTCTTCACTTCTACGGTGGGAATTGCTGACTATCCAGGCAACTATTCCGTACTTTTTCTCTTGCGTCTTAAGTTTTTCCTAGTAGAAGTCGTTGAACCATTTCGTACGTTTTCAAGCGTTTTCATGTTAATAATGGAAGTCGACAGACGACTAGGCAAACTTGCCGCATCTTTTCTTGCTGGTTGAATATTTGAAGTCGAAACTAGATACCAACAGTCCTTACCCTATTTTGCGTTTTTACTATATTTTGGGAGCTAGCGAATCTACTAGTCTCCGTATTTATTCTGAAGTCTTTTTCACATTTCAAATCTCCGAAATACTACGATAGTGTTCCTTTTTATCATCTGGCATTTTCACTAACTGAAGCTCGGTTGATACAGTGACCTTTGGGTAGGCTACTCTAGATACATATGGGATTCCGTGATCCTTAACTTAACAAACAATCCCTCTCTTTCTTTCGATCTTCAATCGGAACTGATGGTAACCCCCTTCCCCACCTCTATTTTCTCTTATTTATATGCAGTGATCTCCTATTTGAGATCGCCTTCTTACAAATGCTCCCACTTTTCTGGTTTTATAGTCTCCTTTCACTCTTTTTAGTTTTTAAAATAGATCTTTCGTCCGTGATATGTGCTGCCGTTTATTACCGGTTCATGGCAGCAATAGCTATTCAGTTGGAGCATTTGAAAAGCAAATAATATATAGTTTTATTTCGTGTATACTCGTCACTTTGCCAGGCAAGCCCAAGTTCTACTGGCTTTCTCTTGCTCCAATGTGCTTGACAGCCCACACATTATGCAATTCCTGTGACATAAAGTATGCATTTCACTTTCATATTTTGTCATCTTTCGTGCTGCATACTATGCCTTTCAAGAACATTCCATATTCAGGTTACAAACATAGCCACCTTCATCTTTCTGTTGTTGCCTATGTTACTCACTTCCACCTTTATTAGCTGGGAGTCACTCGAGTTTGTTTGTTAATATATATCTCGTGAGTGTCGGGGATAACCATGTCACTTGTCATACCAACACATCATTTGTGCCAACTTTCCAGATGTAACATGAACTCTGCTCTCAACGTCGCTCAGAGCAATTCGGACGACCTGAAAATTTTTCACTGCTACACCCAGCCAAGCCACTCCATATTTTTCTGCTCCTTTAACGCACTTCGGCGCGGAACATTCCTGACTTTTTTCTCTATGCCATCCAACCACATACTCGGCAGTTTAGTACCTCACCTAACGACGAGCTAACTACCGTGCATCGCCTGACAAGATGCGTAAGCCGAGCGGTTTGACCAGCCTATAGGAAGCTCAGCGGTTTGTCTCTGTAATCATTTAGCATTTCAGGGATTTATGACAATCTGACAGTTGTCTGTATAGCAGACCGAGCGTATAACGATCGTGGTTTCTCTATAGCTGAGCGCACGACAGCCTGTTGTCTTTCCTCTTATTGACTGACGTAGAGTCGTCTTTAAAACTGCAAAATGAGCAAATTTATACCGGCACTCTCAGGCAACCTAGAGTCTTATAAGGGTGGTAACATAACAAAATTTATTTATTATATTATATGTTATATTCTGAAAGAGGCAATAGTGTTTATTAACGCTATATCCATTTGTATTTAATTTCACTAAAGAAATAAGTTGAACTACTTAATTAAACCGTATACTTACCGTGCGTTTGTGACATCGTCTGTACCTATCAGTGTCAGAGGAAAATAAAAAGGGAGCTTCATTTACGTGTTTCATAATTGTTATATAAGAACATAACCATTGTTTCAATGAGCGTTAACGCGCTCAAAATTATTGCCTGTTGGTCTGATCTTGCTGGCATAGTTATACTGGAAGATACGATGCTGTCTAGTGACGCGTTACACATTCGAATCTTTGTGTTTTTGAAAGTAAATCATGTACAGATATTTATGATTTGAATTTTTCTAAATTTTTCTATGTAATATATGTATCATGAAGCATCTTCATATGAGTACATCCATTTCCATATTATTGCTTTCGTGCATGATGTTGTTTGTAATTCATGAAGGATAATAGCTTTTTTCCCTGGAAAATCCCGCTGTCATAATTAATAGGCCCATTCCAAAACTTTGTTTGTTGCCCTCACGGGTATATTATGACGGACCCTATCCCTGTCATAATATATATGGGCCTTACGACCCCAGGGCTATACCCGAGTACCTTTTCTGCAGGAGATGTTGCATCTGGCCGCAGTTCCTGCTGACGAGGTTAGTTTTGTAAATTTAGGTAGGTTCTTCATTTCCGTTTCTGTTCCGCAAGGTGGGCTGTCGATCGAGATAGCGTACCTACTCCGCGGGACTTCTCTCATCTCTCTCGTGTGGAAGGCCGCGAAAGAAGCCGACCACTCGAGTGTCTCCTACTATGCTTTGCGCCTTGTTTCCTGCCCGTAGTAGCGCACGCAGGCCACGCGACAAATTATGTGGTATTTAAATACTACACACTCATCTCTGTTGCAACGCCTAAGTTGCGGCTACAGAGGTTAAACAAACTTTATAACTAACTTTGTTTGTTTGTAAACCCTCGACTATTGTTACTTTCGTGCTGAAATTCGATGATTTTTTGCTTTTATCAAATGATTGCGCTAGCCAACAGTTTGATTATCGAAGTATATTCTGTCTTGCAGTCAGAGGATCTACCATAGAGCACGTGTTAGCCTCTTCAACATAGCTTTTTTTCAATTTTAGACCATCGTTTGGACGGCGAAAGATATTTAGGAAGAGTACAGAATTAAGGATCGAAAAGCTTTCGATGTGCCCGAAGAATAACACATTAACCCTGCTCAGTGCATGTCTATCACACATGATCCCAAGCTCTATACGGTATTTATAGAGTTATTGCTGTGATAGTCTGTAGGGACGCATCGCGTATGATCAACCATCCAGTGAAGGGTTAGGCACCAGCTGAGAAAATATTATTTTTGCGGTTCGGCACTCATAAAGAGGCAGAGCTTGCGTCCATGAAACCTATTCTTCTCGACTTCCATTTTGCATTAACCTTTTCGGCATTATGCGCGCGTTTGTGTCAGTCTCACAAACCGGCCATACTTGACAGTAATAGGGAAGGGATAGGTAACGGCGAATCGATCGTGGGTACGCTGTAGCTCTACAATCTTCGGTGGATCCCAAATCTTCGGCTGGAAACGCCAGGTGGAATGAAACGTGTTTCCAATATATTTATTTCTATACTTCGGCAATACTCTGCTGGGTGGCGATCGATTGTTTATCAGCGCTATATAGGAAGACCTGACTCTGCGGCTGCCAGGAATAAAGAACGGTACTCTCATCTTGAGCAGCTCTTTTAAAGACAATGAACATGAGACAGTGGTGCTGCTGCACAGCATCGTCGCCTACGCATGCACGTGGTAGCCTATGTGAGTCAGCACCGCATACAGTCCTGTACGCATATGCGTGCTGACACTGCATGCTGTATGCAGGCTGGAGGCAGGCATGGAATGGACTGCATTGTTGAGGGTGATGAGGACTTCCCTGCATGACACTGACGGCTGTGACTTCCTCAAAGCTGCAAGTAATGTCTCCGTTTTATAATCACAACTAATCTTAAAACTTGTCTTGGCTCTCCGTTTTTATGCGTCCCAAGGAAAGCGATTGTTTACGGGACGCGACGCGTGTGTCCGTGAATCACGTTCTTTAATTATGCTTAGTAGCTGTATCATAAAACCACGCGTTTCTTAAAGCGCTGTCTAAAATTGCTAGAGTATCTTATATTACCGTGTATATAGCATTGTTTAGACATGCTCAATCTTCAGTTTAATACTGCAGGTCCTCAAGACAAATTATGCATACGAGTACACGAGTGCATCGTCTGCATGGAAATACAATTGTTAACTGGGTACGAGAGCTAAGCCTGTTTCTGGACATCAAGCATGGAAGTATACAGTTTTTAGGGAAAACAATTTCACTCTCAGTTGCGTTTTGTTAATGCATAATGTGCGAGTGACAATAATATTTCCACTAATAAAAAAATATGCCTTTGGAAGTTTTTTTTTTTTTAGTTTTGATGCTAGCTTATATTTTATATCTAAGCAGTTAGCAGCTGAATGTCGATTCTTAACTGCAGTAAAAACAATTGTCAGCTATTGTTTCCTAGGAGATCAAGTTTTTTGTCCAGGTCTGCTATTGCTAAAACTTCGAGTTTAATGCCTAATAGTGTCGAGCGTGTGTTTTTTTAAACATTTATTCAGCTTATTGCTCAACAGTTGACTTGTTTGCGTCTCTTCCTTATACACGCGCCGCTACCGCACTGCAGGCCAATACACACACCTTCCCTCTCGCTCTTTCTCTCTCGTTTGCATTGGAAAGTGATGTGCAGAGTATGGAGTCTGCAGAGCTATCCTGGAGAGGCCCTATGCCGGAGAGAGGCTAAGGAATTCAACATCACTTTCACGTGTGCCTCGGGTCAGGAACATACCGCCTAGCTGCTCCAAAAACTCCTGCAGCAAATGGTAGAGCCCGCCCGGCCGGTCGGCATCGGTGCTGCACCCGCCCTCTTATTTCAGCACGGAGAGATGATGGGGATGATTAGAAATAAAAGTAGATTTTCTGCTCGCGGGTGAACTGAATTCAGAGCCGAGTTCGTGTCAGTAATGTTCGTAATGATTGGAAGCTAGAGCGGTTTTTTATATCAGGTAGACCAAATTTTAATCACAGATAATGCGAATGACCAGTAATAAATTATGTATTTTTTTTTTATTCAGGCGGACTGAGAGCCACAGAGAGTAGCGTTCTAAATTAGAGATACTTTCGTGGATATTTTTCTTGTTTCTACAAATGAACTGTTTATGGCTTAAAGAGCCCGAATCACAGGAAATTTGTAGTGCGTGGCGGATATGTTGAGACCGTTTCAAGACGGGTGCTGGTGAGAGACAGTAAAGGAGCGAGGTAGAAATTTTGCTATCGCACTTACGTCACAGAAGCATAGTATATTTATGAAATAGACTTTTTCATTCAATGCATGTATGGTTCCATCTCTTCCGCCTACGCCGGCATCTCACCCACCAGCGCTTCCATCTCGCTCACTGGCGCTTCCATCTCGCTCACTGGCGCTTTGATCTCGCCCACCAGCGCTTCCATCTCACCTACCAGCGCTTCCATCTCACCCACTGGCGCTTCCATCTCACCCACCAGCGCTTCCATCTCGCTAACTGGCGCTTCCATCTCGCTCACTGGCGCTTCCATCTCGCTCACTGGCGCTTCCATCTCGCTCACTGGCGCTTCCATCTCACCCACCAGCGCTTCCATCTCACCCACCAGCGCTTCCATCTCACCCACCAGCGCTTCCATCTCACCCACCAGCGCTTCCATCTCCCCCACCAGCGCTTCCATCTCACCTACCAGCGCTTCGATCTCACCTACCAGCGCTTCCATCTCACCTACCAGCGCTTCGATCTCACCTACCAGCGCTTCCATCTCACCTACCAGCGCTTCCATCTCACCTACCAGCGCTTCCATCTCACCCACTGGCGCTTCCATCTCACCCACCAGCGCTTGCATCTCGTCCACCGGCTCTTCCATCTCGTCCACCGGCTCTTCCATCTCGTCCACCGGCTCTTCCATCTCATCCACCGGCTCTTCCATCTCATCCACCGGCTCTTCCATCTCATCCACCGGCTCTTCCATCTCATCCACCGGCTCTTCCATCTCATCCACCGGCTCTTCCATGTCACCAACCGGCTCTTCCATAACCGGCGCTTCCATCTCACACACCGGCGCTTCCATCTCACCCACCGGCGCTTCCATCTCACCCACCACGATGCCACATGCTCCCCCCGTCACGCACCAGCGCTTGCCAATGCTCTACACCCATCAGCATCAGCGCTGCCCA